>OZ023266.1:125518811-126118811 GCA_964006375.1 Tillus elongatus
ACAATGAAACGTCGTGGCAGAAAAATGTATTAGATTTAAAAAAAAAACAGTGTTCTTCAATTAGACCACCCTGTATTTTCAAAACGAAGCCGTTTAGGATATATATTTATCGCAATAGTCGCAACTCTACAATCTTAACTGCTACCAAATCATTGCAGGGGGTCTATTTCGAATAAGCTTCCTGCAAATATAACAATCAAGTGTAGGTCAACAGATGTTGAAGCAGAAGACGAGGTCGAAATCTACTTAGTGGCAATCTTTTTTTGGAGGAAAAAGCTATATTAATTCACTGGCGGCAATAATTATTACATATTTTCTTTTAGTGAAAGGATTTTAAATTTGACAACCAGCTCATTTATCTACTTTCAATTTTCAGAATATAATAAAAAAAAGTCTGGACGCAACAAGTGCGTTATGGTAGTGATTTTCAGACAAATGATTTGGCACCAAGCATTTTTTAAAATTAAATGCCTATAACTTTTTTTTCTTGACATATAGAGATCTAATTTTACTTTTTATATCGTAAACCTATATACCGAATTTGGTTACAACGGCTCTTTTATTTTTGGAGCCAATTTTTTTTCGAAAGAAAACCCAAAAATTTTCCAGAAAACCTGGTTGGATTTCCCTAAATAACGAACCTATCCAGGCTACTTACAAAAAAAGGTGTCTGCCAAACTTTGTCAGAATCGGTCCATTATTTTTTGACTTATCGGTGAGCTCCATATATATATATATATATATATATATATATATATATATATATATATATATATATATATATATATATATATATATATATATAAATATATATAAATTTAAACTGACCGCGGATATGTGTTCTAGGAGTCTAGTTCGCGCTCATTTGAAGTCAAGATCTCCCCATTAGTGAATTTTTTCTAAGAAAATGGACTAAAATTAATTTAACCCTTCTATTTACAATGGAAAAACCTGTTATATAGAAGCTAATCTAACAAGCTAATTTCTCTACCTTTAAAAATGATATGTAACTTTATTCGTTATCACCAACGACTCGAGGGCTTGTGATTGTCAAAATAATTTTATATGATGAAGCTCAGGAAACCTTATAATTAACGTATACAATTTCGTCTCGTATCTTGTAGAATAATGAATATATGGAGTTTTACCGTAAAAATGCGTCACCCTGTATACATAAAAAAAGGAGAAGAGAAACTGAAAGTTACCGCAGATATCGGTTCTAAGGGGCCTAGTTGACGCTCATTTGAAGAAATTTTTTCAAAATTCAAAAGTTGCGGTCTCCTCATTGGAGGATTTTTTATACGAAAATTATATAATAATTATGAGCTATTATTAAACCATTAACTCTGTCTAACTACTGCCAAAGCATTTGGTCTATTTGAAATGAATTTGCTGGAAATATTTTAGTAAAATAAAAAACAATGACGGTTGAAGCTGAAATTTAAGGTTTCTAAAACACGCTTCTTGCGACATTCCTTCTGCATAACCCGTATTTGTTTCAGGTTAGTTGTCTGCGAATTACCAATTTTGACCTGCTAAATCGCGATTTTGACGTTTGAAGAAGAAAAACTATAAAGTTTGCAAAGTAATCTTTCTGGCACTTTTGACCTTTTTACGCCAAGAAAATTTAATCGTTGTGTGTAATGTGCAATAGGTTTTGGGATCCATACAAAATATTTTTGTCTTGTGCATTTGTTTGATCAACAGTAACAAACAATTTTTTTAAATGCCAATTTTTTATTTATTTTAACCTAGAGATCCAAATTTTGGTACGTGATTTACCGTGCATAGCTTTGTCATTTCTCAGGTTATAAAAATTTTCTAAAAGAAAACCAACATTTTCTCGTTACTGGGCTATAGGGGGCTAGACGGCTCTCATTTAATATCTTTTCAAATTCAAAAGTCGCGAGTTCCTCATTAGTGATTTTGTTGTACGAAAATTCACTGATAAAAAGCATCATTAGTGTCTCTCACTTTTCAATCAATAATATAGCAACAGCTAACCCTATTAGGAGTTGTAAGGGCGTCATTTTACAAATTTAGTCATGCGGGTTCAATAAAAAAAACTCAACAGTAGGACTTGTGCTACAAAAATCATTATGACCTCATTTATAACCACTCGTATATTTAATGACTAGGAATTTCCACGCAGTAAAGAATTAGAGTAAGATTATTGATAGGTGTTGAAAAAAAATACAATATTCTTAGACAACAGATTTATATGCTGGAAACAGTAAGGTAAACGTTAATATTTAAAACTAGCCCTAAAATTCGACATTTTTTTCTCTCTAATCAAAATATCATTTGTCACATACAATAAGTAAAAAGCGATAATTACAACATAAAACGAACAAATATGAAATCTACTATACACTTACCCAGGGCAAAACATTGTCACAAGCACAATAATATATAACTTTGGAGATTCTACGAAAAAAACTGCACTACCAAAAACGTGTGATAACAGTCTTCACTTCAATGTGTTCACTACTCGAGATGCAAAAATGAAATAACTGTACACAGACCCAACTGGCCAGGTATATAAATTTTTGAAAAAGGGAAGGGACGTTATAATCAGAAAACGATAACATCGGCTGCACAAACAATCCCTCTAAATTATGATACTACCATAGTAGTTGTATTAATAGGTATGAATGTGTTCCACGAACAGATTTTAAGAAGCTTTGCTTAGTTAAATATATCCTAGATAAGTTCAATTTTGAGAACCCAATCCATCACAATACAATTTTTAGACCTCACGAGCGACATAAGAGGGAATGAATAACTGACAATCGTTTCGCTAACAACTTTATCGTCATCAGAGGGATGAACAAACTCAGTTTATTCATCCCCCTGACGACGCTTACTTTGTTAGCGAAACAACAGTCAGAACAAAAAACTCTATCGTAATAATTTTGGTTCTTCAAATTGTACTTATGAGTGCCCATTACAGGTTCCAATCTTCACTCAAGTATCCTAGAATTGAGGTTGACTTTTCAAGTCTTTGTCAATTTGCTTTTAGGGTTACATTAGCAATTAATTTTATCTCTGTGTGTTAACGATTATCATATTTAAATTTAAAACAGAAGGTTTATTTTTTTTATACACTCACTAGTCTCAAACACGTTTAAATGCCAATAAAACTAAATGATTTTAGAATCCACCGATCCGTTTAGTAAAAGTACGGCTATGGAATTTATATTTTTGCGTATTTCTTAAAAAAATTGCTATTAAAGAAATCACTGCTTTAGGACTTTCAACATTTTTTTAAATAAGCGTGAACTAGGAAACAGAAAACACCCGGATATGAGTCAGTCTCAATTATATATATATATATATATATATATATATATATATATATATATATATATATATATATATATATATATATATATATATATATATATATATATATATATATAAATATACACCTGTTGCTTGGTTCAAGAGTAATAGTACATAGAGCAGTAGTAGTAAATTTGCATCAAAATTTACAAAGATAAAGCTGTGAGAAATTGAATTTGCTGCAGGTACCCAAAAGAAAAGAAATCCAGAGGGTTAAAATCTGGACTACGAGCTGGCTCAGGAGCTAGAATTTTAGATGCAACGTATGCCGGTAAGAAGTCCTTAAAAACTTAAATGGTATTATCAAGAGAGTTTTTATGTGTTAGGGATTGAAAGCAGCTGGAACTCCAAGAGACTTAGCACCCTGACAATTTAAAAGTCGGCGGGCGTTGAAAGTTATTCTGAATTTTCAGAAGGTAATAAAAAAAAATCAATTCACCCTGCTATTTACAATGGAAAAGATTGATCAAACAAGAAAGCTAATCTAACAAGCTTATTATTACGTCACAAAATTTTTAAATACAGCTTTATTCGTTATTCACACACTAGTATCTGGTGAAAAATGTAATAAAAGAACAGCTTTAAGCGTTTAGTACTTTTTAGTCATTAATATATCAAGAGCCGGCCGTATCTGGATTTGCAATGGAATTATTTTACAAATTTAGACCTACGGGCTAATATAAAAAAAAAAACTCAAATGCCCGAATTGTGCTACAAAAATCATTACAATTTCATTCATATCCAGTGATCTATCTAATGACCAGAAATCTCCACACAGTAAAGAATATAGTAAGGTTATACATAGATGTTGACAAAAAATATAATATTGTTATGTAATATGTATTCTCACCATAATTTGAACCGCAGACCGGTTTCGCCAATTAGAGCTCGTCAGGTCAGGTCAGGTCAGGTCAGGACGGTATACGAATTACAGCGAGAACACACCTATAAAATATTTTGGGTATGGTAGACAGCCTCCGAGAACTTTGTATAATGTACGACAGGGTCGCTATCTCGGTGCGGAACCAGGAAGTATGTTGTCACGACGGCTCCAAATAACGCAAACTGTTATAAAATACAGATTGTGTACAACCAACTAAGAATTTTGTAAATTGTCAACCCTGGCCCACTTCTTCCCTAATATAGATACAATGTATGTAAGGCTAGATGTATTCTCACCAGAATTATAACTGCAGACCGGGTTTCGCTCTAATTAGAGCTCGTCAGTACGGTATACAAATTACAGCGGCAACACACCTATTAAGTAATACGGCTATGGATCCAGCCTCCTAGAACGTTGTGAGGTGTACCACAGTGTCGCCATCTCGGTGCGCAACCAGGTAGTATGTTGCCTAATGTTCCCTAATATAGATACAATGTATCTAAGACTAGATGTATTCTCACCAGAATTATAGCTGCAGACCGGTTTCGCTCTAATTAGAGCTCGTCAGAACGGTATACAAATTACAGCGACAGCACACCTATAAAGTAATACGGCTATGGATCCAGCCTGATAGAACGTTGTGAGATGTACGACAGTGTCGCCATCTCGGTGCGCAACCAGGTAGTATGTTACCACGACAGTTCCAAATACTACAAAATGTTATAAAATAGGGACTGTGTACAACCAACTAACAATTTTGTAAATTCTCAGCCCTGGATGATGTAGTCACTAATATAGGGACGATGTATATAAGGCTAGATATATTCTCACCATAATCAGAACCGCAGACCGGTTTGGCTCTAATTAGAACTCGTCAGTACGGTATACTGATTAAAGCGGAAACACACCTATAAAGTAATACGGCTATGGTAGCCAGCGTCCTGGAACAGTTTCAGATGTACGACAGGGTCGCCATCTCGGTGCGGACCAGGTAGTATGTTGTCACGACCGATCCAAATAACATAAAATGTTATAAAACAGAGACTGTGTACAACCACACCGAGATCTTACAATGTAAAGCAAGAAGGAAGTTGTAAAAAGAAAACTAGCGAGCACAAACAACCACTCCCCTGGCTAATACTAGGACTGGCATTGAATAACATTACTGACTAGCCACCATCGCTTCCGCCCTGTCGTCACTTGTGGGTAAGATGTGAAGCAGGATACACATACCGTTTTCGCTCACCTTATGTACTCTTCAGTATTCCACAGCTGCACTCCAAAAAGTCGGCCTTATGGCAGGCATTGCCATAATCTGTAATGGAGAATGTCAAAAAGTGCCACCTCTGGTGTCTTGACGGTTCTGGGCTTCCACAACAGCTTCCGCGCACGCAGATTATAGCAAGAAGAAAGCTGTGGTAACACAATACCGACTTAAAACAATTACTCCCCTGACTAACACTTCGACGGGCATTGAGTTACATCACTCACTAGCCACCAGCGCTTCAGTCCTGCCGGAACTTGGAGTAGGATGTAAAGCAAGAGACACAGACCGGTTTTGTTTTTCTTATGCACTCTTTAGTATGGCACACATGCACTTCAACAAGCCGGGCAGAGATTGCCATAATATGCAATGGAGAATAGCGCAAGGCGCCATCTCTGTTGTTGTGACGGTTGTAAGCTTTCACAGCAATTGTTTGTGTCTCCTGCGTTTCATCTTTACTTTGTTTTGTTACCTGTTTTATTTAATATAGAAAAAGAAAATATAATGTTATTATCTGTTTTATTAAAATCAGTTGTTCTGTGTTGTTCGCACTACAAAAATCTCGTTAATACATAAAATTATGAGAAAAATTGAAAATATTTTGCGAACGATGCATGATATACATAAAATTTATGATGGAATAACGTAACACAAAAAGGCAGGTTGAAAAAGTAATATTGTGCCTCGTTTTGACCCAAAAATTAAACAACTTTTTATAAATACACGGTATAATATTATAAAATCACCAATGCAGGGAATAAAAGTGTCATCCTTTTACATGACCATTACAGTATTGTGTTGTGTGTGTTTTGTTTCTTTAACGTCGGCCTATTTTCGCGACTATGGCCAATCACCGACGCCAGGGAGCAGTTTCAGCTTACTATCCTGGAAATTATGCCGAACCCCTGTCTTTCTGTAAGGAGCGTAGGGATCTTTAACGTGCCCGACATCGCATGGACAGGGGACCCACGACTTTACGCCCGCTCCGAAGGGCGGAACGTGCAGAAATTCAACTTGCTCAAATACAATGCCAGAACCTCGGTTGATGTTAACGTCACAGTTTGTACTGAAAAAATGAAAGGAGAACCCTGGGATCGAACCCAAGTACTCTTCGGTTCAGAGGCACACGTTCTTGCCCCTGAACCACCGAGGCTCTTCCATTACAGTATTATAATTATATATATATATATATATATATATATATATATATATATATATATATATATATATATATATATATATATATATATATATATATATATATACTATAACAGGATTTATAACACAGCATTTCTGTACTATACAAGGAAAAAAGGTTTAGGGCAAAGCCGCAAGGAGACAACCGTATACACGTGTTTCAAGCTTATTAGCCATCATCAGTACACATCAGGAACACTCTGGATGAAGATGCAAAAATACACAGAGTCACAACAGGCAACCAGTGCACATTTTCAGCAACATTTGGAAAACCCTCAATACGAGGGAATCAACCTAAATAGCCACGGAGGCAAAGAAATAACCTGGAGTGAACATCCGAAACCCAGGAAGTTATACTAACTATAACAGGATTTATAACACGTCATTTCTGTACTATACAAGGAAAAAAGATTAAGGGCAAAGCCGCAAGGAGACAACCGTATACACGTGTTTCAAGCTTATTAGCCATCATCAGTACGGTATAGTCAGGTGAACATGGGAACACTCTGGATGAAGATGCAAAAATACACGGAGTCACAACAGGCAGCCAGTGCACATTTGTGTATTTTTTCATCTTCATCCACAGTGTTCCCATCTTCACCTGCCTATACCGTGCTGATGATGGCTAATAAGCTTGAAACACGTGTATACGGTTGTCTCCTTGCGGCTTTGCCCTTAACCTTTTTTTATTGTATAGTACAGAAATGCCGTGTTATAAATCCTGTTATAGTTAGTATAAGTTCCTGGGTTTCGGATGTTCACTCCAGGTGATTTCTTTGTGGCTATTTAGGTTGTTTCCCTCGGATTGAGGGTCTTCCAAATGTTGCTGAAAATGTGCACTGGTTGCCTGTTGTGACTCCATGTATTTTTGCATCTTCATCCAGAGTGTTCCAATCTTCACCTGGCTATACCGTACTGATGATGGCTAATAAGCTTGAAACACGTGTATACGGTTGTCTCCTTGCGGCTTTGCCCTTAACATTTTTTCCCTATATATATATATATATATATATATATATATATATATATATATATATATATATATATATATATATATATATATATATATATATATATATATATATATATATATATATATATATATATATATATATATATATATATGTGTGTGTGTGTGTGTGTGTGTGTGTGTGTGTGTGTGTGTGTGTGTGTGTGTGTGTGTGTGTGTGTGTGTGTGTGTGTGTGTGTGTGTGTGTGTGTGTGTGTGTGTCACTGATAACTCAAAAAATAATGGACCGGTTAGCCAGAAAAATCGGACCAGGTTTCTCGAAAAAATGTTGAGATCTCTTTCGAAAAAAAGTTTATCTCAAATAATAAAAAACTACACTAATCAAATTTAATAGGTAGGTTTATAATATCAAAATTAAACTATACACCAAAATTAAGATTTTTATGTTACAACAAAATAAAGTTATAAAAAAATAAGGTCATTTTCATGAAAATCCAGTACAAGAACGCACTTTCTGCGTCTAGACATTTTATAAACAAGGACTTGGATCAGTTGGTACTAAAATCGCATGCAGAATACACATTTCTGATACTATACAGAATGTTTCATTTAAATTGGAAACGTTAATTACGGTGTCCAGGAAATGTGCCTGTATAGATGCATAGATTAGAATATAGAAGATTGCGTAAATGAAAACAACTTTTGTATTTAACATTTTCATCTGTCTCTCACAATTTTACAGAAAAGATAATGGGGCATGTTACCTTGAACACCCTGTATGATAGAAAATGCTAGTCACCTAATATGCGATTATATTTGTATAATGTGCTCCACGAACAAATTTGAAAGAGGTAGCAGTAGTCATTAACATCAACTAAGAAGATTATCTTCCCTTGTAATTTGTCAGTTTCAAAAACTTCTCGGAATTTCAATATAATTCCTTTGCGTTAATGACTATTAAATTAGTTAAATAAAAATTTATCTCATTTATTTTATTTAGGATACCTACTATTTTTATTACTACTATAAATAGTTTGATACCACGTCATTCTATTCTATTTCGATAATAAACCAAATTCATCTTTATTAGTGTAGAAAATCATCAAAAGAAATATGTTATAATGGGCTTATTAGAATTTTAATATAAACTTTGTTGTTAGCAGACCCGGTCGTCCAGTGGTAATAACCTATACTTTCATTTCTCCTGTGTTTGATTTTAAGTAAAAGCACCAAAAATCTTTTCAGTACATACTGGAAAAGTCTGGACGCAGCAAGTGCGTTATGGTAGTGAATTTTCATTAAAATGTTTTTAATAGGAAATATGTGTGTATTTTTTTAAGAAAGCATGCATCAAATTTGGTCATCAGTATAACCTATATAGTAAAAACAATGTGCCATGTTTCATCAAAATAACTTTATTGTTTCAAAATGTACAAAAATTTCCGAAAGTAAACTTAAAGTGTTCCCGAAAAAACTCCTTCCTTGGTCAACCTTATAGGTTAATAGCAAATTGAGCTATTCAAATATGAAGCACTTGACCAAAATTCGCTACCATAACGCACTTGCTGCGTCCAGAATTTATTTTCTTACAAACATGCATTATATTTCGATGGAATATGCAAAAATTCAATAACACAAGGCGTGTTTGATAAAAAAAAAGAAAATTTGTATCACCAACGATGTAGCTCCAGACACCCTATAATTAATATATACATTTTTTTTTCATATCTTGTATAATAACGGATATATTGAGCTTTATTGATTTTTTGCGAAAAGTCGACAAAAATTAGATGCCATTAAACGATAAACTTTATAGCTACGGCTACTGCCAAGCATCAGAGAAAGGGTCTAATTGAAATCAATTTTCTGGAAATATTTTAGTAAAATTAAGGACAATAACGTTTGTAAAACATTCTCCATTAGACATTTTATTTACATAGTCCGTATTAGATTCAAGTTATTTGCCTAAATGTTGCCAATTTTGGCGTTTTAAATCGCAAGTTTGACGTTTTGAGGAAAATCCCAATTATTTTTTAATGCCTATAACTTTTTTGTCTTTTAACGTACAGTGCTAAATTTGGTAGGTAACTTACCCATAAGGATATAAACCCACGTACCAAGTTTGGTTGCCCTTACTTTGTTAGGTCCGGATATATATATATATATATATATATATATATATATATATATATATATATATATATATATATATATATATATATATATATATATATATATAATTAGCGCTCATTTTAAGGAATTTTTTCAAAATTCAAAAGTTGGAATCTCCTCATTAGTGAATTTTTTAATAAAAGTAACTAAAAAGAGCATTGGCTGGGGTTATTGCATTGTGTTTGAGTAGAAGGTGAATGTGTTCATGTTCGCTATTTGGAGCGGACGTCTCGCGTATACGATGTGTTGGGGAGCACACTAAGATTGCTACCCTCTTTAGAAAAATGGAATGCCTTCGCCAAATCTTACAAGATAGTAAGGTGAAGATACTCACTGGACTCGGTGGTTGGACATAGTCACGGAAATAAACCAACGTTAAAGAAACAAAATACAAAACATTTGTTGTAGGTTCTAAAGCCACCTGTGGTAAAAAAATATTTCCATATAACCAATAAACGAAGGGGGGTGAGATAATAGATGCCTCAAATTTACTTGACTGTGTTCTAGTGCCATGTTTCTAGGTGCCATTAAGTATTCAGCGGCACTGAATGCAACCTTCATCTTCAATGTGTTACCTTGATGCAATTTCAAAATAATAAGAATGTTGAAAACATTTTACGTAGAATATAACCTAGTTAGACAAACAAGTTCATTTCTAGGACACCATACGATGAAGCAAAATTTAGGATTTTTAACTTACGTTAGACTATACACACTTCCTGTTCAATCGTAATTTTTTCACAGACAATAACAAGTTAAAAATAATAATTAAAAAATAGAAATTTTATAAAATTGAGGGTCTTAAAACTGTATTGTGGTGAATTAGGTTCTCCAATTGTACTTGTCAGTGCTCATCACGTTTAATCTTCACTCAACACACGAATATGTATTTTAAATTTATCAGAGACGCTGCACCAGAAACAACAAGCAACTTCATTAAATGCTTCAAATCCTAATAATTCAACTTTCCATTAACCCAGAAACTCTAACTTTAGTATATAGTAAAGGGCAACATATTAAATTTCATTAAAAAACTTGTCATTTTTTGAGATAAATTTTTTTTGCAGAAAAATTATATATTTTTTTGGAAAAACTGGTCCAATTGGGCTAACTAACTTATTTTGTCCCTATATTAGGGAAGAAATGGGCCAATTGTCAGTTGGATGTACACATTGTCTATTTCATAAAATTTTGTGTTATTCGGAGCTGTCGTGACAACATACTACCTGGTTCCGCACCGAGATGGCGACCCTGTCGTACATCTCACAGTGTTCTAGCAGGCTGGCTACCATAGCCGTATTACTTTATAGGTGTGTTCTTGCTGCCATTAGTATACCGTACTGACGAGCTCTAATTAGAGTGAAACCGGTCTGTGGTTCTAATTATGGTGAGAATACATCTGGCCTTACTTAAGCTATTAACAAAAGAAATGCCATCAAATTCGGTTGAGTTGTCGGTTGGATATATATATATATATATATATATATATATATATATATATATATATATATATATATATATATATATATATATATATAAATTTAAACAGACATCGGTTTTGGGTTCTATGAGCCCTAGATTTTTGCCAAGTTTCACCATACCTCTGCAACAGCGAATTTTTTCAACCAAAATTCATCAAAAATTAAAAAAACACTTATAATCCAAAGCCAAAATCTCGAGACATGTACATATTTTTTGAATAATGTATTACATGAAAAGATTTCTAGAGAGATGTCATTTACATTAAATAAGAATACTACCTTCGTCTGGTATGTATCAGTTTCTATTATCTATCATCTTTTTGCGTTGATGATTTTTGTACTTTAAAATCGAAATTGATTCAATTCAAAAAATTATTTATCTACCATTTTTATAAACTTATACAGTGTGCAGGATATCGACCCTCGACATAAATGAGAACTCTAAAACCGTAAGAGATACAGAGACAAAAGTTGCACAACTTCAAGTGCAACTCTTACAGATTTGAAGAAAGTTCCATAGCTTCCTGGATATAAGCGAAATACCAAAAACTGTAATTCTTTTCTTTCTTTAATATCCCCAAAACTATGTTGTCTATCAACTTGAATTTTTGGACGTTAATTTGCTATTTTGGTTGCCATGGTTAGCTTCAAATTTGTTTAAATTAATTACTTTCTGAGTCGCGATAGTCAATTTATTTCTTTAATCGACGCCATATTGCATTTTTCTACCAAAATATATATTAGTTTTATTTTCTCATTAGAATGATTTTTGTCAAAAATAGTCAATTTAGGTTTTTTTCTTGTAGACGGTGCACCAGCTCATAACACACGAATAATGATCAATTTTTTTTAATAGTGTTTTTGACAACAACGGGATTGGTACTAGTGTAGTGGCCTTCTAGGTAACCTGACTACACATACACATGACTTGGTGTTTACAAAAAGCCAGTCCACACTGAATAACATCTAAAGTCAAGGATTATCAAAACTTGCCATAATATCAACAGTGATTTCTTGCCGTGCGCCACGGATAATGTTATATATATATATATATATATATATATATATATATATATATATATATATATATATATATATATATATATATATATATATATACGTCTCTTTGATACGGTACTATAAAATTGTAAGCCGGTTTTATAAGAAAATAATGGAGAAAACATTAATTAATTCTAAAAGAAAATGACAAGACAAAAATAAAATAAAACAGAAATAAGAGTACAATCGCGCCCTTTCCACTTGTCTGCGAAAACTTTATCCAAATATTGCCACATGCGACTGAAAATGACTGGGAGCTCCATCTTGCTGAAACCAATTTAATTAATTAGACCCAGTGCAACCACAGCGCATATAATTTCTTCTCTTAATAAATTATAATATTTTTCGATGTTAGATTTTCCTTAATAAAGAACGGACGAATAATACTGCTGTCTAGTATATGGGCTGATATATAATTTTTTCGTGGTCACTGGGTTTAAGCCTCCAGCATCCAAAGTGGATGTTGCTAAAGCGATAATTTTGTTTATTAACAAATTAATGCAGTGTAAAAGTAGCTTTATCTGAGAAAAAATTGTTACTACCAAAGTCCGAATTTTTATTGAATTTCCCTATTATAATATTAGAGAATTCAACACGCCTCTTAAAATTGCCATCTACAAGTTCTTGTACCAGCTGTACTTTGTACACGTGATATTTTTCTTTTTTTTAGCAAATTTACCAAATAATTTTGTGAAACATTGTGTAATGAAGCAACTTTATTTCTAGCGAAATGAAGATCAAATGCCTTGTTGCCAGATACAGCCATTTTCGGTTTTCCTATTGTTAGCTTAGCTTTGACACTGCCAGTTTCGTTAAATTTTTTCAATAATTTGGTAACATACCTTCATTATCTTGTGCTATGGTAAAACGATGTATTCGCAAAAATCTATATTTAGACTTATTACCATAACTCAACATAAGTTTGAATGCTCTGTCAATAGCTTCAACCGCCAAAGTAACAGATAATATACCATTCCTTACTTACACTCTTCGTTAAATTGCTTTAAATTGCAATTTGTTTACGCCCTATAAAAGAACTACCGTCGGTTAACAACATATCTCATTTCTGGGTCCTAAAATCTATAATGCCTTACCTCTCTATTTAAAACTTTCAAATATTACCTGCTTCAATAGAAAGTTGAAATTATGGTTCTCTTGCAATAGGACAAGTTTTATGACCGGATTATCAGAATGGTTTTAATACCTGATAAACACTATACCTTCGACAGATTCAACATTCATTCATAGAATTTATTTATCGCACGGGTACTTTCAGGATTCTCATTGATGTCATCTTAGTCTGTGTTATCTTTAAACATCTATATAAATTCAATGGTAACCCTATCTGGATAGTTTTGATTGCTCTATATGTACATTTGTTTCATTTATCAGCTCACAATTAATTTAGCAAATGTTCTCTCACCCATCTTAACAATATTGATTATGTTTTAGGTTAGTCTGTTTTCTGGCATTGTACTATTGCACTTACAATTTAATCTATTGTACCTCTAGGCACACACAAATCCTATGGATTTATAGTGCTATCTAATATATGTACTACTTATTTGTATATATACAAATATATTACGTTATTTGCATTTACCTTCTGTGTATGTTGATATGTGTGTATATATATATATATATATATATATATATATATATATATATATATATATATATATATATATATATATATATATATATATATATATATATATATATATATATATATATATATATATATATATATATATATATATATATATATATATATATATATATATATATATATATATATATATATATATATATATATATATATATATATATATATATATTTGTACTCTTATTCTCTGTAATTGACAAGTTGATGAATAAAGCATTATTATTATTATTGTTAACAGTGTAGTCGCATATATTTATTAATTTTACCATGGTAACCACCATTTTTTTACATAATCTCCATTGGAAAAACAAGCTTATGTCCAATACCGTTGGATATCTGGTTACAATACAGTATAAGAACGATGGCAAAATGATGTATTATAAAATACACTTGTTTACCTTTGGAGAGACTATACTATCTCACTAAGACAACGCGTACTTGCATAACACATTATTTTGCCGCAGAATGTGTTGCACTTTTATATAAGGTACATGCTTTTGAGAAACATTTCTGTTTTACTTATCTAAAATAATGGCATCAAGGACTCAAGAGATAGCTGAAATGGCCAAAAATAGTGTAAATAAGGTAGGTGCATTATCATATAGACTTTTTATAATATATAAAGATATATATATATATATATATATATATATATATATATATATATATATATATATATTAGCATGCATAATTATATATCAGTGCTAAAGAAAGATTATATGAAAGCCGTTGGTATATGCAAACGAAAAAAAAAAAGATGTACTTTCTTTACCCAAAGACACTTACAAGAATCCTGGGGGTATAGTAACGACAAAGTAAAGAGCCATGGTTGACCTGTTATTACCAAAAACGAAACCTTCAAGACGAGCTTTTTTGATCGATTTGCCTGATAATCCAAATGTTTCCGATATTTTAGATGCACAGGGATATACATTCTCTGTTTTGTTTGATTTTAGATGAGGAGGGGATCTAAATGTTCCGTTTTGTTTTATTTTAGGAGAGGAAGGGATCTAAATTCTCTGTTTCGTTTTTAACTTTACGTAGATGGTAGTGGACTCGTAGGTGGTAGTGGACTGTTCCTTTATGTGATATTAAAATATTTTTCACGCCCGAGGAGGTGCCACCTCTTACATCAAGGGGCCGCTGAAGTCCCAACGGACGTTTCCGGTTCCGGTGTATGAGTCGGTTTCCTTTATAAACAAAAATGATGAATGCTCCTTCTTGTGCAAAAGATTCCGGAGACAAAATACCCCTCCATTCGGGAGTTCGGTAGAGGGGAGTGCAGGGAGCGCCGGCATCAAGATTTCACATATTCTTCTCGAATACATACTTTGGATGAAACTCTCTCTCTCTCTCTCTCAGGGCTGCAACTAAATTCATCTGTTGCATATACCGGTCATCTTCAGGCAACAACTTTGTCCAGCTCTTCGACTACCTTTATAAAAAAAACGACCATCTGATTTCTGAATATTCTTCCTCCGAGATCACTATTCTTGGTGACTTAAATGTCCATAATAAGAAATGGCTAGGAACTTTAAAAACCGATACACAAGGGAAAGTAGCGGAGGCCTTTGCAGTCAGCAATTATTTAGCCAATATGGATCAGCAACCTACTTACTTTCCTCGCATCCCAACACACAGTTCAAATCCCTTGGATCTCCTTCTTACTACAAAACCTGAATGCTATAACACATCAGTCACCCCCCTCCCCCATTGGTCGCTTAGACGACGGCATGGTCACTGCTTTCTGCGGAATGCAACCCGAGGTAACACGGTCATCACACCCACGTATCGTTTAGCACTACAACTCCGCGAACTGAGACGATATGCGGGATAACTTTTCCTCATTTCCCTGAGAGTCTGCCTGCTTCTCTCATTCTGATCCCTCTGATATCTCACAAAACGTCACCGAAATTATCTAAGCTGGCATGGAATTATTTATTCCGCGTACACAGAAAACCTCTTCAGCCACTCAACAGCCCTGCTTCTCTAAATCCTGTGACAAGGCCAGACTTGAAAAGGTCAAAGCTCACAAAACGCTTCTACACAATCCCAGTCAAGAAAACCGTCAAGCATTTTCTGACGCAAGAAACCGCTATGACCGCATTCTTTCTGAGGCAAAAAACTTGTTTAGTAACCACATCAAAACAAAGTCCTCTCAATCTCCAACGGTAGCAATCCCTTCTGGACACTTGATAAATCTATTGGGAATAATTTCTGCAAAAGCACGTTCCCGCCTCTTGTTTCAGGGGATGAAATTGTTTCCACCACTGGGCAAGGCTGAACTTTTTGCCTCGTTTTCGCCGGCAATTCTATTCTCACTCCACCTTCAAATGTTCAACCACCAACAGTCCCCAATGTCGCGCATAAAATGACGTATTTCATTTTCAAACCTAAAAAGGTACGAAAGATGCTCTCTTCTCTTAATATCAGGAAAGCCTCTGGCCTGGATGAGATCCCAGCAATTGTTCTCAAAAAATGCGCACCAGAGATTGCTCCTGTCCTAACTCGTCTGTTTCAAACATCTTACAGTAGAGGCATATTCCTTAGTAACTGCAAGACTGCTCGAGTACAATCGGGTCCCAAGAAAGGATCCTAGCAACTACAGGCGTATTTCTCTCATTTTAGTCGTCTCTAAAGTGATGTAAAAATATATAAACACCGAATTACTAAAATTCCTTAAAAAACACAGTCTACTCCACGACAGGCAGTATGGATTCCGTCAGCACAGTTCAACTGCTGACCCCCCTCTGTCACCCATTTTTTGAACAAGTCTATGGAACTACACGGTGAATCCCAGGTTGTCGCTCTAAACATATCCGAAGCAATTGACCAGGTCTGGCACGCAGCACTGCCAAATAAAATTCCGGCCTATGGCCTACCACCAAACCTCTGTACCTGGACAGCAGATTTCCTCTCCAACCGGAGCATTTCTGTTGTCGTGGATGCCCATTCCTCTAAACTGTATCCAATTAATGCAGGAGTCCCTCAAGGTTCAGCTTTAGCCCCTACTTTGTTTCTTCTCCATATCAATGACCTCCTCTCTAGCACATCCAACCCAGTTCACAGTAACGCGGACGACAGCACCCTCCACTCAGATATACAATATTCTAAGCCTGTCTCTTTATCCCAGTTAGAGACGAGGACTGTTAGAGGGGTTCTGTCTTTGTGAATCTCCAAATATTATACCGGTGAAGTAGAAATCTTGTACAATTCAACTCCACAAAATCCCAGTCTTGCGTTCTCATAAGTTCTCATAAGAGATACACCAGCCCCAGACCCATCACAATGAGCAACCAAGTTATTCCAAGTAATGAGTCCCTTTCACTTGTTGGCATTTCTGTGGATCGAAATCTCAATTGGCACCAACATGTCACATCAATTGCAGAAGCGGCTGCTTCGAATCTAGGTTTCCTCTTCCTGGCTCGCAAATACTTTTCTCCAGCTAATTTCTATACCTTATATACTTCACAAATAAGGCCAAACCTCGAATACTGCTCCCACATCTGGGGTGCAGCTGCCGCTTCTACACTCGCTATCCTGGACTCCATTTAGAAGAGAGCTATACGTCTCATCGGTGACCCTACCCCCACCCAAAGGCTGTCATCCCTTACCCACCGACGTGCCGTTGATGACCATTATCTCTTTTATAGATATCTGCACGGGCATGCTCAGAGGAGCTTTCTTACGTAGTTTCTCCACCTGCCGCCCCCAGCAGATCTACAAGGGGAACAGTGCGAATGCACCCTTTTACTGTCCAGGTCACCAGACATAAAACATCTTGTTATTTCCGATCTTTTGCCTCGGGGACTTCCAAGTTGTGGACTTGCCGGCACAAGTTAGTGAATTTTCGTGGAAATAATTCACTAATGGGGAGGTCCCGACTTTTCAATTTTGAAAAAATTGTTGCAAATGAGCGCGAAGTAGGACACCTAGAATATATATATATATATATATATATATATATATATATATATATATATATATATATATATATATATATATATATATATCACACCGATAACTCAAAAAATAATGGGCCGATTTTAATAAAATTTTGGCATGTACCTTCCTTTTGTAAATGGCTTGGTTTTCCGGGAAAATTTTAGGTTTTCATTTGAAAAAAAATTTTATCTCAAAAAATAAAAAATGAAACAGCCGGTATTTTTTGTTTTTGTTAAACGCACTTGAAGATCCTCTTTTAAATTGTAGTAGCATTCGCTATATCCTAAATTTATTTTTCTGAAGTTATTAGCGGTTTTTAGAAAAAATCACAGACTACATGAGTAATTTAATTGTTATACCTGCTATTTATTAGAGTGCTACAGAAATGTATATGTATCACATACAGCGCTATATAAGTTATCACAGGTACTGTTCAAAATGTCCACCATTTGCAGTAACACAAGTTTCCAGGCGTAATAGAACTTCTTCACTTATTGCATGTTTTATCTCAGAAGGATTTAGGTTTTCCAAAGAATGACAAACTCGAAATTCAAGTTATTCTCTTATACTAACCGGGTTCGCATAAACATCTGACTTGACTTTACCCCATAAGTAGAAATCAAGCAGAATGAGATCCGGTGATCGTGGAGGGCAAACATAGGTAGCTCTGCGTCCTATCCACCTATCGTCAAAAACTTCATTCAAGTATCCCGTCACCTCTGCTAAAAAATGCGGTAGGGCACCATCTAATTGGTACCAACAATTGTTATAACGATTAAGTGGCAAGGCCTCTAAAAAATAACTGACTGTGGTTCGTAAGATCCGTAAGTATGGTTGGAACTAAGTCTTATCATAAACACAGCATTTCGTCCATTAAAAGGGCAAACATATCGAAATTGAATTTTATGTGAAAATAGCGCTCGACACATGAGAATAATTATGTCTTTAGAAAATCCCTTCATAGGAAGACTTTCTATTGAAAGAAGGATTATCTTGGGGGCGGACATGGAGCATTTGACATAATTCTACCCTTTGTGCTAGTTCACTGGGTGGTAGAGAATTTATAAATATGAATTTATAATTATGCATATTATGCTTGCGCAATGTTCTGTGTATGAACGAATGCGCTACATGCAAATCATGTTCAGCTGTAATTACTGATGCATGTGGATGAGCTTCAAAATAATATAAAACAGAAATTACATTGCCTCTCTTTCCTGTTACTAGTGATGTTGATCGCATTGCTAATTTGCAGCTACCAGTTCTCAAGATTCGTATCTTCTGAATTTCTGTTGCCGCCATTGGAGGCAATCCAGGATACCGTTTGTTAGAGACTCTACACGTTGGGATGACAATCTTACTACGCTGTTCGTGAAAGTAAAATAAATTCAACAGCTGTTGTATGAGTAATGAAGATTTTCCATTATAATATCGCACCGTGATTATTGTTATCACAAACATAAAAAAACTTACGTTATGATAATACATTAAAATTATCTAAACGTCCAACTATGCACAGCACTCTAATAAATTGATTAAATTACTCGTTTATCCCAAATTCTCTGTTTTTTAAAATTCTGAAAACTGCAAATAACTCTAGAATAATTGATTTTAAGTGTAGGGAATGGTGATACAATTTGAAAGAGGATCCTCAAGTACAGTTAACAAAAACATAAAATACAGGGCGCTCCATTCAAAATAAACGAGTTTTTTTATTCTAAGTGCTACGGAATCAGATACATTTTACAAACAACCACCCCGTATATGAAAAATTTTTGTTCCAAATCTCATCGGAACTTAGTTATCTTGTAACGGATGGGGC
Organism: Tillus elongatus; assembly: GCA_964006375.1. Classification (NCBI taxonomy): domain Eukaryota; kingdom Metazoa; phylum Arthropoda; class Insecta; order Coleoptera; family Cleridae; genus Tillus; species Tillus elongatus. Next base: position 125,538,616 of record OZ023266.1, read on the forward strand.
AAAAAATATTTTGTCAACATATTGACATAAAGCGAAATCACTCTCATTACGGCAGTCTTTTTGTGAAAAGAATTTTAAAAAGTCTGGACGCAGCAAGTGCGTTATGGTAGTGAATTTTCATAGAAATGATCTGGCACGAAATATTTTTTATAACTTTTTTTCCTTTTAACATAAAAATATAGATTTTGGTATATAGTTTCCTTTTAATGTCGTAAACTTACGCACCAATTTTGGTTACCATAGCTTTCCTATTATTTGAGATAATTTTTTTTTCGAAAGAAAACCCAAAAATTTTCTAGAAAACCTGGTCCGATTTTCCTAGCTAACGAACTTATCCAAGCCACTTACAATAGGAAGGCACATGCTAAATTTTATCAAAATCGGTCCATGATTTTTTGAGTTATCGGTGTGATACATACATACATATATATATATATATATATATATATATATATATATATATATATATATATATATATATATATATATATATATATACATATAAAGATTGAAACTGACCCCGGATATGGGTTCTAGGGGTCCTAGATCGCGCTCATTTGAAGAATTTTTTTCAAAATTCAAAAGTCGAGATCTCCTCAATAGTGAATTTTTTCTAAGAAAATTCACTAAAGTTAAATATCTCGAGAACAGTAGAAGATAACAACAGGGTTTCTTCATGAAAGTCGACCTAAAATTAAATGGGCAATTCAAAAATATAACAATATATAGGGTGATTCATTAAAAATAAAGCAGTTAGCATATGTTTCCGGTATAGATGAATGTTCCCCATTTTGGAAATTATTTGCATCAAATAGAGCATCTCTGAAAACCCACACTCACAAATTTTGTCCGCTCAGATATGCATATTTTAGGAAATAATCTAAGAGGTCACAATTTTACTAAAATCGGCCAATTATTTTTTAAGTTATCGGTGTGATACATTAATACATATATATATATATATATATATATATATATATATATATATATATATATATATATATATATATATATATATATATATATATATATATATATATGTGTGTGTGTGTGTGTGTGTGTGTGTGTGTGTGTGTCACACCGATAACTCAAAAAATAATGAGCCGATTTTGTAAAATTTTTGGCATGTACCTTTCTTTTGTAAATGGATTGGATAAGTTTGTTAGTCAGGAAAATCGGACAAGGTTTTCTGGGAAAATGTTGAGTTTTCATTTTAAATAAAAAATTTATCTCAAAAAATAAAAAAGCTAGATAACCAAATTTAGTAGGCAGATTTACGATATAAAAGGTAAACTATACACCAAAATTTACATTTCTAAGTTACAAGAAAAAAACTTTTAATAAAATATTTTTTCTCAGATCATTTGTATGAAAATTCACTACCATAACGCACTTGCTGCGTCCAGGCTTTTTTTCCTTCTCCTCCGAACCTCCAAACCTTCAAGTCCAGAATTAACAAGTTGCCTCTCTTTCCTCCTTGTCTACACCCACGGTACGATAGTATTTAGGCTGTAAGCCCTCGTAGTGTGTTGTTGAAATATAAAAAATAAATCTATGGACGCAGCAAGTGCGTTATGGTAGTGAATTTTCATAAAAATGTTTTTATTGCAAATATGTGTGTTTTCTTTTTAAGAAAGCAGGCATCAATTTTGGTTACCAGTATAACCTATATAGTAAAAACAATGTTCCATCTTTCATAAAAATAACTTTATTGTGTGAAAATGTACAAAAATTTCCAAAAGTAAACTTAAAGTGTTCCCGGAAAAACTCGTTTGTTGGTCAACCTTATAGGTTAATAGCAAATTGGGATATTGAAATATGAAGCATTTGATCAAAATTCGCTACCATAACGCACTTCCTGCATCCAGAATTTCTTTTCTTACAAACATGCATTATATTTCGATGGAAAATGCAAAAATGCAATAACACAAAGCGTGTTTGATTAAAAAAAAAAAGAAAATTTGTATCACCGACGACTTATGGGCCAGGCTGTGATTGTAAACATATTTTTTTAAGATGTAGCTCAAGACACCCTATAATTAATATATACATATTTTTTTCATATCTTGTGTAATAACGGATATATTGAGCTTTATTAATTTTTTACGGAAATTCGACAAAAATTTTATACCATTAACCGATAAACTCTATAGCTAAGGCTACTGCCAAACATCCGAGAAAAGGTCTATTTGAAATGGATTTTCTGGAAATACTTTAGTAAAATGAAGGACAATGACTGTTGAAACTAAGACTTCAGGGTTTTTAAAACATTCTTCTTGAGACATTTTCTTTCCATAGCCCGTAGTAGATTCAAGTTCTTTGCCTAAATGTTGCCAATTCTGACGTTTTAAATCGAAACTTTGACGTTTTGAGGAAAACCCCAATTTATTTTTCTTTAAATGCCTATAACTTTTTTACCTTTATATATATATATATATATATATATATATATATATATATATATATATATATATATATATATATATATATATATATATATATATATATATATATATATATATATATATATAAACATATAAAAATTTAAACTGACCGCGGATATGTGTTCTGGGGGGCCTAATTAGCGCTCATTTGAAGAAATTTGTTCAAAATTCAAAAGTCGGAATTTCCTCATTAGTGATTTTTTTTAAGAAAATTCACTAAAAAGGTTATTTTCGGCAGAACTTTCAGGGTACATTATTTTTATTTTAGTACCTTTTCAGTTTTCAATTAGATTTTGTAGTATAATTTTCGAGATAGTATGTTAGAGCCACAATTTAGTTGTTAGTAATGTATTCAACAGTGCAGTATATAATAAAGTATATATATATATATATATATATATATATATATATATATATATATATATATATATATATATATATATATATATATATATATTATAAACATAAAAAAATGAATGAAACTGACCCCGGATATGTGTTCTAGGGTTTATAGTTTGCGCTCGTTTGAAGAAATTTTTTCAAAATTCAAAAGTCGGGATATTCCCATTAGTGATTTTTTTTTAAAGAAAAATCACTAAAACGAAAATTCGCTAAAAAATCCAATCGCAAAACAATATGTTCATTATATTTTTTCAATACAATTCAATAGTGTTCCAAATTTGAGGCATATTGGAGCAATAATAAATGAATTATTGAAAAAATTTTAACTCGAATCATTAATGTCACTTTTTAAAAAACCAGCTCTCTGTGAATACATCTTTTTTTCACAGCAGGTACGATAGGATACACTTCATAAAAAATCATGCACTTTTATTTGGAACTACGTTGTCACCGTAGCCCACCATCATTATTATTTCAAATTCTAACTTTTCGATCAATTCTACCATAATAATAACCATTAATAAAACAAATATAACACCATGGTATAAAGGATTAAACAATATTAATTTAACAAAAAATAAATAGAAAAGCCAACTCACATGCATTAGAAATTAATAAGCTTGACGTCACATTTTAAGTCTTCATTCAAATAGCCTTGTAAAAAGTTTCGAATAAAAATTTTCAAAATGTCACAGTTAAGATATAATGAAGAAAATGACATTAACAGTGTTCTGAATATGTTTCAGAAATAGGTACAAATGTCGTTTCTTTGAAACAAATTATTTTAAAGTCTCAAAAATGCGCAACTTTTATTGTAATTTACCCGACTACATGCCTTATTTATCGACTTTAACTGGGATATATGTGCATCAACATTTATTAACATTAGCTATGACCTTTATGATGCGTATTACTATATTTATAAAAACTCTGGACGCAGCAAGTGCGTTATGGTAGTGAATTTTCATAAAACTATTTTTTAATAGCAATAATGTGTGTTTTTTTAAGAAAGCAGGCATCACATTTGGTTACCAGTATAATCTATATAGTAAAAACAATGTGCCATGTTTCATCAAAATAACCTTATTGTTTGAAAATGTACAAAAATTTCCGAAAGTAAACTTAAAGTGTTCCCGAAAAAACTCGTTTTTTGGTCAACCTTATAGGTTAATAGCAAATTGAGCTATTCAAATATTAAGTATTTGATTAAAATTCGCTACCATAACGCACTTACTGCGTCCAGAATTTTTGTTCTTACAAACATGCATTATATTTCGATGAAAAATGCAAAAATGCAATAACATAAGGCGTGTTTGATTAAAAAAAAAGAAAATTTGTATCAACAACGACTTATGGGCCACCCTGTAATTGTAGAAATAATTTTTTAAGATGTAGCTCAAGACACCCTATAATTAATATATACAATTTTTTTTCATATCTGGTATAATAACAGATATATTGAGCTTTATTGATTTTTTTTACGAAAATTCTACAAAAATTATATACTATTAACGATAAACTCTGTAGCTAAGGCTACTGCCACGCATCAGAGAAAGGGTCTATTTGAAATGAATTTTCTGCAAACATTTTATTAAAATGAAGGACAATGACGGTTGAAACTAAGACTTCAGGGTTTGTAAAACATTCTTCTTGAGACATTTTATTTCCATAGCCCGTATTAGATTCAAGTTCTTTTCCTAAATGTTGCCAATTTTGACGCTTAAATCGCAACTTTGACGTTTTGTGAAAAACCCCAATTTATTTTTGTTTAAATGCCTATAACTTTTTTGTCTTTTGACCTAGAGAGCTAAATTTTGGTAGGTAACTTGCCTATAATGATATAAACCCGAGTGTAAAATTTGGTTGCCCTTACTTTGTTAATTTTGGAGATATAAATTTTTTTCGAAAGAAAACACAAAATTTTTCGGAAAAACCTCGTCGGATTTTCCTGGATAACGAACATATCCAAGCCACTTGCAAAAGGAAGGTACTTACCAATTTTGACGTTTAAAATCACGATTTTGACGTTTTGAGGAGAACCCAAATTAATTTTTCTTTGAATGCCTGTAACTTTTTTGTCCTTTAACCTACGGAGCTAAATTTTGGTAAGTAGCTTGCGCCTAATGATATAAACCCGCGTATAAAATTTGGTTGCCCTTACTTTGTTAATTTTGGAGATATAAATTTTTTTCGAATTTTTTCGAAAGAAAACACAAAATTTTCCGGGAAAACCTCGGCGGATTTTCCTGGTTAACGAACTTATCCAAGCGACTTGCGAAGGGAAGGTATGTGCCAAATTTTATCAAAATCGGTCCATTATTTTTTAAGTTATAGGTGTGACACATAAAATATATATATATATATATATATATATATATATATATATATATATATATATATATATATATATATATATATATATATATATATATATATATATATATATATATATATAAACATATAAAGTCTGAAACTGACCTCGGATTTGGGTTCCGGGGGTCCTAAATAGCGCTCATTTGAAGAAATTTTTTAAAAATTCGAAAGTCGGGATCTCCTCATTAGTGAATTTTTTTTAAGAAAATTCACTAAAACCAGTATAAACGGTCACAATTATTTATTTCTTGTGGAATGGCCTTTAGCTAACAGAAAAGCTACTGAAAATCACAGAGAACAAATTAATTTATTTTGCCAAACAGCACCCAAATACTCCAATAACTAATGAGTAAATTAGACGTCAGTCAAGACCAGACCCATGTGTTACCGATAAAGCAAATCGAAATTCACAATTTGATTTAGGAGCTAGTCAATCAATACTTGAGGTCTCGGTTGTTTTATTTCACCTAGACATATTTTTATTCCTTTAATCATCTTGAACAGAAACATCTGGAGTTGGTTCACAGATGATTGATGTGGATAAACTTCTCTTTCTCAGTCTGCTTATACTTCAGGAACTGTAAATAGAATAACAAATTGATGTATTAAAGGTGCACTTCTTTATAGAAACTTTTCGTATAGGTTTTTATTTTACGCAATCTGCTTACTTCATTTTGCTTATACAATAACGATCTTTTATTTTTATGTTGGATTGTAGTATGAGTAAATCAAAGTAAAATTGGAATAATTTTACACACTTAATAACTACGTAAATTAGTTGAACCTGCTTTTACGTTTAAGTATTCTAGCAAACATTCATTACTGTTGTTACCCTTACTTGGTAAAACCGATCCATATTAAATATGGACGTAGAGACTATTTCTCTGGCTTCGCAAGTTCCTCATCACGGTAAAACGAATTTTTAATACCAGAACATATTTCTGCATTTATAATTAACTACGCTGACAAATCTACATATGCAAAATATATTATTGATACTCAACATAGACCCACATTAAATGAGCGCATTGTGCTTTTACATTTTTGTAATGACAAGCGCAAACTTGACTTTTTGGAGCTTTAAAAGTAAAAATGCACTACACGACCACAGTTACCCTATGGAACAACCTGATTTGATGGACTCCCCGTCCTTGAAAGTACTTCTTTATAATTATCAAATACTTGAAAAAAATACGTCCAACTATATTTAACAAAAAGTCCGGACGCAGCAAGTGCGTTATGTTAGCGGATTTTCGTAAAAATGTTTTTAATAGCAAACATATCTTGTCTTTAAAAGAAGGACATTTGGTTGGCATTATAACCTATATAGGTGTAACAATGTACCATATTTCATTAATATAGCTTTGATGTTTCAAAAAGTAGACACATTTTCCGAAAATAAACTTAAAAAGCTCCGTAAAAAATTGGTCCGATTTCCCTGGCCGATGAACCTCTGCAAGCTATTTACACACCTACGAAGTACAATATAAGGGACAAAATTAAAAAGAAAATTCACCACTTTTTTACAGTAATTGCCTTCAGTAACGCTCCACTAAATTATATTTTTCACAAAAATTCGACAACTTTTTTTTTACAATAACTTACTAAACATTTATTATTATTTACCAACAGATCACAAAAGTCTTACAAAAAATTATTTTTATGAAAACAATAAAAACATTTCTGCGAAAGCTTTTCAAATTGAGCTACTATTTGAGAGTACCTGTATACGGCAGCTCGATTTTTTCGACGAGTACTATAAACAAAAAGCTCGCTGAATGCGCCATTTCCATAGGGCTCCGCTATCTATATTGGTAAAAACGCCGTATCACAATTTGTGATATGTGATTATGATATATGCCATGAATAGTTGTAAAACAAGTGAAATAACTCAAAAACGATGAACGATATCATTTTTTTCCTTATAAAAAAGGAATTATAATTCGATGTAAAATACAAAAATGCTATAACATAAAGGGTGCCATTTAAAAAAATAAAGTGTGTATCACCAATGACTTATGGGCCAGCCTCTGATTGTCAAAATAAGCTTATAAGATGCAGCTCAAGACACCATCCTATATTTACGTATGTCATTTTTTCTCTTATCTTATCCGTCACCATATATATATATATATATATATATATATATATATATATATATATATATATATATATATATATATATAGATATATATATATATATATATATACACATATATATATATATATATATATATATATATATATATATATATATATATATATATATATATATATAAAACAGACAGAAACTGACAATGACCCCGTATATGGGTTTTAGGCGCTCATTTGAAGATGTCTTTGTAAAATTCATAATTTGGGGTCTTCTCAATAACGAATTTTTTATGCGAAAATTTGTTAAAATATAGACTCTTAAACTATAAACTCTTAGCTGAAACTACTGCCAAAGCATCGGAAAGAGGGTTTATTTGAAATGGATTTTCCGAAATTATTTTAGTAAAATGTAGGACAATGATGGTTGAAGCTAAAACCTAAGGCTTTGTAAAACACACGTTTTATGATACTTCTTCTACATAATCCGTATTTGTTTCAGATTCGATGTCTCAAAATTGCACATTTTTACGTTGGAAATCGTGACATTGGCGTTTTAAGAGGAAAAATTCTGATATTCTTAAAATATTTTTCTGCTACTTCTTGATATTTTTACGTCAAGAAAACTTAATTGTTGTGTGTTATTATTCAATTGGTTTTGTTAATCACACACAATGTTTTGTTCCTGTGCTTTACTCTGATTACTAGTGACACCCAAAAGTTTTTTTTTTAATGCCTATAACTTTTTTTTTAACTAAGAGTTCTGATTTTCGGTATGTAGGATAAGTTTAATAGTAGAAACGTTTGTGCCAAATTTGGTTGTTGGAGCTCTGTTATTTTCGGAGAAACGGAAAATTTCTGAAAGAAAAACTAAAATTTTACCGGAAAAACTGGTCAGATTTTCCTGGCTAACGAACTTCTCCAAACCACTTACGAAGGGAAGGTACGCACAAATTTTCATCGAAATCGGCTAATTTTTTTTAGTTAACCATACGATTTATATATATATATATATATATATATATATATATATATATATATATATATATATATATATATATATATATATATATATATATATATGTATAATCGACTCGACTGAGACTAGCTGGAACTGAACGAGATGATGCATTTATACGGGCCTCGCAGACGTTCTAGAATGTTCAAGACAAATTGGAACTTCTCGCATCGCCGCGTTTTTTCCTACATAATCGAAATTAAGGAATTGCCCAGCGAAAATAAATTTCCAGAAACATATGAGCACCAGCAATTTAGGAAGCATGCATCCATTTTGCTCTATAGCAATCAAGTTTACGGTGCTTTTGGCAGGCACGGACCTTGCCTTTTATGAACTATCTTGAAAACAAAAAAGAAAATACGTGATCGGCTAATGTGGTTAGACAATTTGAAGCCACGTTTAAGTTATAGCCAAGACAATGCTAACAAGCATATGTTATAAGATACTGAAAATGAACCCACATTTAATCAGGAGTTTAAAAGACAGTAATCCATTGTGACATACATTTACATAACCCCCCTAATAAAATTACAAGTAAGTGTAATGAAATTACGTTGGATTCCTTGGTGTTGATTCCTTTTGTAATTCCATTAAATACAACTTCATTATAAGATAAGAGCAATTTTAGTTAGATTTGTGCCATTGGAATTTTTCCAGCTGAATTTCAGACATTTTAATAAATACAAGTGCTAAATGACAAAGCGAATAAAACGGTGGAAAGAAGCATTTCATTAGGGAAACCGCAGATTTGGCAAAGTTCTTGTGACGTTGTTATGTTGGCTAGAATGCCTAAATTGCGATAATTGTAGACACACCTGGTTATGTTAAATTCACTGTCAGATAATATAGCAGGTACTGTTTGATATCTGACAAATTTCCAATAGCGTATTCTATTAAAATATATACTGTAACTGTTTCAGTTAGAAGTGTTCAATATACAGAAGGTGTTAGTTAGTTAAAATGGATTAGATGGCCTCGGAAGCTCAAGTCCAGCAGCCACAGATTTTTCTAATACAGTTTCTACAAAAGGTGTCTGAAATAAGATTGTAAAACGAATACCAGACGAAACATGTCTAGCTTTTATAATATAATAAGCTAATTCGCTGTCTCTTGATAATTGTCCACAATAAAAGAACCCAAAACTTTGTAGAGACTTCAATTTATTCTTTATTGCAGCAAATGTGTTACAAATATATATCATGTCGTTTGACAGGGCTACACTAGGAAACCCTGTTTTAATTCTAAGCGGTTCTTTAGGTTTTTTTAAGAATGCATATTTGACCAGCTTTCTTACTGATGGCGAAGATTCTAGCAGCTGCTACTATAACCACAAGGTTTTTCTTACTAAAATTTTAGATTATATCACTGAGACTTCTTAAACAGTTAAAAACTACTTTCACGTCTGGCCATAATCAGGTTTCAAGCTTTCTTGTTAGGGAAGGTTGTTGCGTTTTTTATGTCCTGTGTCCTATATCTTCAATTTGCTACCCAAACATGCACCTTTCCGGGTTTGTGGAAGATTCCGAGGATTACGCCTGTACATAAAAGTGGTAGCCGATCTGAAATTCCTTATCACCGACAAATCTCAACACTTCCTAATTTAGCTAAGGTATTTAAAATGTGTTTATTTAGCTCTATCTATCCTTAGATTAAGTGTGACATAATATGTTCCTATCAGCATGATTTAGTACCAAAACCTTCCACTTGTATATATCTCATTTTGACGACACAATATATTTTCAGCGTCTGGAATGAACGGGGTCAGGTTGATGTCATTTATACATTGTTTTCCAAGGCATTTATAAAGAATTAATCATGAGAACAGAGAGAACTGGAGAGGCTGGCACGCTCTTCTCAATTAGTTAAATATTTTTTCTAACTTCAGAACAAAACTCAATACTTAGTCTTTGGTAGTCATCATCCCAAAAGCTCTATTGTAGCGTCTGGAGTTCCTCAAATGTCGAACTTGGGTTCTCTGCTTTTCCATATTTTCATGTGACTTATCTACGAGCCTTGAATATAGGAAGCTGCTCTTTTTAGTGAATTTTCGTAGAAAAAATTTACTAATGGTGAGATTCCGACTTTTTAATAATTAATTTTTGTGTGTAAATAAGCACAACTAGGACCTCTATAACCCATATCTGGGGTCAGTTTCAATTTTTATATGTTTATATATATATATATATATATATATATATATATATATATATATATATATATATATATATATATATATATATATATATATATATATATATATATATATATATATATATATATATATATATATATATATATACATGTATCACAGCGATAACTCAAAAAATAATGGGCCGATTTTGATAAAATTTCGCATGTACCTTGCTTTTGTAAATGGCTTGGATAAGTTCGTTATTGAGGAAAATCTGACGAGGTTTTCCGGAAAAATTTTGAGTTTTCATTCGAAATTTTTTTTTATCTCAAAAAATAAAAAAGCTATGAGAACCAAATTTGGTAGGTAGGTTTACGATATAAAATGTAAACTATACGTCAAAATATAGAATTCTATGTTACAAGAAAAAAAAAGTTATTGTAAAATATTTTATGCCATATGAAAATTGCACTTGCTGCGTCCCGGCTTTTTGATGTTCCAAAGCCATATACACATGCATAGATTGGCTCTTTGGATGCTTGAATTGCACAATAAGTTAAATTTAATAAAGTACGTAGATGGTGCGAGAAAAATTATCTGGGCATAAATCTCACAAAGTGTAAAATAATAATCTTAAATCAAAACGATTAGTTAATAGATAAGTGACACGTGAATTGTAAATTGAAGAGTGTGTGTTTTGAGGGAATCAACTTAAACAGTACTAAACCTACAATATATTTTATTTAAGCCTAAATATATGTATAATATATTTCCAATACTATGGGGCCTTATATCAATAAACGTTTGAACAGAAAATTAATGCATAAAGTATATAAAAATTTAATATCATAACAAAAATATAGGAATGGGTCAAGCGGTTAATATTTAACTAGGTGTCAAGTTTCAGAATTGTGCGGTAGAAGTTCTGAAGCTCTTCTTCTTTGTGAAAATCTATCATTCAGATAAATGTTTTTTTTCCTGTTGTTTTGTTTTTCTTTGGCTTCACTCTTAGTTCGGCCTTTTTCAATTATGACACACTAAATCCTTTTTCTTAAATATTCGTTTCTTTCCAGAGCTATATTTTTCACAAGAGCCTTTCGTTTTCATCACCGTGTGGCTCCTAATATCAAATTGTTTTAACTACTCTACTCATATTGAGATTCTTTGTGTTCAGGAATAAATGAGCTGCAACTTTTACGTCAAAAAACCGGTGGCTTCCATATCAATGACCTGGGACAGAGGGCTATATTTGGTCAATCTTACTACCTCGCGCAAATCTTTTGGTAGCATATATTTCATCATTTATTTTCGTTTTCATACTAGACCAACGCCTATATGTCACAGCGCGTGTAGTTATGACCACTAATTAGACAATTATATTCTATGAAGTAAAATAGTCTATGTATGACCCAAAATACATGACAATACGATTTTTTTTCTGACCGCCACAGTTGGCTCATAAATGCATTTTTATTTTGACTGATTTCACTATTATTTCGAGCTCTCAGCAAACATATTGCCTTCATCACCCACACGTTTACCCATTACTTCGTACCACATGCACATGTAAGCATGATTAGTCATCTACATGAATACCCAAATTATAACACATCTGAGAAAAGTAAAACATGTCACTGTGATTCAGAGTGGGGATATACATGACCTGTTGCATATCAAGCGATATGCAAAATTTTTGACAACCAACAACTTGTTGACACTCAATCGTATTGCTCTTAAACAATATGAAACTTTGTTGTACATTCCTTTGATGAAGCTCAAATAGTGCTTTCGCAGGACGCTTTCGATTAACATTTTCTGAACACTATGTGAAAACTGGAACCTGTGATGAGCACTAATAAGTACACTTGGAGAACACCCAAATCACCACAACACATATTTCAGAGACCTTACGATCGTTTCGTTGACCAAGTCAACATCTTCAGAGGAAGAAAAATTCTAACATAAAAAACTAGATCCCGTATATTTATATCGCGTAAAAGAAAACGAACTAGTCCGAAGGAAAGTTGTCGTCCAAGAACGATCGTTTGTTTATTGCGCAGTGAAACAGGTCGGAGACCTGCTTTAATCTTTTGGTCGACAAATTTATGACCCTTATCTAATATAGGTTTAAAAAGGACCGGCGTTCTTTGAAGAAGCAACACGTTTCCCTTCGATCTAGAAATTTACTATGTGGATATTGGTTTATGCCGATAAAAGACATCTGGTGAGATAAACAACATAAACTCAAATCATCTCTTTTAAAAATAGAAAACTAAAACCCAGATGTCTGTCTCAACGTGCTACCTTTAACAAAGTAAAAATAGTTCAACTAAAATACTACACAAAAACTATATATTGATTTTAATTCTACGTGAAAATATTTATATTGACTACAAAGATACAAAAACCGAACAGGTATTTAAATGAAGACAAACATAGTGATTAGTATATGTATAAACCGGTCGAGTTATTGACAATAATTTATTATTCTACCAGACTAATTATGAGTATTTAAGCGTTCAAATGCAAAGAGCAAACAATGGGCTAGAGATTACAGGTGCCGCACGATTTAATGAAGTTTTGTTCTTAATAGACCTTAATATAAAAATACTTTCTAATGAATCAAGCATAGTTTGATGTCTGACATTTTTGACAAGTTTCAAATTTTCTTTGTCAATGTGGTGGTTATTATCCCATATATGTTGTGCCACACAAGATTTGTCTACCGTACCATATCGTAACTGTGCGAGATGTTCACGAAATCTGGTGGCTATGTTTCTCCTAGTTTGTCCCACGTATTTAAGATCACAATCTTTGCAACTAGTCTCATAAATTCCGGACATTTCAGTGACTTTGTCTTTGTCTTTCGTATTACCCAACAAATTTTTTAAATTACTTTTCGTCGAAAACGTCAAATGTAAATCGGCTTTCTTAAAAATACTTTCCAAACCCTTTGTGATTTGTGGTTCATAAGGTAAACATACAAATTTTTTCTCGATTTTATCATTCTTAAATGTCGTACATTCAGATATCAACTTCTTTGTTCTGTGTTTGTTAACTAATTTGTCTATTAAACCATCCGAGTAACCGTTATATCTCGCCACATGTTTTATGTATTTTAATTCTGTATTAAATCTATTTTTACTCAACGGAAAATTTATCAATCTATTTACTAAGAAATTGAAACTAGCCGTTTTTTGTGCAAACGTATGATGTGAGTCATTAGGAATATAATTAATAGTAGCCGTTTCCTTCCTATAGACATCAAATTCAAGCGAGCCTTTATTTTTATTTTTAATAACTAGTACATCTAGGAACGAAAGTTTATTGTTAATTTCTATTTCGTGGGTAAATTTTATTGAATCAAATTGACTATTTAGTTTTTCAGTAAATTCATCTACCTTACATGTATTTGTGTCAAACACTGCAAAAATATCATCGACATAACGACACCAAACTCTAGGGAAATACCCACTTTTATTTTTTAAATCCGTCTCAAATCTACTCATAAACAAATCTGCAATAAAAGGCGATAATGGATTGCCCATAGCTGTGCCTTCAGTTTGTTCAAAGAACTCATTGTTAAATTGGAAAATATTATTTTCCAATTTAACGGCTACTATTAATTATATTCCTAATGACTCACATCATACGTTTGCACAAAAAACGGCTAGTTTCAATTTCTTAGTAAATAGATTGATAAATTTTCCGTTGAGTAAAAATAGATTTAATACAGAATTAAAATACATAAAACATGTGGCGAGATATAACGGTTACTCGGATGGTTTAATAGACAAATTAGTTAACAAACACAGAACAAAGAAGTTGATATCTGAATGTACGACATTTAAGAATGATAAAATCGAGAAAAAATTTGTATGTTTACCTTATGAACCACAAATCACAAAGGGTTTGGAAAGTATTTTTAAGAAAGCCGATTTACATTTGACGTTTTCGACGAAAAGTAATTTAAAAAATTTGTTGGGTAATACGAAAGACAAAGACAAAGTCACTGAAATGTCCGGAATTTATGAGATTAGTTGCAAAGATTGTGATCTTAAATACGTGGGACAAACTAGGAGAAACATAGCCACCAGATTTCGTGAACATCTCGCACAGTTACGATATGGTACGGTAGACAAATCTTGTGTGGCACAACATATATGGGATAATAACCACCACATTGACAAAGAAAATTTGAAACTTGTCAAAAATGTCAGACATCAAACTATGCTTGATTCATTAGAAAGTATTTTTATATTAAGGTCTATTAAGAACAAAACTTCATTAAATCGTGCGGCACCTGTAATCTCTAGCCCATTGTTTGCTCTTTGCATTTGAACGCTTAAATAGTCATAATTAGTCTGGTAGAATAATAAATTATTGTCAATAACTCGACCGGTTTATACATATACTAATCACTATGTTTGTCTTCATTTAAATACCTGTTCGGTTTTTGTATCTTTGTAGTCAATATAAATATTTTCACGTAGAATTAAAATCAATATATAGTTTTTGTGTAGTATTTTAGTTGAACTATTTTTACTTTGTTAAAGGTAGCACGTTGAGACAGACATCTGGGTTTTAGTTTTCTATTTTTAAAAGAGATGATTTGAGTTTATGTTGTTTATCTCACCAGATGTCTTTTATCGGCATAAACCAATATCCACATAGTAAATTTCTAGATCGAAGGGAAACGTGTTGCTTCTTCAAAGAACGCCGGTCCTTTTTAAACCTATATTAGATAAGGGTCATAAATTTGTCGACCAAAAGATTAAAGCAGGTCTCCGACCTGTTTCACTGCGCAATAAACAAACGATCGTTCTTGGACGACAACTTTCCTTCGGACTAGTTCGTTTTCTTTTACGCGATATAAATATACGGGATCTAGTTTTTTATGTTAGAATTTTTCTTCTTCTGAAGATGTTGACTTGGTCAACGAAACGATCGTAAGGTCTCTGAAATATGTGTTGTGGTGATTTGGGTGTTCTCCAAGTGTACTTATTTTCTGAACAGTTTAATTTATCGCAAATATGGCAAGTCGTAGGCGATGAAAACTCAAATTTGGAAACTTTTTTTCAAATATATTAAGATAGCATCGATATCTCTAACACTGGGGAGTTATGGTAATTGAATTCAAAAGCTTTATACAATCTGTGGAGATTTAAATCTCTGATGTATTTTTGTCGAGATTTAGCCATACAGTAATGCGACTCGTCTATCAGTATTGAAAGAATGTGTTGGCCAACTTGTTCTTGTTCCTAAAGATTTAAATACGAGGCCTTATGGTTACTGCAACGATCCTTGAAGATGAGTTCTCCCAATTTTTTCCTTTTTGATGGTAGATTTAAACCTCTTCTTACCAATAGAAAAAATATCGGAAAATGTTTTATTACAAACCAAAATGACTGCCATTTGGTACCAAAAACTGCCAGCCAATTTTCAAGGCAACGTTTTTGTGCAACCATAGTAGCATACTAGCATTTACAATTACATAAAATAGAAAGTTCATTCAACTGAAAACAACGTCTAAATACAGTAATATATTTTTTTAGGCTACCCACCTACTATAACTTATTTTTTACGTTATTTGCTGTCACATTTACCAAATCGGCATTGTTTCTATAAAACCAACAAGATGTCAGACCTCTAATTGAAGCATCGACATATTTTTCAACAATCTGTACAAATAGGCTTTTTTTAAAACTCTGTAGCCCAAGAAATGTTATAATATACTCAAGCGACTTATAACAAGTTGAGGTTAGGATAAACAACTTAAATTTAGCGGTTCTCAAACTGTGGGGCAGGCCTTTCCAGGGGGGCGTGATTAAAGTAAATGGGGGGGGGGCATATTGGGGAAAAATGTCTGAAATTTACTAAAAGAAAAGCAATACAGTACACTTATATAAAGTTTTCAGTTAATTTACTGAAAAAAAAAAAACAAAGAATCCACATATAGCATTCTATCAGTACTGTACAATGTATTTAATAATTATCTTATCAATACTAAATTTAAAAATCATGGACGCAGCAAGCGCGTTTGGTAGTGAATTTTCATAGAAATGATCTGGTACAAAATATTTTATTCTAACATTTTTTCTTGTAACATAGAAATCTCAATTTTGGTGTATAGTTTACTTTTTATATCGCTAACCTGCCTACCAAATTTTATTGTCATATATTTTTTATTTTTTGAGATATTAATTTTTTTCAATGCAAACTGATAAATTTTCCTGGAAAACCTCGTCCGATTTTCCTGACGAACAAACTTATTCAAGCCATTTACAAAAGAAAGGTACGTGCCAAATTTTCTCACAATCGGCCCATTATTTTTTGAGTTATTGGTGTGATACATATATATATATATATATATATATATATATATATATATATATATATATATATATATATATATATATATATATTTATATATATATATATATATATATATATATATATATATATATATATAAATTGAAACTGACCCCGGATATGGGTTCTAGGGGTCCTAGTTCGCGCTCATTTGCAAAAATTTTATCAGAATTCAAAAGTCGGGGTCTCCCCATGAGTGAATTTTTTCCACGAAAATTCACTAACAAGGTTAATAAATATTAGTAACTCGCTTGGGCTTGTCTTGCGGAGCAAAGTTTTTTGAATAAAATCGACACTCGAAGGTCCTTTCTATATTTAGCTGGGATCAATATTTTTCTTCAAAGCAGCCACTGCATAAAGTCCGGTTTCGCAAAGGTAGGATTTTTAAAATGGTAATAGTATGTAAAATACTCTGGTTTTCAGTGCAGAAAATGCATCATCCAACCCTACCCAAAATTCAAAAAGTTATTTATTACTTAATTGTCTTTTGATTTTGTAACTTGCCGTGAACTCTATAAAGATTTCTTTTTCTTCAGTTGAAAGACCTTCGGGATTATCGTAAAATTGGTCTCTTACCCACTCGTATATCAAGTCGAAGTCAGGAAGAAAATACTTTTTAAAATCCTTTGCCAACATGCCTAATAATTTTAACTGGTTCACAAAACATATTTCACTAGTTGTTCTTCAGCCTTGTGACTTTTAACACATTCATCCACATTCCGAAAATTTCTGGGTTTTTTGTTTTACATTCCTGCTCCATAATTCCACTTTTCTACAAAAGTCCGTAACTTTATCACTCCTATCTAACATATGGGTGTTTGCTCCTTGGAGTTGAAGACTCAAGGTATTTAATATCTCGAATATGTTGAGCAAGTAGCTGAATTTTATTGCAAATTAATCATCCCGAAACTCCTTGGCTACCGGTTGGTTTTGCTCTTCTAGAAAAATGGGAATTTTATCCTTCAATCCATGAACACGTTCCAAAAATTCCTACGCGATAACCATCTTGTCTTGGAATAAAATGGTAACGCTGAATATACTGTACCTATGTCTTTACAAAGCGCGGAAAAGAGTTTTTATTTTAGTGGTATCATTTTTATATAATTTACTACGGTTACCACCGTCGTGAGCACAATACGCAGACCAGGACTCATTTCTTTGGAAGTCAGAGATTTTATATGGATCATGCAATGTAACCAGGTACGCTGTTGATAATTTGGTTTGACAAGTGCTTGTATACTTTGGAATCTTCCAGATCTTGTACGAGCACCATTGGTGCAAAATCCGAGACAATTTTTCCACTCTATGTTTGCTTCGTTTAGAAAATCATTTGGTAGCAAATAATGCAAGTCCTGTTACTTTGACTTATGTTGGTTTACAGAATAGTAGTTCTTCTACTGCCGACATACCATCACAAAATCGAACGGAGGCAATCTTTATTGCTGTATGTTTCCTTATCAAGGTAAATTGAAAAAAAAATCAGTCACGTAACTCCTCGAAAAGCTGATACTGTATATCTTCAGTTTATCACCAATTCGACAGACCGCAGTATCACTTGATAGACGTATGGACTGCAATTGTTTGACAAAATTATCTCCAAACATAGTTTCTACGGTCTCAATTGCAGTTGGCAGAATAAACTCTTCACCAATGGTGTGAGGCTTTCTATATCTGGCTATTTAATATGAAACTGTGTAAAAAGCAACTAAAGCTTTTTCATTAACAAAGTTTAAAAAATGATCTTTGCTTTTCAAAGGATTCGCGGGGTTTGCTAACGTACTCACTATGAACCGCTTTCAAATGTGGTTTAAGTGTATTAGGTTTCATGCTGTCTGCTGCCAAAATGTTTCAGAAAATGACACCCAGGATAATTTCTTTTTCATTTACTTCAGTACTGATAAACTCAAACTTTAAATATTCTTAAGAATATTTTCTTGATTTTTGTTTTAGAACCACTCTCGTCTGTGCACTTGTTGATGCTTTACTATCGTCAAATGCTCGCTTACGCCCACTTAAGAATTTACCATGATTCTTATGAATATTTTCTTGATTTTTGTTTTAGAACCACTCTCGTCTGTGCACTTGTTAATGCTTTACCATCGTCAAATGCTCGCTTACGTCCACTTAAAAATGTATCCATGATACTGTATACACTGTATAAATCTACTGCTACTCGAATATCTTGATTTACAGTTAACACGCAAATTACAACATACACATTCACAGTAGAATGATCGACCCGACTGCTACTGGCAGAAACTGAACAAGATGCAGCATTTGTACACGCCGCGCAGACATTCTAGAATATTCGAAGCAAATTGGAACTTCTTGCGAAAGTGCAGAATGCCGCTATGGTGGACGTAAGACAGAAGGGGCGCTAGTAGAATTGTAATAAAAAATTGAATCGGAGGTACTAAAAAATTGAGAAAAGCTGACCTGCATGCTGCTTTGGCTAATTTTCAACAGGAATTTATTGTTTTTGTGTATTAATATACACTTCCACTTCTACTATATTCCTGGATTGCCTGTTTCTGAATCTTTCATTATTGGTTTTCTCCATTTTTTTTTTTTTTTTTTTTGTTCCCTCAGGGCTCGTCCGCGGCCTTGCCGCCCCGATAGCACCGCAACCCTTGGTTGATTGTGTGGTTTTCTCCATATTCAGGTTGTTTATTTTCGCAGAACGGTTTGTTTCAAAATACAAATAATACAAAACAGACATGGCACATAGACCTTTGGTTAGAAAAAAGATTTGGTATTTACCTATATATTTTTTAACTTCTATGTGGGCGCTGATAATTTGCATTTTTGTGGGTATATTTACCATGGTATATAGAACCTTGGTAACGTAAAAGGTAAAATCTATGAATGTTGGCACTTAGCTAGTCTTTTGGTGCATACACTCTTTAATTGTTCCGACTTGATAGATACATTATAGAGACGGGGTATATAAACCATATACCAGAAAATATTTCATTACACTAGTAAATTGGCTCATATAAATTGAGCATTCTTTTTTCTTAATCGATCATATTTTTGTCAGAATGAAGCGGTTTGGTTTTGTATAAAATTTTATAAATTTGGTATAAACATGGAAAGCAAATGAAGAATGATGATGGGAAAGTAATGATGGATGTGTAAAGATTAGTAGTAAATGAAGACAGTGATTGGAAATGTAATATGGAAGAAAAAATTGTATAAAAACTTTACTTAAAATGGGTTGTCAAAATTCGAAGTGTCATATTTGGATAATGCAGTGTCAAGTATTTTTAGAATAAACTGTTTAAATTATGTCACTATGTACAACACAAGTCAAAATTGACTTACTGTATGGACGTATTGTGTAATTTAAGCCAATAAAATATAATGTATAAGTAAAGTATAAGTATCCTTCTTGAGTCCATACGACATCAAAATAACTGGCCACGTAACAAGCTAAATATAACAAAAAACAAATCTGAAAACAATGATTTTTTTACGTCAACACCTGCTCAAAAATTTAGCTGCAACTTAGATTGTTGCTGCAGGTGTTAGAGGGCTAATATATTAATATTCTATCGTTATAATATATAACTAACATATACCAAGAACACTGTCCTATGTAATATGAATCTTACAACTCTACTTTCCGATAATAGAGAATTAACAAATATGCGGTTTTCTAGAGAGTGACCAATGATAAGAAAATAATGCTAATCCAGGCATTCCAACGCTCTTTCCTCGCCTAAGGCGATTGCGTGCAAGAGCCACCGTGGTTTCTAAATTTAGAAAATCCATTATAAATCTTTAAAAGGCCATGGACGGATGGTAACATTTCCCCTTCCTTAATTGTCTGCTAAGTTAATTTATGTTGCGCAGTGAAAAAATTTGCACTTTTATGCCCTGACACGGCAAACGTTAAGACGTAATTGTTTGGAAACGTTCTTACTTCTTAGACAATCATGACCGATAGTGAATGTAAGGCAATTTTCAAGCAAGAATATGACAAATTATATATATATATATATATATATATATATATATATATATATATATATATATATACGCGACGGTCTCCTACGTCTAAACGGTAGACTTTTAAATTTTCCTATAGCAGCGTTGCGGAGGTCAAAAGTAGCTATATTTTAAAAATACTATTAAAGTGTACAGGGTGTTTCGAAAAGGATGGCACATCAAAGTTATGTTTTTTTCGTATTATGGAACAGCCCTTGTTTAGCTACTATTTCAAATTCCACGCAAAAAATGAGATCCACATATATAAGAACTCTCTATTCCCTATAACTGTCTATTACGGTTTTTAAGATATTTTCGTATTTCGATCACGGTAAGGTTTGAAAAAAATATAGTTGCCTACAACAAAAAGTTGTTTAGAAAAATTATTTTGCAGCCTAAAATAAAAAGATTATTGCTCTATCATTTAATGCATTTAACAGTCTTAAATAATTTACAGGATGCTCAAATTATCCTCGTATTTTATGGGTCCATTTAATTTCTTATTTTAAATAGAACATCCTGTATTTAGTTAGTGAATTTTTATTTAAAAAAATCACTACCAGAGAGGTATCGATGGTTAGGCTTTGCAAAAATTTTTGTAAATGAGCGCGAACTAGGACCCCTAGAACCCATATCCGGGGTCAGTTTCAATTTATATATATATATATATATATATATATATATATATATATATATATATATATATATATATATATATATATATATATATATATATATATATATATATATATATATATATATATATATATATATATATATATATATATATATATATATATATATATATATATATATATATATATATATATCTTGACTGAAGCAAGTGTTCAACATGATATCCATATAGTTGACTGCAACGCCCGACGCGGTCTACAAAAATCAAAGAATGAAAAATTATGATAACGCTAACTTTGTTAGTGAAACAATCGTCAGGTCTTTAAAAAGACGTATTGTGGTGATTCGGGTTCTCAAATTGTACTTAGTTGCCTTTGTATTCAATTCTTGTTACTTATCAGTTTTTACCGATGAGTTTGCTTCAAACGTTTTTGATTTTAAACTTTCAACCTAATTCAGAAAAATCTGCTGATTAAAAATTAGATCACTTTATATGGCCCGAAAGATAGGTAGATTCCCTTTGAAATAACATACGCATGCCCTCCTTAAACTGTAACATTTTAGTTGTAACGCCTTACACGTTTCTCTTTATTTTCCACTGTTATATTTCCAATCATAGATATAATTGTCACCTATGACGTCATCACTTTTGTCCATCGACTAACTGAATATTCTTTGGTTTAATACAGAAATTTTAAATCTAAGATTAACGTAATTCTATGTTCTACTGTTCTAAAAATAACTGACGTCACTGATCCCCGACACCGACAGCTATGTATACGACGAAAAATTCACCAGATTCCTCTAGTGTGCACAACGAGCAGAGTGCTGTCGTAGGCTTGATATTTTGGTTTCGTCCAGGTATGAAACACTTTCGTTTCACGATATAAAATCTGCCTTAACCTAAAATGGATTTTATCATAGTTTTTAGCATTTTTTAGCGTTTCAGATGTGCTTCAAGCTTATATATATATATATATATATATATATATATATATATATATATATATATATATATATATATATATAACTGCTTATTTTTATTCAAAATATTTTGTATGCTCTCTGACACATGCTTCCTAACCTTCACGCTTCTTTTTGAAGAATTATTTGATGTGACTTGGACGGGTCGGCTAAATGTATCGAGCGAGAGTCCTCAAAATCATTGAACTCCCATAAAATATTTGTACATTTAAACGTAATTGGTTCTCGATGACTAGGTAGATGAATGCCCGGTTTTAAGATTTGTCAAGGTGGTAATAACTCTAAAAACCAATTATTAGTGATCCTGTAAAATAAATTTAAGAAAGGAACTGCTGTTGAAGAGGGTTAGAGAGAATAGGCACAATAATACAAAGATAAATTACTATAACAAAAATTCATTACGTCAGTTTAAAGTTAAAACTCAGTAAATAAGTGCCAACAAAGAAAGGCACCTCAAATCATACGTATCACAGATTTTATCAGTTCCTAAATCACTATCGTCTTTGACTTAATTCTTAGCCATTAACAGGTTACAAGAAGTTACTACAGTTAAACGTCACTAAACTTGAAAGAACCCAGCTTTACTAGCATGTCAAATTCTGAAAAGTTAATTGGAAAATTTAAAATAACACAAAATTACATCATTTATAAATATCTCTTAATTATTTATTTAGAACATGAGTGGTTATAATTTGGAAAATGTGGATAGCTATCGTGTGTGTGATAATAGCGCTGTAAATTTTTCAAGATAAAGTAATTACTAAAACAAAACCCACGTGATACTATTTCACAGGTTCAGAAATTTAAATACAAATAATCTCTACAATTTACATACGAAATCTAGGTAATCATTAGTCAAATCAAACACATACCTATTACCTCATTAATTAAACTGATGGATTAAGATATTAAGGAACATAAGATACGTGCGTTTTTCAAACTTAAAAAGGTTGGTAGGTGGTAGTGAAATTTTCCTTTACGTGACAGTAAAGGATTTTTTTCCTGCCCGAGGCGGTACCACCCCTTACATCAAGGGGTCGGTGAGTCCCAACGGACGTTTACGGTTCTGGTGTATGAGTCGGTTTCCCTTATAAATAAAAATGATGATGGCTCCTCCTTGTACAAAAGATTCCGGAGGTAAAATACCCCTTTATTCGGATATCCGGGAGAGGGGTGTACAGGGGGCGCTAGCATCAAGATTTAACATATCCTCGAAAATATGTGGCCTAAATTCTAACCTCAACTCCGTCCACCATTTCCTCCAGGCTAATAGGCCCCCAACTCCTCTCCCTCATCGAAACTCAAATCAGTGCCAAAACAGCTACTAATCACCTTAATTTCCCGGGGTTTGAGCTCCTTACTTCCTTTAGATTGCATGGAGGTCTTTGCGCGTACGTCCGCAGAAATCTACCCTGCACCAGACTACCCGATTTAGAAGCTGGAAGAAAACACATACTATGGATAAAACTCTCTCTCAGTGTTGCAACTGCAACAATTCACCTGTTGCATTTACCATTCACTTTGTGACAACAACTTTGTCCAGCTCTTTGACTTCCTTTCTGAAAAAAAACCGACGATCTGATTTCTAAATATCCTTCCTCCGAGGTCACTATTCTTGGTGACTTCAATGTTCATAATAAATAATTGCTAGGATCTTCAAAACCAATCCACAAGGAAGAGTAGGTAGAGGCCATTGCAGTCAGCAATTCTTTAGCCAATATGGTTTAGCAACCTACTTGCTTTCCTCGCATCCCAACACACAGCTCAAATCCCTTGGATATCATTCTTACTACAAATCCTGACTGCTATAAAATATCAGACACCGCCTCCCTGGGTCGCTCAGACCACGGCATGGTCACTGCTTCCTGCGCAATTCAACACGAGGTCACACAGTCATCACACCCACGTATCGTTTGGCACTACAACCCCGAGAACTGGGACGAAATGCGAGATTACGTTTCCTCATTTCCATGGGCGTCCATCTGCTTCTCTCATCCTGACCCCTCTGATACCTCACAAAACGTCACCGTAATTATCCAAGCTGGCATGGAATTATTTATTCCACGTACACCAGAAAACCTCTGCAGCCACTCAAAAGCCCTGGTTCGCTAAATCATGTGACAAGGACAGACTTGAAAAGGTCAAAGCTCACAAAAAGCTTCTACACAATCCCAGTGAAGAAAACCGTCAAGCATTTAACGTGGAAAGAAACCGCCATGTCCGCATTCTTTTTGAGGCAAAAAACTCGTTTAGTAACCACATCAAAAACCAAATCCTCTTAAGCTCCAGCGGCAGCAAACCCTTCTGGATTCTTTCTAAATCTATTGGGAATAATTTCTGCAAGAGCACGTTCCCACCTCCTGTCTCAGGGGATGAAATTGTTTCTACCGCCTTGCGCAAGCCAGAACTTTTTGCCTCGCTGTTCGCCGGCAATTATACTCTCAATGCACCTCCAAATGTGCAACCACCAACAGTCCCCAATGTCACGCATAAAATGACGGATATCATTTTCAGAACTAAAAAGGTACAAACGATCATCTCTCTTCTCTTAATACCAAAAAAGCCTCTGGCCTTGACGAGATCCCAGCAATTGTTCTCAAAAAATGCGCACCAGAACTTGCTCCTGTCCTGACTCGCCTGTTTCAGACACCTTACAATAGAAGCATATTCCCTAGTAACTGGAAAACTGCTTGAGTACAACCCGTCCCCCAGAAAGGATACAAAGTACTTCCTAGCAACTACAGGCCTATTTCTCTCCTTTCAGTCGACTCTAAAGTGATGGAAAATTATAGAAACACCGAACTACTAAAATTTCTTGAAAAACACAGTCTAATCCACGACAGGCAGTATGGATTCCGTCAGCGAAGATCAACTGACGACCTTATTTGTCTTGTCAACCATTCTTGGAACAAGTCTATGGACCAACACGGTGAATCCCAGATTGTCGCTCTAGACATATCCATAGCATTCGACCAGGTCTGGCACTCAGCACTGCTTAATAAACTACCGGCCTATGGCCTACCACTAAAACTCTGTAGGTGGACAGCAAATGTCCTCTCCAACCGGAGCATTTCTGTTGTCGTGGATGTCCATTCCTCTAAACTGTATCCAATTAATGCAGGAGTTCCTCAGGGTCCAGCTTTAGCCCCTCCTTTTTTTCTTCTCCACACTAATGACCTCCTCTCTAGCAGATCCAACCCAGCTCACAGTTACGCGGACGATAGCACCCTCCACTCAAATATACAATATTCTAAGTCTGTCTGTTTATCCCAATTAAATGAGGATCGCAGTCTCATGGAGGGTTCTATCTCCGTGGATCGCTGAAAAATATTAGGCTGGGGAAGTAAAAATCTTATACAATTCAACCCCACCAAATCACAGTCTTGCTTTCTTTCTCATAAGAGATACGCCAGCCCATCGCAATAAACAACCAAGTTATTCAAGGTAATCCTTTTCACTTGTTGGCATTTCTGTGGATCAAAATCTCAATTGGCACCAACGTGTCACATCAATTGCAGAATCGGCTGCTAAGAAATTAGGTTTTCTCTTCCGGGCTCGCAAATACTTTTCACCAGCTAATCTCTATACCTTATATACTTCACAAATAAGACCAAACATCGAATTCTGCTTTCACATCTGGGGTGCTGCTGCCGCTTCTGCACTCGGTATCCTGGACTCCATTCAGAAGAGAACTATACGTCTCATCGGTGACCGCACCATCACCCAAACGCTGCCATCCCCTACCGATGTACCGGTGGTGACCTCTCTCTCTCTCTCTCTCTCTCTCTCTCTCTCTCTCTCTCTCTCTCTCTCTCTCTCTCTCTCTCTCTCTCTCTCTCTCTCTCTCTCTCTCTCTCTCTCTCTCTCTCTTCTCTTATAGATATCTGTACGGGCACTGCTCAGAGGAGCTTTCTACCAATAGTTCTTCCACCTGCTGCCCCCAACAGATCTACCAGGGAAACAGAGCGAATGCACCCTTTTACTGTCCACGTCATCAGAGATAGAATATCTTGTTATGTCCGCTCTTTTGTGCCGAGGACTTCCAAGTTGTGGAATTCCCTGCCGGCACATGTTTTTCCTTCTCCCCCGAACCTCCAAACCTTCAAGTCCAGAATTAACAAGTTTCCTCTTCCCTCCTTGTCGACACCCACGGTACAATAGTATTTAGGCTGTAAACCCTCGTGGTGTGTTGTTGAAATAAAAAAAAAGCCCGTACAGGCTGGTTTCGATGAAAAGTCACCTGGGTAAGGTGGCCTACCTTTTTCCTGGTGGAAAGCCTTACATGTAGACCTGACTGTCCAGCCGGCTGAAATCAGATGTCGCTGCGACAGATAAGAAAACTCAAACTACAGGACACATTGAATGCCCTCAGATACAAAGCCTGCAGAACAGAAGGTTGAGACCTTTATCAGCAGCTCTCTGCTAAAAAGATGTAAATCTCTGCGGCAATATCAGGACAGTAACTCTTGTTGAATAATAGCTTGCAGTAACAACCTGGAATGACAGTAGCCCTAACCGGTAATTGGAACAGCCCTAACCTGGGACCGGAATAATACCAGCTCGCGCACGGTAAGCCTGCAGCTGGAATGCTAGCAGCTCGGAAACGGAATGACAGCCATCCGGAACTGGAATCGGAAACCAGAAACCAGAATCGGAAACCAGAACCGGAGTCCAGAACCGTAGCTCGGGGAAAGATTCGACACTTACCACACAGATATTTAAACAATAGGTATTTCGCAAGTGTATTATACAACTTATCACTAAAAGATCTGTATTTAATTTATTAGCTTCACTGCCATCGTAGCCCCTCTGCAGGCGTAATGCACTGAACCCGTCTTATATAGCCACTCTGCTGTTTACATCTCCCAGGCCTGTCTGTGTCGTGGCTAGTATTTTTTCTGTCCTTCTCTAAAACTCAAAACGCTCTCTGTATTGAAGGGAGTACGCACACATATGCTCAACGTAGTCTCTTAGTTGCTGGCGAAAACCGATTTCTTTGTCGGAATTTCAGTAATGTCATTCTGTCCATCAATTCTCTTTATTTATGCGTATTTCTTTATGGAATAAATTCTTATTTAGTAAATATTCTGTTCGAACGAAAAGAATATATTCTTACATTTTAGGATGAGAGATATTATTAAAGCAATTTTAGTTTTAGCAAGAAGTCAGAACGGTGTTGACGCTGCAGCGAATTTTCATAAATATTGCTCAACGTATTTAAATCACAATATTTTGCTCACATTTAAATCAAAAGCAACAAATACCAGTGAAGTTTAAAAGGAAATGCAAACAGTTGTTAGTGCATATAACTGGTGTCCTAAAAATGTAAACCGACCTTAAAAGTTGAGCATAACAAACTGAAATGATTTAGCTGCAAAGTAAGCAGCGTTTTATCTGATTTAATTAACAGGCACGTTGCCACGAAGCATCACACTATAGCCATAGAACAGCGGGTTCCGAGGGTAAATCTCTTCTTGTTTAGAACATCCTGTTCAGAGCAGGGGGCAAATGCCACCAGCCCCGTATACAACACCGTTTAGAGCAAGGGGGCAAATCTCACCAGCCCCGAAGCAACCAGTGTTCAAGCAGGAGGCGAATATTTCCAGTCCCAAAAGCAACACCATTTAAGATGGGGGCCCATAAAGCTGCAGAATATTTTTAATTTTACAGGCCAGCGCCAAGCTGTGCGACTTAGGAAGTTTTTGCAGCTCTGAGTGGTAATTCCATTTTGGAAATGAAGCCCAGTCACATCCCCTAAATGGCAACATCCAACGTTAAGTAAAATTGACTCAATTTGATTGTCTCTTCAATTTATATTTCAATTTATAGTGCAATTTCTATTTCACTTTCTATTTCAATTTATTTAAGGTAATAATTTCAATTTTTACGAGTTTTCATTAACTATCATTTTGCTTTGTTAATTAATTACATTGGCAATATATAGTATTTTATTTTACAATAAACGATATAAACCAGACTTGTCTCTCTTCTCTTTATACAGTGCTACCTCCCATGCAGATAAGAATGGCAAGAATTCACGCCATGTTTAATTTATATCTCCTGCCCAAGTTGCCTATATTTGATCTATTTATTTATTATTTTGTTTTAATGACTATGAATGGAATTCACTATTTTTAATTGGCCAGTCTAGGTGGTACAGTGGTAAGAACATGTGCCGCTGAACCGCAGGGTACTGGATTCTATTCCAGGGTTCTGCTTTCACTTTTTCAGTACATACTGTGCAATTAACATCAATCAGGGTTGTGTCATTGTCTTTGAGCTAGTTGAATGTCTGCACGGTCCGCCCTTCAGAGGTACCATAAAGCCGTCGGTCCCGTGTCCGTGCGATGCTGAATTAACGTTAAATATACCTCACCCTGCTCACAGAAAAGCAGGG
Organism: Tillus elongatus; assembly: GCA_964006375.1. Lineage (NCBI taxonomy): Eukaryota > Metazoa > Arthropoda > Insecta > Coleoptera > Cleridae > Tillus > Tillus elongatus. Next base: position 125,567,454 of record OZ023266.1, read on the forward strand.
GTTCGGAAAAATTTCCCGGATAGTTAGGTGAAACTGTTCCCTGGCACAGAAATCCCGGCCATAGTCGCGGAAATAGGCCGATTTTAAATAAACAAAACACATACACACATACAAATTGGCCAGTCATTAATAAAAGTAAAAGTAAATTACGTTGATGACTAAAATTATTTACGCGCAGGAAACGCAATTAAGAGGTTGAAGTAACAAAAAAATGTGTGTCTGATAACCTAAATCAGAGCAAATCAGCGTGTAACGGTTTTCGGTGGGTGACTTGTATAATATTTCTTGGTAAATACTTAGCAACATTATTTCCAAATAGGGAAAGTTGGAGTTTTTCATAAAACATTTAAAGTTTTTTAGAAAGCAGTAAAACATATATTTTTTCAATGTTATCTCCTTTAAATCAAAATGATAATAATCTTCATTATTATGACAGAGCAGCGGTGTTCCTAAAATTCTAATTTAAATTCCCAGGCAATTAGACTAAGTCAACTTAAATTTAGATATGTAATTAATTTTGTCAACACTGAGTTAATTACTGTATTTTGTGTATTCTACTTCACCTTATTTTGTTTTATTTGAATATGCAAATGAAGTAAAATGGTGCTAAATTTTACTTGTTTAGGCATATCTTCATTTTCTCCCCTTGTTTGATAAACAAGTTTCCTCTGTGTTCACACAAAGCTTGTTTTCTAAAGAATATCCAGCTGCGGATATACAAAGGATATTTAAACGGGATAATTATTTTCTTGTTAGAAAAACACCCTTTCTTTTTTGTGTTATATTGATGTTAAAACTGTACGCTTTACCTAACAGTTTTTATAACTTAACATGCTCATTTTTATTGCCAATTTAGACAAGAGGGTTCTATAAAAAATATCGCTGATTAGAACCATGACAAATTTGCGGTTAACCGGCGTTTCTGGGCAATAGTTATTTTCAGATAATACCTTCCAAGCCACATCGAATACTTTTTTGAGGCTACAGAAGCGATGAATATAAGCCTGCTTCACCCTATTACTTTAGGTGCCAGCACTGCATTTTTAGTTCCTCGGCGGAGAACTGTTCTTCATCCAGGCAACTCTTAAATTTGTTTCTTTCTATATATATATATATATATATATATATATATATATATATATATATATATATATATATATATATATATATATATACAGTAACACCGATCAAAAATTTAAAAAAGGCGCACACCACAGGAAAGCTTATGAAGAAACGTAAAGCAATAATAAAAAGAAAAACTTGCAGAAAATACATGTATAAGAGATAAATTGGCAAATGAAAGTTATCAAAAACACGATTTTTACGTTTCTAACCGTCAATATTCAGCAGCGTTGCCAGTTTTAAATAACAAGGGGGTCGTTTCCAAGAAACTTTTCATGTGGCTTACGCACTGTGGTGGTTCCATGCGAAAGGGGAAGGATAGCCCCCGCCTAAGCTGACCTGATGTGACCTGACCTGACCATAACGTGAGGTGACCTGAACCGGTCCACAACACGACATCACTTTATGTACACCTGCACCAGTGTACATTACAAAATCTACCCTAAACATCAGCTCTCAATTTCAAAACAGAAAAAGACAGTAGTAAATTAAACAAAATGAGAAAAAATGCAAATTAGCACTTTTCTTTCTTAATCTTTATATTATCAAATTTTAAAAATATACGCCATTGAAATGTTAAGCGTTTAGATTTTTTCACGATACTGCTAATTTTTGCCCTTGCATCTTGTTGGAGAAACATATTGGTACGCCCCTGTCTCTTTAATTACATTCGGTTGCACTGTCCTTTAAGTTTCTACCTGGAATTATTTATCTCTGTATTTCACAATCTTTTCCAATTTGCTGGTAATCTTCACCCTCTATACGTCTGTATCGCATTAGGTTTACGCATGAACAATGCCATACAAAGAATAGTTATGTACCGTTAAGTCCGTTATTGTAAATAGCATTAGCTGTCTTTGACGTATTCTTAAGATGCACTTAGTGGATTTTCTTCACTAGGAATAATGCTTTTACCTAGTTGGCCATTCTGTATTACTGACATTATGTTATGTCAACTACGTCACCTAGCGTTACGCGAAAGCTCGATAAAAGCAAGTCTTTCGCAAAGTACAAGTCAGTTCTACCTTCGATCTCCTCTTCTTAAATTCTTGGGACTCCGAGTTCCCGAATTTCTACTTAAACACCGCTCGCTTGTTTAAGCCAGTTCAGTGCTACAGTTCTACGCCAGATCTCATCTTCGCTCCTTGGAACCCTGAGTTCCAAATCTTCCACTTAAACATCGCTCGTGTGTTTAAGCCAGTTCAATTCTACAGTGCCGTTCTACAACGAATCTCATCTTCATCGCTTTTTGGGACTTCTAAGATCCCGATATTCTACCTAAACATCGCAAGTGTGATTTTGCCACTTCAGCTCAAGCTCCAATCTTCATACAGAAATTCCGTTCGTACAGTATTACAGTGGAAAGTCAGTGTTTTCTTCGAAATTAGAGAGTATACGCGCAGTTAAATGTAATAGCAGGTAGCTAATAAGATTGTGAAATCTCCTGAGTAACCCATTTAATCAAGTTTAAAACCGCAAATTGTAAATAAATGTTAAGTTCAAAGTGTATATAGTAACAATACAACATATGTAAATCTAAAAAAGTGTATTATTAAAATCTTCTGGGAATCAGTGAACCTAGAGTTATAAATACAGTTCACATACAGTCCACATCTTCAACATATTCTTCTTCCAACGCTAATTAGCAAAGTCGACTAGTTAGCGAGGGTGGGATCAATCCACCTGCAAAACATTGGAGTAAGAAAACAAGCTCTTTCTTCCCCACATCTATTTACTGTTAACTTATTCAACATAATTCTGATTACCCAACCTGCACTTGTATCTGTACTATCCAAAAACCATAAATTTTAAAAAATTAATTGCTAGTTCTTCCAAAATATGAATATTTGTAGCAACAGATGATTAATTTACGAAAAATCACAAAATTTTAAATATCTCTGAATCCAGTGGTCTTTGTATAATCAGCAAGATGGTCGAATCTGCTACAAAAGAAATGTACTATCACCCTTCTAAATGGATTTAACCACTTGTAACCCTGTATATTGAAGACGCTTATTTCTCTTGAAATAACGGGTTCTATGGGACCATTCCCTACAGCTGCAATAGAGGCAATGCATAATCTTACTCCACTGCACATATGCGTGAACAGGCAAGTAGCACTAAGTGCTTCAAGACTATTTCAAGTAAACAAATTCAAACTAGGAGAGTCGGCTGGCCACATAACAATTCTGAAAATGATCCCACTGGAGTCACTCGCCGAACCAACACACCAAATGCTAGCCAAACTGGACTTCATCATTACATTCGACGACGTCATAAGTGACCGCCAGACACGGGACAGAGACAGTGCAAGTCTGATAAACAACTTCTCTGTATGATATAAAGACGAGTCTAAACAAATGGAGGAAGCAGGACGTGGAATAAGAGAACCCAACTTTGGAGTCGCTAAGTCCCTAGGAAAATCTTCCACCATCTTCCAAGCAGAAATGTTTGCTATCAATCTCTGTGTACAAGAGCGCATACAAAGAAGACTCAGACTACATTCTGTAAGACAGTCTGGCAGTACTAACGACTCTGAAATCATACAAAGCGGAGTCTAGGCTAACCTCGGAATGCAAAAACTCCTTGAAGAAACTGCCTACAAACAAAAAAGAGTACCCTTCATGTCGGTACCGACGCATCAAGGTAGGAAATGAGGAACCAGATAACCATGCAAAAAGACAGCGGCAACACCATTATATGGTCCCGAGCCCTATTGTGGACAAACAAAAATCCACGCCAGAAATAGGGTTGATAATTGCGAGAAGAAACAAATGCTGTCATACTAGAGCTAAACGCCAGGCTTAAGGCAGGCAACACGGTTCATCGCCATATCAACAGAAAAGTTTGAACTGTTTCTTGGATTTAACAGAAACAAGTTGAGAATAATCACATGACTTTTACGGGGCACTCCCCAGTAAGGTTTCACCTTATGAAGATGGGAAAGCTAGACAGTAAAAGCTGCACATACAACACTGAAGCAGCAAAAACAACTGAGCACTTGCTTGCACATGGCTTAGTTCTTCAAAAGGCTCAAATAACTTGAAGGGGTGACACTAACACACAAGAAAATACTTAAAATAGCCCCCAAGAAGACAGCGGACTACATAAAAAGTCTTTAACTCTTTGGGCAACGACTACGAAAAAAGGCCCGTTGGGATCCCAGCTCTGTAAGGCTAAAGGCCTATACGACTCATTAATCTAATTACATCTAAAACCATATATATATATATATATATATATATATATATATATATATATATATATATATATATATATATATATATATATAGGGTGGCGCATTGAAAACGAAACAGACCGATTTGCGTCCAGAGAACTTTTTTTTTAAGAAAGGCTGAAATACGTCAATCTTAATATTGAGGGGGACATGTTTTGACATAAAACTCAACTTTGTCACATCAACCCCTTAAGGGTTGTGATAACAACCTTTATATTTTAAATAGGGAACATGAGTCGAGTGTTACACAATTTTAAAGCTCTTTCTTTTCTGAATTCAACAAACTAATTTTTTGGAAGTTTTATCAACTTGTTTAAAAATTATTCACAATTGGAGTTGCAAGAACGTATTTCATTCATTGTGATAAGAAATGCATTAATTAGTCAATTTTTCGTTAAAAAACTAAAAAACTAAACCAAACGTTCAAAAATGTTTATTCAGTTAAGTAAGTGTTCAAATTGTTGACCACCTGCTTCCATACAAAAGTACAAATTTTGTTCAAAACGAGCTCTGACATTCTGGAGCATTTGTGGAGTTATTAGACGGCATTCGTTAACAATGTGTCGTCGTAATTCTTCCAGAGACTCCGGTTCTGTTGCGTAAATGCTACTCTTTAAATGGCCCCATAGAAATAAGTCTAAAGGAGTTAAATCCGGTGATCTAGGGGGCCACTCAATAGCACCTCTACACCCAGTCCATTGTCTTGGAAACTCTTTGTTCAAAAACTCCCTAACACGTTGTGAAAAATGCGGAGAAGCTCTATCTTGTTGAAACACTAATTGATATTCTTAATAGCGATCACCATTTTCAACAATGTCAATTAGTAGAGGGTAAACCATATCTTCCAGTAACTCCAAATACGTTTCGCCACTCAAATTGCCATTAAGAAAAATTGGTCCGATTAAACGGTCTCCAAAAATGCCAGTCCAGACATTCAATTTCTGTGGAGTTTGAGTGTGAACTTCGTGAAAATTTCTTGGATTATTATCTGCCCAATAACGACAATTATGACAATTGGCTTTAGAGTATAATAAAACGTACACTCGTCTGAAAAACAGATATTGAACAGAATGTTCCCGTTATCAGCTATTTCTGCAGCCACAGCTTTACAAAACTCCAGCCGCCGATCAAAATCATCTTCATTCAGTTGTTGTACAAGATGAATTTTATAGGCGTGAAATTTATGATGCTTCAATATTCATTGAGTAGTTCTTCTTTTGATGTTTGAAACAGTGGCCAATTTTCTCGTGCTCAAAGTTGGGTCTGCAGCAATTTGTTCTAGAACTTCAATCTCAGTAGTCTCATTTATAACCGGAAATTCACGTTCAGGATCCCGTTTTTTATTGGCTACTGAACCACTTTGTCGAAACTTTCCAACTAACTCCAAAATATATTTTCTGTTAACATGTCTGTTTGGATGTCGTTCTTAAACAAATTTGCGGTACGGTTGGCACAGTCATCGTTTTTGAAAAAAATTTTAATTATTTCAACTCATTCTTCTATAGAATACACCATTGTGAAATTAATTTTCGGTAGTAATATCAAATATCAAACCGACCGATAAATTGAAATAATAAACCGCATTTATCTCATTCCGATAAGAAATGTTCTGATAGTCAATTTTTTGTTTACAAATCAACAAAACATCAGCACATTTTTTATCGGAATGAGTGAAATGCGTTTTTGCATCTTCACCTCTGAATAATTTTTAAACGAGTTGATAAAATTTCAAAAAAAAATGATCGCAATTCAGAAAAGAAAGAGCTTTTAAATGATGTAACACTCGACCCATATTCCCCGTTTAAAATATAAGGGTTGTTATCACCACCCTTAAGGGGTTGATGTGACAAAGTTGAGTTTTATGTCAAAACATGTCCCCCTCAATATTAAAATTGACGTGTTTCAGCGTTTCTTAAAAAAAATATTCTCTGGACGCAAATCGGACTGTTTCGTTTTCAATGCGCCACTCTATATATATATATATATATATATATATATATATATATATATATATATATATATATATATATATATATATATATATATATATATATATATATATATATATATATATATATATATATATATATATATAACATAACATCAGCTTTATATTAACGAAATTAAAATAGAATATGGCCTAAAATCAGTTGTACAAACCTTGGTAAAGTTAAACAATGTGGTGGATTTCGTTTATAATAAGTTTTCAATAATAACAGCAGTTATAAAGTTTCTATTTGCAACAAAAATGTATATTTTTTCCTGAGGTTATTAATGTTGTATCGTTGAGATATCTGTTGCAGATAAGCGGTGTTGTCAGAATCGAAGTTATTTTGCTATTTCTGGGGAGTATGTTCCTTCGTTTCAGTGAACTCTATTCCAACATAGAGTTTACTAATTATGGGAAATTTTCAGTTGTCACTATGGCAACAATGATTAAGAAAGAAAAGTGCTAATTTGCATTTTTTCTCATTTTGTTTAATTTACTACTGTCTTTTTCTGTTTTGAAATTGAGAGCTGATGTTTAGGGTAGATTTTGTAATGTACACTGGTGCAGGTGTACATAAAGTGATGTCGTGTTGTGGACCGGTTCAGGTCACCTCACGTTATGGTCAGGTCAGGTCACATCAGGTCAGCTTAGGCGGGGGCTATCCTTCCCCTTTCGCATGGAACCACCACAGTGCGTAAGCCACATGAAAAGTTTCTTGGAAACGACCCCCTTGTTATTTAAAACTGGCAACGCTGCTGAATATTGACGGTTAGAAACGTAAAAATCGTGTTTTTGATAACTTTCATTTGCCAATTTATCTCTTATACATGTATTTTCTGCAAGTTTTTCTTTTTATTATTGCTTTACGTTTCTTCATAAGCTTTCCTGTGGTGTGCGCCTTTTTTAAATTTTTGATCGGTGTTACTGTATATATATATATATATATATATATATATATATATATATATATATATATATATATATATATATATATATATATATATACAGTAACACCGATCAAAAATTTAAAAAAGGCGCACACCACAGGAAAGCTTATGAAGAAACGTAAAGCAATAATAAAAAGAAAAACTTGCAGAAAATACATGTATATATATATATATATATATATATATATATATATATATATATATATATATATATATATATATATATATATATATATATATATATATATATATATATATATATATATATACAGTAACACCGATCAAAAATTTAAAAAAGGCGCACACCACAGGAAAGCTTATGAAGAAACGTAAAGCAATAATAAAAAGAAAAACTTGCAGAAAATACATGTATAAGAGATAAATTGGCAAATGAAAGTTATCAAAAACACGATTTTTACGTTTCTAACCGTCAATATTCAGCAGCGTTGCCAGTTTTAAATAACAAGGGGGTCGTTTCCAAGAAACTTTTCATGTGGCTTACGCACTGTGGTGGTTCCATGCGACAGGGGAAGGATAGCCCCCGCCTAAGCTGACCTGATGTGACCTGACCTGACCATAACGTGAGGTGAGCTGAACCGGTCCACAACACGACATCACTTTATGTACACCTGCACCAGTGTACATTACAAAATCTACCCTAAACATCAGCTCTCAATTTCAAAACAGAAAAAGACAGTAGTAAATTAAACAAAATGAGAAAAAATGCAAATTAGCACTTTTCTTTCTTAATCATTGTTGCCATAGTGACAACTGAAAATTTCCCATAATTAGTAAACTCTATGTTGGAATAGAGTTCACTGAAACGAAGGAACATACTCCCCAGAAATAGCAAAATAACTTCGATTCTGACAACACCGCTTATCTGCAACAGATATCTCAACGATACAACATTAATAACCTCAGGAAAAAATATACATTTTTGTTGCAAATCGAAACTTTATAACTGCTGTTATTATTGAAAACTTATTATAAACGAAATCCACCACATTGTTTAACTTTACCAAGGTTTGTACAACTGATTTTAGGCCATATTCTATTTTAATTTCGTTAATATAAAGCTGATGTTATGTTAATTCGACCGTACCACATATATATATATATATATATATATATATATATATATATATATATATATATATATATATATATATAGAGTGGCGCATTGAAAACGAAACAGTCCGATTTGCGTCCAGAGAATATTTTTTTTAAGAAACGCTGAAACACGTCAATTTTAATATTGAGGGGGGCATGTTTTGACATAAAACTCAACTTTGTCACATCAACCCCTTAAGGGTGGTGATAACAACCCTTATATTTTAAACGGGGAATATGGGTCGAGTGTTACATCATTTAAAAGCTCTTTCTTTTCTGAATTGCGATCTTTTTTTTTTGAAATTTTATCAACTCGTTTAAAAATTATTCAGAGGTGAAGATGCAAAAACGCATTTCACTCATTCCGATAAAAAATGTGCTGATGTTTTGTTGATTTGTAAACAAAAAATTGACTATCAGAACATTTCTTATCGGAATGAGATAAATGCGGTTTATTATTTCAATTTATCGGTCGGTTTGATATTTGATATTACTACCGAAAATTAATTTCACAATGGTGTATTCTATAGAAGAATGAGTTGAAATAATTAAAATTTTTTTCAAAAACGATGACTGTGCCAACCGTACCGCAAATTTGTTTAAGAACGACATCCAAACAGACATGTTAACAGAAAATATATTTTGGAGTTAGTTGGAAAGTTTCGACAAAGTGGTTCAGTAGCCAATAAAAAACGGGATCCTGAACGTGAATTTCCGGTTATAAATGAGACTACTGAGATTGAAGTTCTAGAACAAATTGCTGCAGACCCAACTTTGAGCACGAGAAAATTGGCCACTGTTTCAAACATCAAAAGAAGAACTACTCAATGAATATTGAAGCATCATAAATTTCACGCCTATAAAATTCATCTTGTACAACAACTGAATGAAGATGATTTTGATCGGCGGCTGGAGTTTTGTAAAGCTGTGGCTGCAGAAATAGCTGATAACGGGAACATTCTGTTCAATATCTGTTTTTCAGACGAGTGTACGTTTTATTATACTCTAAAGCCAATTGTCATAATTGTCGTTATTGGGCAGATAATAATCCAAGAAATTTTCACGAAGTTCACACTCAAACTCCACAGAAATTGAATGTCTGGACTGGCATTTTTGGAGACCGTTTAATCGGACCAATTTTCCTTAATGGCAATTTGAGTGGCGAAACGTATTTGGAGTTACTGGAAGATATGGTTTACCCTCTACTAATTGACATTGTTGAAAATGGTGATCGCTATTAAGAATATCAATTAGTGTTTCAACAAGATAGAGCTCCTCCGCATTTTTCACAACGTGTTAGGGAGTTTTTGAACAAAGAGTTTCCAAGACAATGGACTGGGTGTAGAGGTGCTATTGAGTGGCCCCCTAGATCACCGGATTTAACTCCTTTAGACTTATTTCTATGGGGCCATTTAAAGAGTAGCATTTACGCAACAGAACCGGAGTCTCTGGAAGAATTACGACGACACATTGTTAACGAATGCCGTCTAATAACTCCACAAATGCTCCAGAATGTCAGAGCTCGTTTTGAACAAAATTTGTACTTTTGTATGGAAGCAGGTGGTCAACAATTTGAACACTTACTTAACTGAATAAACATTTTTGAACGTTTGGTTTAGTTTTTTAGTTTTTTTAACGAAAAATTGACTAATTAATGCATTTCTTATCACAATGAATGAAATACGTTCTTGCAACTCCAATTGTGAATAATTTTTAAACAAGTTGATAAAACTTCCAAAAAATTAGTTTGTTGAATTCAGAAAAGAAAGAGCTTTAAAATTGTGTAACACTCGACTCATGTTTCCTATTTAAAATATAAAGGTTGTTATCACAACCCTTAAGGGGTTGATGTGACAAAGTTGAGTTTTATGTCAAAACATGTCCCCCTCAATATTAAGATTGACGTATTTCAGCGTTTCTTAAAAAAAAGTTCTCTGGACGCAAATCGGTCTGTTTCGTTTTCAATGCGCCACCCTATATATATATATATATATATATATATATATATATATATATATATATATATATATATATGGTTTTAGATGTAATTAGATTAATGAGTCGTATAGGCCTTTAGCCTTACAGAGCTGGGATCCCAACGGGCCTTTTTTCGTAGTCGTTGCCCAAAGAGTTAAAGACTTTTTATGTAGTCCGCTGTCTTCTTGGGGGCTATTTTAAGTATTTTCTTGTGTGTTAGTGTCACCCCTTCAAGTTATTTGAGCCTTTTGAAGAACTAAGCCATGTGCAAGCAAGTGCTCAGTTGTTTTTGCTGCTTCAGTGTTGTATGTGCAGCTTTTACTGTCTAGCTTTCCCATCTTCATAAGGTGAAACCTTACTGGGGAGTGCCCCGTAAAAGTCATGTGATTATTCTCAACTTGTTTCTGTTAAATCCAAGAAACAGTTCAAACTTTTCTGTTGATATGGCGATGAACCGTGTTGCCTGCCTTAAGCCTGGCGTTTAGCTCTAGTATGACAGCATTTGTTTCTTCTCGCAATTACCAACCCTATTTCTGGCGTGGATTTTTGTTTGTCCACAATAGGGCTCGGGACCATATAATGGTGTTGCCGCTGTCTTTTTGCATGGTTATCTGGTTCCTCATTTCCTACCTTGATGCGTCGGTACCGACATGAAGGGTACTTTTTTGTTTGTAGGCAGTTTCTTCAAGGAGTTTTTGCATTCCGAGGTTAGCCTAGACTCCGCTTTGTATGATTTCAGAGTCGTTAGTACTGCCAGACTGTCTTACAGAATGTAGTCTGAGTCTTCTTTGTATGCGCTCTTGTACACAGAGATTGATAGCAAACATTTCTGCTTGGAAGATGGTGGAAGATTTTCCTAGGGACTTAGCGACTCCAAAGTTGGGTTCTCTTATTCCACGTCCTGCTTCCTCCATTTGTTTAGACTCGTCTTTATATCATACAGAGAAGTTGTTTATCAGACTTGCACTGTCTCTGTCCCGTGTCTGGCGGTCACTTATGACGTCGTCGAATGTAATGATGAAGTCCAGTTTGGCTAGCATTTGGTGTGTTGGTTCGGCGAGTGACTCCAGTGGGATCATTTTCAGAATTGTTATGTGGCCAGCCGACTCTCCTAGTTTGAATTTGTTTACTTGAAATAGTCTTGAAGCACTTAGTGCTACTTGCCTGTTCACGCATATGTGCAGTGGAGTAAGATTCTGCATTGCCTCTATTGCAGCTGTAGGGAATGGTCCCATAGAACCCGTTATTTCAAGAGAAATAAGCGTCTTCAATATACAGGGTTACAAGTGGTTAAATCCATTTAGAAGGGTGATAGTACATTTCTTTTGTAGCAGATTCGACCATCTTGCTGATTATACAAAGACCACTGGATTCAGAGATATTTAAAATTTTGTGATTTTTCGTAAATTAATCATCTGTTGCTACAAATATTCATATTTTGGAAGAACTAGCAATTAATTTTTTAAAATTTATGGTTTTTGGATAGTACAGATATAAGTGCAGGTTGGGTAATCAGAATTATGTTGAATAAGTTAACAGTAAATAGATGTGGGGGAGAAAGAGCTTGTTTTCTTACTCCAATGTTTTGCAGGTGGATTGATCCCACCCTCGCTAACTAGTCGACTTTGCTAATTAGCGTTGGAAGAAGAATATGTTGAAGATGTGGACTGTATGTGAACTGTATTTATAACTCTAGGTTCACTGATTCCCAGAAGATTTTAATAATACACTTTTTTAGATTTACATATGTTGTATTGTTACTATATACACTTTGAACTTAACATTTATTTACAATTTGCGGTTTTAAACTTGATTAAATGGGTTACTCAGGAGATTTCACAATCTTATTAGCTACCTGCTATTACATTTAACTGCGCGTATACTTTCTAATTTCGAAGAAAACACTGACTTTCCACTGTAATACTGTACGAACGGAATTTCTGTATGAAGATTGGAGCTTGAGCTGAAGTGGCAAAATCACACTTGCGATGTTTAGGTAGAATATCGGGATCTTAGAAGTCCCAAAAAGCGATGAAGATGAGATTCGTTGTAGAACGGCACTGTAGAATTGAACTGGCTTAAACACACGAGCGATGTTTAAGTGGAAGATTTGGAACTCAGGGTTCCAAGGAGCGAAGATGAGATCTGGCGTAGAACTGTAGCACTGAACTGGCTTAAACAAGCGAGCGGTGTTTAAGTAGAAATTCGGGAACTCGGAGTCCCAAGAATTTAAGAAGAGGAGATCGAAGGTAGAACTGACTTGTACTTTGCGAAAGACTTGCTTTTATCGAGCTTTCGCGTAACGCTAGGTGACGTAGTTGACATAACATAATGTCAGTAATACAGAATGGCCAACTAGGTAAAAGCATTATTCCTAGTGAAGAAAATCCACTAAGTGCATCTTAAGAATACGTCAAAGACAGCTAATGCTATTTACAATAACGGACTTAACGGTACATAACTATTCTTTGTATGGCATTGTTCATGCGTAAACCTAATGCGATACAGACGTATAGAGGGTGAAGATTACCAGCAAATTGGAAAAGATTGTGAAATACAGAGATAAATAATTCCAGGTAGAAACTTAAAGGATAGTGCAACCGAATGTAATTAAAGAGACAGGGGCGTACCAATATGTTTCTCCAACAAGATGCAAGGGCAAAAATTAGCAGTATCGTGAAAAAATCTAAACGCTTAACATTTCAATGGCGTATATTTTTAAAATTTGATAATATAAAATTCGTAGAAATATCCGAAAAAATTGTATAAGTCCTTTAGGTTTCTAATTGCGTACAGATTATTGACAAATGTCTTCTAGTTACACAATAAAAAGTCTGAAACTGGCCTATATGGGTTGTAGAAGCCTGTTCACGCTAATTTAAGAAACAAACGTTTGAAAACTCGAAAGTGGTTGACCCGCTATTAGTTAAATTTTCTTAATCAAAATTCGCTATGAACTTTCTGGAAACCAGTGGGTGTAATGTATTTACTATAAAAATGGAATACTGCTAAAGGGCCAATAACTTAATAAGTGCATATGTAACTTTGGCGTATTAGTAAGGACAATGGTAGATCTACCAAACATTAAGTTCCTGCGTAAGTGCGTTATGGTAGGAAATTTCACATAAATATTTTTAATGCCAAATATGCCTTTTTAATGAAAGGCAATAAATACGGTTAAAAGTATAACCTATGTAGTAGACACAATATGCCATATTTCATAAAAATAACTTTATTAAAATACTGAGACTGGACACTGTATCTGGAATCTGAAACAAAAAGCAGAATCACCCCAAAAACCACAAAAATAATAACACAGAGTTATGCGCTGCATAAGTATTTCGATAACGAAGTTGTCTTCATCAGTAGCTGTCGCTAAAGTAACTGTATGGACAAAATTATACTATTTATATACCAAAACTATACACTTAAGAGGATGTAATACCGGATGATGCAACACCATATGATGCAATATCGGATGCCTCAGTAACAGATGATGCAACACCGGATGACATAACATCGGGTCACGTAATTAAAGGACTACTGTTGTGTCAGTGGATACGCCTAACCGGTTCTGTCCACGTTGAAAGCGACAAGGGATTACTTCCTGCTATTTCAAAAAGTGCTGAATTGAGGGGACCCATATCTGCATCCATCAAATTTTGTGGATTCACTTTGCGGATTTCTAAACTTTCTAAAGCATGTAACTTGCGATAATCCGTGGTTACTTTCAATAACTTAAGATTACTATCGCCTGTCCCGAATCAATCATATGTTGGGCAACGCTGGATTTTTCTGCTCTATTATATCTGAATGGAGCTATGTGCTCATTGAGTCTTGTTGTTATTGATCTCTAAGATCTAAGGCGACGTCTTATATTTAACAAGAAGCAGAATCACCCCAAAAACTACAAAAATAATAACAGAGAGTTGTGCGCTAGATACGTATTTTGACAACGAAGTTGTCTTCATCAGTAGCTATCGCTAAACCAACTGTATGGACAAAATTATCCTGTTTATATACCAAAAATATACACTAAAGATGATGTAATACCGATGACGTAATACGGAATGATGCAATACAAGATGATGCAATACCGGATGATGCAATACCGGATGATGCAACACCATATGATGCAGTATCGGATGCCTCAGTAACGGCTGATGCAACACCGGATTACGTAACACTGGGTGACGTAATTCAAGGACCACTATTGTGTCAGTGGATACACCTAACCGGCTCTGTCGATGTTGAAGGCGACCATGGATTACTAAGTGCTATTTTAACATTTTTAACCCATGACTGAAATCATAAAATTTTGCGGGATTCTCAACTTTCTGAATCATTTAACTTGACATAATCCGTGTTAACTTTCAATAACTTAAGACTACTATCGCCTACCTTATGTCCCGACTCAATCATATGTTGGACAACGCTGGATTTTTCTGCTCTATTGAATATGAAACGACCCATGTGCTTTTTGAATCTTGTTGATATTGATATCCACGTTTGCACAATATAGATTATCTCGCAATCATTACAAGATATTTGATAAATGCCCGATTTTTGTCGAAAGTCAATAATATCGCTACCATAACGCACTTGCTGCATCCAGAATTTCTTTTCTTACAAACATGCATTATATTTCGATGGAAAATGCAAAATGGAATAACATAAGGCGTGTTTGACTAAAAAAAAAAAATATTTGTATCACCAACGACTTATGGGCCACCCTGTGATTGTAGAAATAATTTTTTAAGCTGTAGCTCAAGACACCCTATAATTAATGTATACAATTTTTTTTTCATATCTTGTATAATAACGGATATATTAAGCTTTATTCATTTTTGACGAAAATTCGACAAAAATTATATACCATTAAACGATAAACTCTATAGCTAAGGCTACTGCCAAGCATCAGAGAAAGCGTCTATTTAAAATGAACTTTCTTAAAATATTTTAGTAAAATGAAGAACAAGGACGGTTGAAACTAAGACTTCAGGGTTTGTAAAATATTCTTCTTGAGACATTTTCTTTCCATAACCCTTAGTAAATTCAAGTTCTTTGCCTAAATGTTGCCAATTTTGACGTTTTAAAACGCGACTTTGACGTTTTGAGGAAAACCCCAATTTATTTTTCTTTAAATGCCTATAACTTTTTTTGCCTTTTGACCTACAGAGCTAGGTAGGTAATTTACCTATAATTTTATAAACCAAATTTGGATTCCCTTCCTTTGTTATTTCCGGAGATATATTTTTTTTTCGAAAGAAAACACAACATTTTCCGGGAAAACCTGAGCCGATTTTCCTGGCTAACGAACTTATCCAAGCCACTTGCAAAAGGAAGGAATTCACCAAATTTGATTAAATAACTTTATATAAACGTATAAAAATCGAAACTGACCCCGGATATGTGTTCAAGGAGGCCTAATTAGCGCTCATTTGAAGAATTTTTTTTTTTAATTCAAAAGTCGGGATCTCCTTATTAGTGAATTTTTTTAAAGAAAATTCACTAGTAGAGATATTACTCATGATTGGATATGGCGACAGGCTTAGAAGTCATAAGGAAGCAAGCGAGTTATTTAACCAACAAGACCATGATAGGCCGGAAATTGCATGATCTACAGTAACTGAATTGGTGCCCAAATTTAAAGGAACGGGATCCGTAAAAAATTGTCTCGGCAAGGTCGACCTCGATTGAGTGAAGAAGTCTGATTGAATATATTGTTTTAATCTGAAGAAAATTCGCATTATTCTACAAGGCAACTAGCCGCAGATAACAACGTGTACCAATCTTAAGTGGTAAAATTATTCGAAGAAGAGAAGTATCATGCTTACAAAGTTCAATTGATACACAAGTTAAACGACGATGATTCAGATTTCCGCGCCGTTCCAGTTTTGTGAAGAATTAATGTTACGCTGCGACGAAAATCAAAATTTTGTTGATAACATTCTCTTTTATGATGAAACCCCACCTTGCCTGATTGGAACAGTAAATCGTAGCAACTCAAGATACTGGTCACGGGTAAATAGTCACTGGACTCAAGCCTCCCACAGTCAACATCGCGGCGAAGTAAATGTATAGAAGAAACTCTTACAGAACCACGTTACCTAAATTTTTTGTGATTGGATTTAGTGCCAGCTCTGGCAGTAATTTTTTCAATTAATCACCAGGCATGTGCCCCATCAAGATATTTAGTTTGAGCAAGACGGGCCGCCTCCTCGCTTTAGTGTAGACTTCCGTCAATATCTTCATGTCACATTTCCTGAAAGATGGATAGGATGTCGAGGAGCAATTAAGTGGCCACAAGATTCTCCAGACTTGACTCCCTTGGATTTTTTCTGTGGAGCTGCTTAAAATCGAAAGTTTATTCCAACAGACCAAATAATTTAGAGGAGCCATAGCAAACGATTTGCGCTGAAGTGGAGACAATTAGTCCTAACATTTTTGAGGACTGTGTGCAAAGTGTGTACACCCGTATCGGCCAATGCTAATAGTAGGTGGAGAACTTGCGCTAAATTGTGTTTGTTTTCCTTGGTTCAATAAATTTTTCCATTAAACTTTTCCATTTTTTTAAAGTAAATAATGCTATTTTTTCGAAAATAGTTCTATGTAAGGTACCATTTTTACCAGCGGGTCTATGGAAAAATGGCAAAAAATATATAGTTGTCATTTAAAAAACGTATAACGACGTCACTATTCAGAAATAGGTTACGTCAAAATGCAATTTTTATGTCATAAGTTGGGAATTGAAAAGGTAGAATTTACGTGTTTAAGCGTTTTTGTTGAAAAAATTAAATAACGTATTTTTTACTATTTTTTATTTTTTTTATTTCAACAACACACTACGAGTGCTCACAGCCTAAATACTATCTTACCGTGGGTGTTGACAAGGAGGAAAGAGACAACTTGTTACTTCTGGGCTTGAAGGTTTGGAGGTTCGGAGGAGAAGGAAAAACATGTGCCCGTGCAGATATATATATATATATATATATATATATATATATATATATATATATATATATATATATATATATATATATATATATATATATATATATATATAGGAGAGAGAGAGAGGTCACCAACGGCACGTCGGTAGGCAAGGGATGGCAGCCTTTGGGTGAGGGTAGGGTCTCCGATGAGACGTATAGCTCGTTTCTGAATGGAGTCCAGGATAGCGAGTGTAGAAGCGGCAGCAGCACCCCAGATTTGGGAGCAGTATTCGAGGTTTGGTCTTATTTGTGAAGTATATAAGGTATAGAGATTAGCTGGTGTAAAGTATTTGCGAGCCCGGAAGAGGAAACCTAATTTCTTGTCAGCCGCTTCTGCAATTGATGTGACATGTTGGTGCCAATTGAGATTTCGATCCACAGAAATACCAACAAGTGAAAAGGACCCATTACTTTGAATAACTTGGTTGTTCATTGTAATGGGTATATGGCGGGTGTATCTCTTATGAGATAGAAAGCAAGACTGATATTTGGTGGAGTTGAATGACACAATATTTCTACTTTCCCAGTCTAATATTTTTTGGAGGTCCACAGAGACAGAACCCTCCATGAGTCTGCGATCCTCATATAATTGGGCTAAATAGACAGGCTTAGAATATTGTATATTTGAGTGAAGAGTGCTGTCATCCACGTAACTGTGAACTGGGTTAGATGTGATAGAGAGGAGGTCATTGATGTGGAGAAGAAAAAAAGCAGGGGCTAAAGCTGAACCTTGAGGGACTCCTGCATTAATTGGATACAGGTTAGAGGAATGGCCATCCACGACCACAGAAATGATCCGGTTGGAGTGGAAATTTGCAGTCCAGGTACAGAGGTCGGAAGTTTATTAAGCAGCGCTGCGTGACAGACCTGGTCGAATGCTCTGGATATGTCTAGAGCGACAATCTGGGATTCACCGTGTAGTTCCATAGACTTGTTCCAAGAATTGGTGACAAAGGAAAGGAGGTCGGCAGTTGATCTCCGCTGACGGAATTTATACTGCCTGTCGTGGATTAGACTGCGTTTTTCAAGATATTTTAGTAATTCGATGTTTATATACTTTTACATCACTTTAAAGGCGACTGAAATGAGAGAAATAGGCCTGTAGTTGCTAGGAAGCACTTTGGATATTTTCTTGGGGACGGGTTGTACTCGAGCAGTTTTCCAGTTACTAGGGAACATGATTCTACTGCAAGATGTCTGAAACAGACCAGTCAGGACAGGAGCAAGTTCTGGTACCCATTTTTTAAGAACAATTTTTGGGATCTTGTCAAGGCCAGAGGTTTTTCTGGTGTCAAGAGAAGAGAGCAATTTATGAAATATGTTCCAAACTTTATCATCACACTTTATGTAACATATCTAGGATGTGTGCTGACAATAAATGTGTTGTTATTATTATTATTATCTGAAAAAATCTGCTAAAAACAGAGAGTAACGATTGTAATCACATGGCGTCATTTTCTTTAAACTGTAACAGCGAGGACTTAAAAGGGATACTTCGCCAAGAACTAAGTAAAAATTCGCAATTCGTAAAGTGTGTTGACGCGTATCAAATGTAAGTATCGTAATTCGCGTGTTTTCTTTATCCGACCAGTATAATTTTATAAACCAAAAACCACTTACGACCAACTGATCAAAGCTAATGCATTTTACTTATCGAACAGAAAACTACGGAAATAAGAAATTGTTTTGTTTTCCATACACAACCAATATCTCGCAATTTACATCGGATTCTGAAATAGGTCAGCTGGGAGAATTGCGCATTCGAGCATTGATAAAAGCAATCTTGGATATATTCGAATAAGGAGGTGGTTGATGAAAAAGCACGGCTGAATTGTAGCTCTGAATATACTTTCAACATTAAGTAAGTGAAATTGCAACTTTTCCAATTATAACCGTTTATATGGAAAATATATCGCAATATATAATATAAACGAATAAACTCTTTCTCTGATTTGAGGATTAGCAATTTAAGACTTGTTGACTGGTGGCCTCTATCACTTCTTAAAAGTAATAAATTATTTTTGTGTCTTTAAAGGTACGTTCCACTTTAAAGCATTTTGACAACCAATGAAAGTAAGATTGAAATATAAAAAAGTTTCTGGACGCAGCAAGTGCGTTACAGTAGTGGATTTTCATAATAATTGTACACTATTAGTAAGATGTATTATTAAAACTAATTCTTTAAATTTAAATGGACTTTAGACTGGGTTTTAGAGTCCCAGTTAGCGATTACTTGAAACAAATTATTTTTTGTATGGAGCTAAAAAATTAAAATTTGGTTTTAGATATAATATGTAAGTATTGCAAATGTCTTTAAAAAAATGTGTTGCAAATTTCATTAAAGTTACAAAAGTTTTTCAGAAGAAAAATATTTACAAAGGGAATGCACCTGTCAAGTTATAAGTATGACAGGTATTTTTCCATATTAATTGCTTGGATGGTTTTGTTTAAGTGAACCCATCCAGTTTTTGCAAACAATAAACAACAAAAAAGGTTTTGGAACCAAAATTTTTAGTTATCCGCGAAGCCCACTATGTTATTTTTCTTTAATTTAGTACACACGTGCGTTTACACAGGTGTTGCTATGGTTCAAGATTGAAGATTCTAGCTTATGGGAAAATTTATTGAGTTATCGGATTTGAAATATTTTTACAAAAAATTTCTACCACAATTTGTATATTGTTATATATATATATATATATATATATATATATATATATATATATATATATATATATATATATATATATATATAATAAGTCAGGGCAGCCAAATTTGGTTCGCAGCTTTATAACATTATAGGTAAATTACCTACCAAAATTTAGCTCTGTAATTTGAAAGATAAAAAGGCTGTGTGCATTTAAAAAAAAAGAAGAGGTTTTCCTCAAAACGTCAAAGTCGCGATTTAAAACGTCAAAATAGGCAACATTTAGGTAAATAACCTGAAACTAATACGATCTATGGAAAGAAAATGTCTCAAAAAGAACGTTTTGCGAAGCCTGAAGTCTTAGCTTCAACCGTCACTGTCCTTTATTTTACTAAAATATTTCCAGAAAATTCAGTTCAAATAGACCTTTTCGCTAATATTTAGGCAGTACTCTTAGCTGTAGAGTTTATCGTTTATTGGTATATAAGTTTTATGGAGTTTCAAAGCTCAATTAATCCGTTATTATACAAGATACGAAAAAAATTGTATACATTAATTATAGGTTGTCTTGGGCTACATATTAAAAAATATGTCTACAAGCACAGGTTGGTACATAAGTGGTTGGTGATGCAAATTCTATTTTTAGTGAATTTTCTCAAAAAAATTCACAAATGAGGTGATCTCGACTTTTGAATTTTGAAAAAATTTCTTCAAATGAGCGCTAATTAGGCCCCCCAGAACACATATCCGGGGTCAGTTTCAATTTTTATATGTTTATATATATATATATATATATATATATATATATATATATATATATATATATATATATATATATATATATATCACACCGATAACTCAAAAAATAATGGGCCGATTTTGATTAAATTTGGTAAAAATTCCTTTTGCAAATGGCTTGGACAAGTTCGTTAGCCAGGAAAATCTGTTTTCTTTCAAAAAAAATTTATATCTCCGAAATTAACAAAGTAAGGACAACCGAATTACGTGGTACGCGGGTTTATATCCTTATAAGTAAGTTACCTACCAAAATTTAGCTATGTAGGTCAAAAGACAAAAAAAGTTATAGGCATTTAAAGAAAAATAAATTGGGGTTTTCCTCAAAACGTCAAAATTGCGATTTGAAACGTCAAAATCGGCAACATTTAGGCAAATAACTTGAATCTAATACGGGCTATGGAAATCCAATGTCTCAAGAAGGATGTTTTTTACAAACCCTGAAGTCTTAGTTTCAACCGTCATTGTCTTTCATTTTACTAAAATGTTTCCAGAAAATCCATTTCAAATAGACCCTTTCTCTAATGCTTGGCAGTAGTTTTAGCTATAGAGTTTATCGTTTAATGGTATATAATTTTTGTCGAATTTTCGTAAAAAATTAATAAAGCTCAATATATCTGTTATTATACAAGATATGAAAAAAATTTGTATATATTAATTATAGGCTGTCTTGAGCTACATTTAAAAAAAAATTTCTACAATCACAGGTGGCCCATAAGTCGTTGGTGGCACAAATTTTCTCTTTTTTTTAGTCAAACACGCTTTATGTTATTACATTTTTGCATTTTCCATCGAAATATAATGCATGTTTATAAGAAAAGAAATTCTGGATGCAGCATGTTAGTTATGGTAGCCAATTTTGATCAAATGAATATTTGAATAGCCCAATTTGCCATTAACCTATATATTTTAATCAAACACGCCTTATGTGATTCCATTTTTGCATTTTTCATTGAAATATAATGCATGTTTGTAAGAAAAGAAATTATGGACGCAGCAAGTGCGTAATGGTAGAGAATCTTCTTTAAATGCTTCAAATTTGAATAGCTCTTTTTGCTATTAACCTCTTAAGGTTGACCAAGAGGCCAGTTTTCTCGGAAACACTTCGGAAACACCCTCGGAAATTTTTGTACATTTTCAAAGTTAATTTTATGAAACATGGCACCTTGTTTCTACTATATTGGTTATACTGGTAAAATTTGATGTGTGTTTTCTTAAAAAAACATACATATTTGCTATTATAAACATTTTAATGAAAATTCATTACCATAACGCACTTGCTGCGTCTAGAATTTTGTTGTTTATTGTTTGCATAAACTGAATGGGTTGACTAAAACAAAACCATCCAAGCAATTAATAAGGAAAAATACCTGCCATATTTATAATTTGACAGGTACATTCCCTTTGTAAATAATTATCTTTTTCTGAAAAACTTTTGTAACTTTAATGAAACTTGTAACACAATCTTCTTAAAGACACTTGCAGTACTTACATATTATATCTAAGACCAAATTTTAAATTTCTAGCTCCATAATTTTTTTTTTAATAATCGCTAACTGGGACTCTAAAACCGATCTCCAAGGTCCGTTTAAATTTAAAGAATTAGTTTTAATAATATATCTGACTAATAGTGTACAATTCTTATGCAAATTTACTACTATAACGCACTTGCTGCATCTCCAAATTTTTTATTTATAGTATACATTCACAGGCTAAAATTATCGGCTTTTGAAATTTTGTCCTGGTATTAGGAAATAAATGGTCCAAGGCTGACATTACACAATTCTTAGTTGATTGTACAGCTCTATCAATTAAAATTTTTGTAAACTAGAGCTATCGTTACAACATACTACCTGGCCCTGCACAGAGATGGCGTCCCTGTCGTATCTCACACAACGTTCTCCAGGCTGATAACCTGTGACAACCTCCATTGTTTAGAGTTTTATTTACGATAAATAGCAGATCAGTACATATAACGTCATCTGTCTTTGTCCAACATTGTAGATATTGCATTACAGAATCTGAAGTGATGCCGAGGATTATTTTATTATTAATTTCGAATAACTTTATTTTCCTTTGATCAAGAGACTTGAAAATTGGTACACAACAACGTCTGTCTATGTTCTTTTAAGTTGTAAATATTCGTTTTCATCACGCTTTTGCGTTTAAAAAAATATTCTTCTGTTTTTTACTAAGAAAAATTGGCCGTTAAGAGATTTAATGAACGAACTCATCCAAGCCATTAACAAAATAAGGGTATTTCCCAAATTGGTACACAACCACGTCTGTCTATATTCTTTTAAAATGTAAATATTCGTTTTAATCACGCTTTTGCGTTTAAAAAAATATTCTTCTGTTTTTTACTAAGAAAAATTGGCCGTTAAGAGATTTAATGAACGAACTCATCCAAGCCATTAACAAAATAAGGGTATTTCCCAAATTTGGTCCAAATCAGTGAAGTATTTTTTGAGTTATCGGTTGGATACCTACATATATATATATATATATATATATATATATATATATATATATATATATATATATATATATATATATATATATATATATATATATATATATATACACATTTTAACTGACCATGGAAACGGGTTCTAGGGGCCCTAATTCGCGCTCATTTGAAGAAATTTTCCGAAAGTCTCACCATCTATACCTCTCTATCAGTGATTTTTTTATTTTTTTAATGAAAATTCACTAATACAGGTAAGAAGAAAATTAGAATCACGTTTGACTAAAAAAAGAGGGATTATGTATACATTCTTAATCAAAAGTTAGCTAAAATCTAGAGTAAGTAAATTCCTGGACAATACTAACAGTGAACCGACACGTACCGACACTCAGAGACTTATGCATTGATGTATTTGCGCTGTCTTCAAAAGCTTGCTTTTGACGTGTATTAATTTTTATCTTACATAAACGTTACTCCGGATATCACTCTCAGTTTAGGCACTAAAGATCAGGTTATTTTTAATGCCTCACAAACACAGCGGTGGCTGTTCTCCAAGAAGAGTGACCAGCAAGGCACAGGCGGTGAGTGGGCCGGTAAAAGACTGCCCAAAAATCCACAATCTCTACATTGGGTATAACTGTGGCAGATGATGTTCTAGCACCTACATGTTTTAGTGAATTTTCATTAAAAAAATCACTAATGAGGAGATCTCGACTTTTGAATTTTGAAAAAATTACTTCAAATAAGCGCGAACTATATATATATATATATATATATATATATATATATATATATATATATATATATATATATATATATATATATATATATATATATATATATATATATATATATATATATATATATATATATATATATATATATATATATATATATATATATATATATATATATATATATCAACATAAAAATTCGAACCGACCTTGGACATGGGTGGGTTCTAGTGGTCGTAATTCGCGTTCACTTGAAAACATTTTCCGAAAGTATCACCATTGTTACCTATCTAATAGTGAATTTCCTTAATGAAAATTAACTAAAAATACAAAAAATAATTTTAAAGCAAATGATTCTGGCGGGTGGAAAATATTACGTAATCTAAAATGTAAGATGAGTAATCTTTTCTTGCCGCAGTACCAAAACAATGTGTACTGTTAGTCGTTCTACACTTTCTTGCACATGTACAGTTTTATTTACATATAGAAAACGCTATTGATTAGATTTTAATATATATCAGTAATTTTGGTAATATATATTTTTTTACGGCAATGACTTTTGTTTTAGGTGGGTCTTCGAACTTATCTTACCATTGGCGTATAATAATATAAAATTCTATGAAAACAGTCAGCAACTGTCTTTCCTGGTTAATGCTACCACGAAATTTAAAAAAAATGTATATCTGTGAATACAAATAATATACAAATTTATTATATTCTTTGCGGAGCTAATAAAATAATTTGAAAAATATAATAGAAATAATTGGTTCAAACACACTAATATTCTCTGTTATACAAAACGTATTGCACGTGCGATCAACAATATATCTAAACAACTAATCTCTTTATTTTAACGGTGCTTTCATGCTATTTATGTTGTCTCAAGAGATTGCTGCTCTTTAAATAATAATGAAATTCAAAGTGTGCGCTCTTTATTCCCACTTTGTGTAGCGCAGTTCAAAAGGTGTAAAGAATACGAACAAAAGCTTGGTAAAACACGCTTTTATTCTAGCGCACTACATTTTTTCAGACCTGTTTACATGCACAAGTAATAAAGTCAGCTAGTGCACTCGAGCTCTTGAAATTTGATTTGGCTTTATATACTATTTCGGCTCAATTTGCATTCATTTATGACTTAAGACAAGTGACATTATTGTAAAAAAATATATAGACGTATTCACGAGACACCCCTGACTTGACGAGGGGTGGCAACACAGTGAGCTAGTTTTGTGTAGTTTGTAGAGTGTCAATAGTTTTAGTATTGTTAGTGAATTTTCGCAGAAAAAATTCACTAATGGGGAGATCCCGACATTTGAATTTTGAAAAACTTTTTGCAAATGAGCGCGAACTAAGACCCCTAGAATCCGGTGTCAGTTTCATTTTTCATATGTTTATATATATATATATATATATATATATATATATATATATATATATATATATATATATATATATATATATATATATATATATATATATATATATATGTATCACACCGATAACTCAAAAAATCAAAAAATAAGGGGCCGATTTTGATAAAATTCGGCATGTACCTTCCTTTTGTAAGTGGCTTGGATAAGTTCGTTAGTCAAGAAAATCGGACCAGGTTTTCTGGGAACATTTTGAGTTTTCATTCAAAAAAAAAATTTTTTCTCCAAAAATAAAAAAGTTATGATAACGAAATTCGGTAGGTACGTTTACGATATAAAAAGTAAACTACACACAAAAATTTAGATTTCTATGTTGCAAGAAAAAAAAGTTAGAATAAAATATTTGGTGCCAGATCATTTCTATGAAAATTCACTACCATAACGCACTTGCTGCGTCTTTGAGTTTTTTTAAGATCAGCGACTACGATTCGCCAGAAGAAGTAACATTGACACAAACGAATAGACAGGTATTATTAGAACGTGAACCTGAACGCGAACATTATATTGTCTTTTATTCAATCTAAATAAAGTTAGGGTATTAGTAGTGTATATATGTTTGTTATTGATAATTGTTAATATATTGTACTTTCATCGAATTCAGGAATATAAAACCTTTATTTGATAACTATAGCAACGTATTTTTGTTGGTATCATCCATATAAGCAGAATGGGTGCAGAGGACGGATCCTTTTATCCACAGTGTAGTTACAAAGTTGACAAAACAGAAAACACAAAACAACAATAATATATCTCACGGATACAATAACATGCAAACGAAAAACGTCACCCCCACAAAAGCTTGGGTTAACGGCCGCACTATGTTCAGCAAGACATAAAATAAATTCAACAAAGGGCATGAGTTTAGATAAAATTAATGTCTATTTATGGTCAGATTCAAAGATTGACTTGTATTGGATTATTGGTAATCCGGCAAGATGGAAACCCTATGTTAATAATAGAGTTAATGAAATTAAATCTCTAACTGACAGTAATTGCGATTGGAGATACTGCCCCACTATAGATAATCCAGCTGATCTTATAACAAGCGGTATAAGGGCTAAGATTTCAGCTGAATCAGACCTGTGGAAATACGGCCCTATCTGGTTAGGTAAAAGTGAGGGTCATTGGCCTGAAGACGCATACCTGCTGTGCGATCAAAATGTATTGCTTAACACTATAATGGTTGCAGGTTTAAATGGAAGCACTGTGTTAGAAATGTCGCATTTTGGGTTATCAGAAAGGTTTTCTGATTTACCCAAAATTTTAAGAATTTTAGCCCATATCAAACGTTTTATACATGTAGTAAAAAATTAAGAAAAGCTTTATGAGCGACTTATCAAGACAGTTAAACAAGCTATAAAATTAGCAATAGGAAGAGCAGTTTTAACAAATAACGTACTCCACACCTTACTTACAGAAATCGAGACGACGGTAAATTCTAAGCTCCTCACTTATAATAGAGACAACCCAGACGATCTAATAATATTATCGCCATCCAAATTTCTAATAGGGGATTAGAGTGCATGTGGTATTCAAAGTCGATGGAACAAACCGTATATTCCAAATTTGGAGGCAGAGACAAAGGCTGGTCAGGAAATTTTGGATGAGATGGATTATCTTCAGCAACTTCGTTCGGCGCATCATTATCAACCTACTAGATCGTCTTCTTTAGCTATCGGTGACATTGTGTTCTTGTATGACTTACAAGTTCCGCGGTCAATCTGGAAAATGGCACGTGTGAAAAAAGTGTTTCCAGGACCTGATGGTAAAGTACGTGCGTGCAAAGAGATTTTACCTAAATGAACCATTTTTCGACGATCAGTACAAACGCTCTCTCCTGTCGAACTTCATGTTTGCGGCCGGGAGGATGTAAAAACTATATAGGCGTATTCTCGAGACGCCCCTGACCTGATGAGTTAGAGGGTGGCAACATAGTGAGCTAGCTTTGTGTAGTTTGGAGAGTGTCAATAGCAGTAGTTTTAGTATTGTTCTAAAGATCGTCAACCACGGTTCACCAGAAGAAGTGGCACTGACAAAAACGAATAGACGTATTAGAATGTGAACGTTACCGCGAATAATAAATTGTCCCTTTTCAATCTAAATTAAGTTAAGGTAGTAGTAGTGTGTCTATATTTGTAATTGATAATTGTTAATATATTATATTTTCACAGATCTCACGAATATAAGAACATAATTTGACAATTATAGCAACGCATTTTTCTTGGTATTACCCATATAAGCAGAATACGTGCAGATGACGGATCATTTTATCGACAGTGAAAAATATGACGTGTAGTTGCAAA
Organism: Tillus elongatus; assembly: GCA_964006375.1. NCBI lineage: Eukaryota > Metazoa > Arthropoda > Insecta > Coleoptera > Cleridae > Tillus > Tillus elongatus. The sequence continues at coordinate 125,595,212 of OZ023266.1, forward strand.
GTTGACAGAAAAGAATACAGTAAACACTAAAAGAAATGTCTGTCAAGGATACAATAGCATGCAAACGAAGAACGTCACCCCCACAAAAAAACACTAAAAAGTCTGAGAACTCCGGTACGCGTCCAATCTCATCCTAAAGTAACCAGTCATAGGAGCCGAGACAACATGCTCTGGACGTAAGTTCCATCTATAAAATACACGAATTAAGAGAAACCATTAACGAGTGCTGATTCGGAAGCCTTTCTTTGCAAATTCCGGCGATTGACTACGGAGTCTGTAAAATATATTTAAGAGAAACATGTGGTCAAAATGCACAGAATGCTTGTGTAATAAAATTTTACAGGTCTTGATGAAGTCCCTACCAAGATGACGAGATGAAAATTCTGACAAGTTAATACACTAGAGCGTTTCATGACAAGAAAGGCAACTTAAGGCTGGCAGAAGAACTTGGGTTCTGGGCAAAGTCCAATAGCTTGATATCTCGAATCAAGTAACGAGGCCATATAGTAACAACATACACCAAGCGGGATCTAGGTTTTAAGATGTCTGGGATAGTAACTAGACTTTGCTATTATTATTAATTATATATCCGACCAACAAAGAACCGAAGTAACCACAACGCTCAAATCTGACTGGCTCAAAACAGCTGCTATCGGGGCTAAAATTCATCTGTACTGAACGTTGTAATTGTTAGATCTCAGATGAAATGCTGTACTTATCGCAGTTATAAGTGATAATCCAGGCTGCAAAATACCCCTCAGCATAAGAAAGATCCTTGCAAGGAGCATCACTGCCTGTAAACAGATTACCAGAAATTGCAGAGGCTGGTTTGTCTTGGAATAACGATAGCTATGGCATCACACCTAACAGCTGCAATAGAGGCAATGGGTGAATCTCACTTCACTGCAGATATGCGCGAAGAGGAAAGCAACAGTGCGTCAAGGCTATTTCCAGCAGACAAATTTGAACCAGGAGACTTGGTTGACCAGTTGAAGATCCTGGATATTATTACATTGGAGTCACTCACCAAACCAAGAGATCAGATGCCAGCTAAACTGGACTACATAGTCACAGTTGACGTGGTCATAAGTGACCTCCAGGCATGGGATAGAGACAATTAAAGGCTGATAAACAACCCACTCGTATGTTATACATACATGCCTAAACAAATGGAGGAAGCAGGACTGAGAATAAAAGGACCTAACTTTACACTTGCTAAGTCCCTAGAAAACTTCCACCATCTTCCAAGTAGAAATTCTTGCTATAAATCTCTACGTAAAGCATACAAAGACGACACAAAAATAGAGAGATCTACGTCCTCTCAGATAGTCAGGTAGTACTAAAGACTCTGAAATCTCTCAAAACCTAGCATAAACTTACCTGAAACTGCAAAAACTCCTCGAAGCAACTGGATACGAACAACCTTTTATCTTTTGTGTGGCTACCAGGACCTCAAGGTATTGAATGAAACAAGAAATTAGATAGCCGTGCAAAAAGGGCAGTAATAACACCTTTCTATAGCGCAGACTGGTGCTTAACAAAAGCAATCAAAAAAATTAACTTAATAAAAAATAAACAAATGCTATAACTGGATTAAAACGTCAGGCTTAAGACAGACAAAAGAGTTCATTAAGATATGAACAAAGAAGTCTGAATAGTTTTAAGAATTAAACAGGAGCGACTTGAGAATAATCACAGTACTTTTCACAGAACCTCTACAGTAAGGAATCACCTTATAAAGATGGGTAATTCAGGCGGTGGAAACTACTGCACTGAAGCAGCAAAAACAAAACAACATTTGCTATGAGACTGCTTGCCTAAGTTCTGCAAAAGGTTCAAATACCTTGAAGAGGTGATCTTAACGCCTCAGGAATATATAAAATGGCACCCAACAAGATATTAGAGTACATAAGGAGTTTCATCTTTTTGGACAACTGTAAGAAGAAAAGGTCATGCACAAAAGACCCATTGGGGTTGTAGCGCTGAGAGGACAAAGACCCATATTACACATTAAACAATCTACAACCGGACCACCATAAAACTTCAATTCGTCTGCTATGAATTCATAAGTACACGTCAGTTCGTAACATACGTACGCAACATAAACCAAAAAAGCCTAGACGCATCAAGTGCGTTATGGTAGTGAATTTTCATAGAAATGAGCTGGCACAAAATATTTTATTATAACTGTTATTCCTTGTAACATAGAAATCTAAATTTTGATGTGTAGTTTACTTTTTATATCGTAAACCTACCTACCAAATTTGGTTATCATAACTTTTTTAATTTTTTAAGTTAAAATTTTTTTTCGAACGAAAACTCAAAATTTTCCCGGAAAACCTCGTAAGATTTTTCCGACTAACGAATTTATCCAAGTATTTTACAAAGACGTTAGAAAATTAACAAACTAGCATATATACCTGCTGGTACATACATCTGTCATGTAGACGGTGGTCGAGTGGGCTAAGCGGTGTATGATAATACAAAAAGCAATAAACTCATCTGTTAAAACCATTGCAATTAAACCTTATTCATTTGATCTCCCTTCACATATTATTCAAAAAATTAATTTAAAAAATAAAGTTCGTAAAAAATGGCAGCGATACAGGAACAGCGTAGATAAGCTCCTACTTAATCGTTTAATAAGAGAAATCAAAGATGAAGTTACTTCACATAGTAATTTAATAAGAGAAGAAAGATTTAAAAAACTGAATACCCGTGATCAAAGCCTTTGGAAATGCACCAAAGCTTTAAATAAACCATTCAAGGAAATCCCAACCCTTAAAGTAAATGACCGTGAATGCATAACAGATGTTGACAAAGCAGAAGCAATAGCTGAGCATTTGGAAAGGGTTTACCTACCTTATCAAAGTGCAAATAATCCTCAACAGCAATGTATTGTCGATGAGGTAAACAAATTCCTTAGTAATACGGGCACCGATAATACATGGCTCAAAGAGTTAACGACACCTAGGCAGGTAAAAACGGCTATTATTAAGACGAAAAGCGCTAAGGCACCAGGAGTCGATAAGATTTCAAACAAAGCTTTAAAGAATCTTCCAAGAAGCGGTGTTGTAAAATTGACAACTATAATAAATAGCATAATTAAGTTTCAACATTTCCCGGAGCAATGGAAGATTGCAAACACCCTACCAATTCCTAAGCCAGGCAAACCGGCGAATGTAATTAACAATCTAAGACCCATTAGCCTCCTTAATACAATGAGTAAAATAGCAGAAAAGATCATAGCAAATAAAATTGATAAATTTCTGCAGCATTCACAGGTACTAACGAGCATTCAGTTTGGCTTTCGCCAGAAGCATAACACAACACAACAGGTCGTAAGAATTGTTAATGACATCTCATTTAATTATAATTTGGATAAAACCACTGTGATGGCTACCTTAGACATCGAAAAAGCCTTCGACAGAGTCTGGCATGTGGGTCTAATATATAAGATAATGAAATGCGGCTTTCCGAAATACCTTATTAAGCTCTTACATAGCTATCTCAGTAACAGAAAATTCTCTGTAATTATAAATGAAGCTACATCTGGAATCAAAAGTATTAATGCAGGAGTCCCTCAAGGATCAATTATCGGACCAAAACTTTTTATAATTTATATAAATGATATACCACAGTTTCAGAATACTAATACCGCATTATTTGCAGATGACACTGCAATTTATGCACACTCCTTCAGTGCAGTAGTTGCAGCTAAACAAGTTCAGATTCATCTTAACCTCCTGGAAAAATATTTTAATCTTTGGAAAATTAATGTAAATCCTTCTAAATGCGAAGCTATGATCTTTACCAAAAAAATTAAAGATACAAAAATATTTCAACCTTTAAAAATTAACCAGCAAATAATCACTTTGAATCAAAAGGTAAAATACTTAGGTGTTACACTCGACAGAGGCTTGACTTATAAATTTCATATTCAAAATGCACTCCACAAGGCTCACGGAGCACTTAGGTTACTTTATTCCCTTATGCACAGAAACAGCGGAGTCACGGCTGAAAACAAATTATTATTGTATAAAACCATAATCATGCCCATATTGATTTACGCTGCACCCGTCTGGTGCAGTGCTTCAAAAACACACGTACTCAAGTTACAGAGATTTCAATATAAGTGTTTGCGACTAGCCCTCAACAAAAATAGATATGAAAAAATCAAAGACCTGCATGAATTGTCAAATATTAATTATATTGGCAATCAAATTAATGAAACATCAAATAAATTTTATAGTACACAACTCTCCCATAATGAATTCCTTTACCCACTATCTACTTATAGGGTAAACAACTTACCTTTCATAAAGAAACATAGATTCCCTTACGAAAATATGAAATTCTACCAAGAAACATACCACCGTTAAATAATAATGTTAAATACACTACAGAAATGAACTGGTTAAAAATGAGGCATAAGCCTCCCATTGATAATGTTAAGTGTAGTTAAGATTTAGGTAATTTTATAACAATTGTAAATACTCTATATGTATAATTTAGATATATGTATACGTGTGTCTGTATAATATTTATTTAGTAAACCAATAGAATTAAATACATTGTCAAAATATTAAAACTAGATTTATAAAGCAGGTTTTTGTTGGTCGTATTTTTCCTGCTATTTTGTAAAATCCTATCTATAAGTTTATCTCATCTGTAGACGTTTGTACATAAACAAGCAAACAAACAAAAAACACAATTGTAAACAAGACCTTGTACTTATATTTTTAAATATACTTTGTAAGAGCGATTTAATAACTCGCTGGTGCATTGTAATACACTCTAATTATTGTACATTACATTGTAAATATTATAAGTGATATAAATAAAGTTTATTGAAGTTGAAGTTGGTGTGTATCAGATGATCGAGTTCTACAATGACACGAGTTCTAATCCCAGTTAGTGACTTCACCTTTTGTTAATTTTTTTTTAGTCTTTTATTTCAATTTAACCGTTATCTGATCAGATTGTTGTTATTCTGATGAATTGTTTAGCCAGTTTTTGTTTAAAAAAAATTATTTAATAAAGACGAGATGAAAGCTTTTAAGACCTAATTCAATTTGAATAGCATATCTGGTTGTGTGTTTTTGCCCTAACTTAGTGAAACCGTATTCAAAACAGTCCTAGAATTTTCCCGTGTTTCAACAATTAAAAGATCCCGACTTTAGAATTTTGAACAAATTTCTTCTGTTCTAGGTCTGTAAGTTTGAAGAAAAAAAGTTATAGTAATTTAAAAAAGGGGTTTTCATCAAAACTTCAGACCGTGATTTGAAACGTCAAAATAAGCAACAATTAGGGAAATAACCTAAAACTTATACGAGTTATGCAAAGAGGTTGTAAGGGATAGAGGTAACAAAGGTGCAGTTTTGCAATACAAGAAGCCTGTACACTTTTCCTAACTGGGCGGAGTTCGGTGACTTGAGTGGGAGAAACGTCAGGGACGTATTTAGGAATTTTTAGTTTGGTTAGAAATAAAACTGAAATTATTCAATCATTGAAATGTAATGCTTATTCATGAATTTCTTAAGCTTTTGTATAAATAGGTAACCTAAAAAGGTTCGGAACGCAGCAAGTGCGTTATGATAGTGAATTTTCATAACAATATTAAATAATATATTTATATAAGCTGTAAGATTTAGCCTTATATTAAAAGTTATGAAAATTAATTAATTTAATTAGGAACAGTAAAACAAGGTAAAGAAGGACAAGCAAAAACATGATCTATGACATATATTTATAGAGTAATTTGGATACAAAACTCAAACAAAGCAATTGATAAACAGGAAATATACTCTAGAAAAATAAACTAGAAAGCTGGAAAAAAAATCCTTTGGTTGATGCATTGAGGGTGACTGTGTGCATGCAGGAGAAGAACCCCAGGAGGAAGAGGGTTTCTGCTCCTCACCCAAAAATTCGGGGGGTTCTCCTTCCCCTTGTGCATGCATACAACTACCTTCAAAGCATAAAGCACAAGAAAAATTTCTTGTGAGCAACCCCCAAGAAGGTTGCTGGACCTGGGCGAATATGGGGTAGACAGGGTTTAAAGGAGGTATTGCTGTAAAATGTGAAAAACGCATGTTTTCAAAGTCCCTTAATTTTCTTGGGGGTTGTTTGCCAGAAAATTTGCCTTGTGGGCGAGGAAGGTTTTAAGCATGTTGCTGGAAAAAAATATCTAAAACCCTCATGCAGTCAACTGCAAATTTACCGAAATTACATTCTACTTCGTCGCCTATAATGTCTTTTTCAGATAATGTAGAATACAGAGCTAAATTAAATAGGTTCACTTGCATTTTCATTTTTTTTTATATTACATTTATACGCACAATATGCGTATAATTAAGGGAACCCTTAATTAACATTGCAGCAACACAAACTTGAAAAGTGGAGAAATTATTTACAGTATGTTAACAGTTATAAACTTGATTTCATCATGTTACAGTAGTATTCTGATAATAAAAAATTACATCTAACTGTATGCACACAACAGCTGGTGTGTTACGAGATGTGATGAAACGCCAAACTGACTGTACCACAGCATTAGCATAATATTATTATGCTGCCACATTATCATATCTCTCTAGTAATGGTATCATGTCAAAAACCTACACTAGAGGCTAAATTTCCAATTTCTTCTTTGTTTATGGTGTCTGTTTCTACTGTCCTAAATTTCCAATTTGATATTGTCAATAAATAACACTACCACACAATGACAAATGACAGCTGAGCTTCAGCACATACGCAGTCTAACAAAGTTGTCGGATAGAGTAAATTATGATCGGAGGGATACCTAAGTTGAAAATCATGAGAAATGGGTAATTCGAAATTTGCAGGTATTAAACACAGTATTTTTTAACTGACTGATAAAATTAAATTTTATAAAATGTTTTCTTTATTATCAGAAGTTGTAAAAATTTCATATGTTTATACATGAAAGGTTTAACTACATGAAATTTCTGAAGATCGGGCAACCCCGGTCAGCAACATCTTGACATCTGGCAATGGTTGTGACTTCCATTATTTAGATTTTATCTACAATTTATTTAAATAGCATAACAGTACAGGTATCTGTATTGCTCTGCCTTTGTCCAACATTGTAGATATTGCATTACAGAATTTGAAGTGATGTCGAGGATTATTTTATTATTAATTTCGAATAACTTCATTTTTCTTTGATCAAAAGACTTGAAAATTGGTACACAACCACATCTCTGTATGTTCTTTTAAGTTGTAAATTTTCGTTCCAATCACTTAAACAATTTGAAAGCTATTGCGTTTAAAAAAATATATTTAATTTTCTGTTAGGAAAAACTATGTGTTAAGATCTGATGAACGAACTCATCCAAGCCATTAGCAAAATAAGCATAATTCCAAAATTTTCTCCAAATCAGTGAAATATTTTTTGGGTTATTGGTTGGATAAATTGTTGGATGAATATATTGGATAAAGTTTTATATTCAAAAGGTTAGATAAATAATAATAGTTTTTATTTCAACAACAGAAGAAAATACAACATAAAGTACATTGTACTGTTTACAAATTAATGTTAACATTCCTTGTCTTTTTTAAAGAAATAGAGATTAATTTCATTGATTGCTGTTGCCCTTACTTCGTGAAACTGGTCCATACTTCATACAGACTTGGAGACTACTTCTCTGGCTTCACTGTTGGTTTTCGTTTTTGTAGGTGAAGGACGTAGCCAGCGCGTAAGCTAACTGAAGCAAGTGGCCCTTCTGAATTCTAGATGTTCTTCAACGTCTCTGTTACTGGTTTTGCTGCTTGATAGTATCCTCAGACAGAAAAAAATTGAATTAATACGAAATCATGACAATTACAAATAAAGATCTGTTGCTATTTTATGATGTTATAATCAAAAAAATCTTTAAAAGTGAAAATAAAGTAAAACAAATATGACGGATGACGCCTTTAAAATGTCTACGTGATGTATATCAATATTTAACATAAAGATAGAAGAAACCTATAACAGTAATAACTATAATAACAATTACAACAATAAAATAACTAAACAAACACATTAATAAAGCAGACTATACAATGAAAATATCGACACACATCATGTCTTATAACAACTTTTTGGAAAAAATAGTTAGATTTATGTTGTCTGATTTATTTAATTAGGAAGAAGAATATCTCAGAAATCCTAAATATTGTCGTGTATATGCTTTTTTACTTCTAAAGCTTAAAACAAGTCTAGTTTACACTTGTCATGACAAAAATGTTGTGGTTTTATGCCGTTATTTACTGTGGGTCTATGTTGGGTATCAATAATATGTTTTGCAAATGTAGATTTGTCAGCATGGTTATTTCTAAATGCAAAAATATGTTCTTTGTATTGGGTGTTAAAATTTCTAGAAGTTTGATCGATGTAGATTGCGTTACGTGTGCATTTCACAAATTTTGAATACCTATACAAATACAAAAGTAGCTTTTAAATCTTAGAACATGACGCTTGATTTATTAGATTATTTCAAATAATTGATTGGAAGTATTATCACAGATGATGGTAAGTGTAGGAAAGGTCTGAAGAGGATCGCGATGGCAAAACAAGCATTCAATAACCACAGTACTGTTCTCACTAATAAACATTTTAACCTGTACATGAGGAACAAATGCAAGTCGTACGTGTATGGAGTATGGTAATGTATGGGGCGGAAACTTGGGCTGTAGTTAAGCAGGATATGAAGACAATATAAGCTTTTGAAATGTAGACAAGAAAAATTTCAAAGACAGTGCAGGTTGATAGAAAGACGCTTCAAAGTGTGCTAGGAGAGGTGAAAGAATAAAGAGGGTTGCTCAAAGAAATAGAGAGGAAGCTAAAATTTATTGGTCATATTATAAGACATAATAACTTTCCGATAACATTATTTGAAGGACATACGAGTACTTGAAATGTACACTGAATTATTGGCCCTTAAATAAGAGAAGTTTGTTATAAACAGCCCTTAAACTTCTACTTTTATCAAATAGATTTTTGTTATAATGATGTATTCTAATAGAAACATACATAGAAGATATTAGTTTAATTAGATGGCCATAATGGCAAGTCAAAAGATTTTGTTCTCGAAAGTGAACTTCAAGTTTTTTAAATATGCTGTTTTGGTTTATTATAGTTTTTAATATTCGCATGTTTATTTCCTTTACATTTATAATCACCGCAGATTCATTTAAGTATGTTTGAAGAACTTTTTCTGCAATAGTGCAAATAGATATTACATCGTCAGATGGGTATGTGAGGAGTTGACCTTTGTCTTTCTGATCTATAAACGATGTTAATAACACAGACCTCTCCCCAACAAGTTCACCCGCGCATTCTTCGCATCTCAGAGCTTTTGTTATTTTCCTTACTACATAGCCAGATATATATGTCACGACTTCTTTCTTAAACTCTGATATATTCATATCTAATATTTGAAGAACTGTGTCGTCGTCAAAATTATCTATTTGACTCATGTCTTCATCTGGTTCTTCAGATATTCGTTCTCGCCCACAAGTTTTATTTATTACCTCAATGGGTGACAGAATAGGAATTGCTTCCAAAGGGATACAATTTCCTTTAAATGAATCTTTTAATTCAAGATGCACCATCATCCTTTTATATGCACTTTTAAATTGCTTTGCTGATGGGTTATTGTTATAGCCTCCCATGGATCTAATTTGCCCAAAAAAAAGCTCAATATGATCCTGACTGATTTTGTAAGTGGGAAAATACAGCAAAAAATTATTGTCGGCAATTAAAGTTTTATAAACAAATTGCAAACTTTGTATGCAAAATAAAAAGCCAATTATACCCATTTTTCTACCACTCTCACACAGAAGCGGTCCATCAATTATCCTAAGTGACGTTAAATATTGTGATAGCTCTTTTAAAAATACATTAATGTTTTCAAAATTTTCTGCGTTTATTGCTTTCTTAAAATCTGAATTGTTTAAATTTCTAGAATTAAGAATGTCAAATAAATTGTTTATAAGTCGGATAAATTTCACAGTTCCCTCACATTCTTTGAACTCCTCAAGATGTAAAACTTCATTGCAATATTCCAAAGAATGTGCCACTGAGTGGCTAAAAAGTTGTGTGGCTAATTTAACCTTCATTTTTTGGTTTGTATAAAATATATGCGATTTTCTTAATTTATTTGCCAAATGAACGCCCTCCTGATCCTGTAACTCATTTAATTTTACTAAATAATCCCACTTTATATTTTCCCCATTCTCATCAATTATTAATTTTTTATCGCCTAATGTGTTTCTTATCAGTTTGATCATATGACATGGATCAAAAAAGACTGCAATTTTCCTACCTGAACTATGATCAACAAACGTAGAGTTAATGTTCCTCCAATTCAAATCGCAGCCAAGTTCTTTTGCTAACGTTAGGTTATTTGTTGCCTCATCAAAAGTTATTGAGACCACGTATATGCCCGACTCATTTAGTAGCGTTAAACACTGTAATACCAAATTTTGTTTTTGTGTACCCCTTAAAGAGTCGATTAAAAAATATCCAAGAGGAAGCTTCCATGATTGATTAATGCTAACAAGCATAAAAACAAGAGCTTCTTTGGCTACAGGGTTACAATCGGTCTCAAGATTTATACCAAAATCTACAAACCCATAATATTTTACCCCATCCCATTCTATATGTTGGCGAATTGCCATCTCATCTATGACTAAAGAACATATAAGTTTTCCATTTGTGCTTTCTGATTTTGACTTTAATAAGTTGAACACCTCTGACGTAAAACCAGCTTCCCCATTAACGCTTTGATACCATCTAGATATAGTTTTTGGATGAGGAAGAGCCGAGTTAAATGTGTTTCTGACAAAACTGTAAGCTTTGGGAGAGTAATAATGCAGCGTAAGAGAAAAAGCTTTAAGTTGATTTTCATACTTATGTTTACGACCTAATTGTCTTTGTAAAAATTCTTCATTAGGTCCTATTTGCATTAATGTTTCTAATGTTTCGTCGGTTACTTTACCTTTTAGTTGTTTGATTATATTCGCAAGGGTTGCTGTTCTCTTCTTATAATGATGAACACTACTGCTGAGCCGTTTAATTTTTTTTCGTGCATCGAATAACTGCTTCTTCAGTTTACGTTTGCGCGGTGTAACAACCTATAAAAAAAGTTCAGTGATAAACCATTTATTTTCTCAAGTAAAATGAATATATAAACAAAATTTCCAACAACACATTTTGGTTAATAGTGGTTGAGATAAATTGCAAAACAGTTGTTTCTAACTTATTTAATCATGGACTATACAAACTTAAACACCATATAAAATGTGATGGAATAACATATTAGGTTTTTTAAAATTATACTGATTTCATAAACGGCAAAAACTGAATTTAACTCACCATGTCCTTCAAAGTGGGTGGCATTGAAGGTGTTTTCATTTCAGCAAATCCTAAACTACTAAACGATCTTTGCGGTACCTCTACAACAGTTTTCTCTTCATAAAAACCAGCACTTGTTGATGGCCGAGAATAATCCATTACAGGTACATTGCTACCAGACCAAGTACTAGTTGACGGGTTAGCTGCAAATGGCACATTGATAGCAGTTATATCAGTCATTGGCTGCTCGCCAAAAACGACTTGTGTTGATGGCTTGTTTGTTACCTGCATAAATAAATTTGAAACGAATACCATTAATGTAAATTTGCAGGGCTAATTAAATTACGATAAATATCATAACAATATATTACGTGAATGTAATTAGTAGCATAGTTACTAGAGATGAGCGATATATAGCTACCGGTGATTTAATCGCTTCTATTAAAAGATCGCTGTTAGTAGCTGTTATTAAAACACAAAACAACAGCGATTGTGAAAACCGAGATTTACACAAATCATTAGAGTAATTATTTCTATGAAATTCATCTTATACTAAAAACTCCATGACAAACAGCAATTGCTGTATTCATAATACACGCAATCGCAGTTTGTGCGAGCGAGTAGAAGTATCTGTATACTTTCCTTCTCGCCATTATTAGAATACAACATTTCTCCTTTTCTTATAGGTAGAAAACGAAAAACTCATGATACAAATAACGCGAGATATGATAATGAGACTATCTATTTTTAGAACCGTCACGCGCATGGCGTCATGTGGTGAGTCCAATGCAATAATAATATGCTGTCGTACAGTGGAGTTTGACGGTTCATCACAACCCCTTAACAAATTAGGTATTTTACTGATATTTGAGTGCATACAGTTGGAATTAACTTTTTAAGATCAGAATACTATACTATGATTATGTGACATGATGATCAAATCAAGTTTATGAATGTTAAGGCCCCCTGTAAATGTCTACGAACGTCTTCTCTACTTTTTAAGTTTGTGTATCACCAATGCTAATTCAGGGCTCCCCTTAATTATTATACTTCACTTGTGCATATATATATATATATATATATATATATATATATATATATATATATATATATATATATATATATATATATATATATATATATATATATATATATATATATATATATATATATATAATATAAAAATGGAATGGAATGTAACTTCAACCACATTAAAGTGACGTATAGAAACTTTTTGATTGCGAATGACTTTGTGTTAAGTGTGTAGTTGGCCTTCTATAACGTTACTCACCATGTGATGTCATAGGAGGGGACGGGGCATATGCGCAATATCATATATCTTGTAAGTCATTATATCATGGAAAAACCTGCTGAATCTAGAATTAAAGCAGCACCGAACTGTAGCATATATATGCCTTCCAACTTTTTCATTATATTAAAATAAAAATAATATGTAGATTTCTCTCATCGTATATTCTTGTAATATGCTAATTTTATAGAACTTCTATTAATAGTAAAAATCTGAGTAGTTTTAAAATTAATATATAATTTAAAAGTTATCTGAAGATCATATTGTGGTTTCAATTAAGCGGTTAACACTAACACCTTGTAAGTGTTTAAAATAATAGCATACGCACATGCAGCATTGTAAATGGCTAAACCACAATCGCAGTAGCTGTTTAAAGTCCCTGTTATTTAAAAATAGCCATCACTGATATCAGTGCCATTGAAAAACCGCTGTTTGGCTATATATATATATATATATATATATATATATATATATATATATATATATATATATATATATATATATATATATATATATATATATATATATATATATATATATATATATATATATATATATCACTAATAGTTACATAAATTAATAACCTTGATTCAGTACTTACCAATACAGGTATAGAACTTTTTTTTAAGTATACTGCAAAAGGTGATTTTTCTAAATCATAAGATTCCTCGGTAAAATGTAAATTGCACACATTTGAGTTCATAAAAATATCTTCATCGCTTAAATTTAATGCTCGTTTCCAAGCCTCGTATCTTTCACCAGCTTTGGGAAATCTGAAAATAATATCTCAAATTATCTACTTTATCAGTGACTGAACCTCTAGAAAGATGCAGTAATAGATAAAACAAAACTATTCTACTTTTTTTCTGCTTCTACTGGAACTACATAGGTAAATACATCTAATTCAAATAATAATTGCCAAACAAAATGCCTAATTTCATTACAAATATTCAATAAATAATGCATTATTAAGATTTTATTTCTTGAAAAAACACAATTGACAATAATAAAAAATGCTAAAGATTTAACAAAAGCAATACAATGTGTAAATACGGACCTGTGAAAACCAATAAACATTTGGCGCCAAACAAGGAAACAGAAGACATGTAAACAACTTACCGAAATAAATGCACAGTTGCTTTATCCTTTTCATAATTGGCACTTTTATTGTACATACAGTTCTTCACAATACACCTTGGCATTTTTTAACTTTTACACTCTTAAAACACTGCTAAAAAACGGCAAAACACACAAGATAACCTCTAATCGCAAATCAACAAACACTTCAAATACTTGTTGACAGCTGACAATAACTTCAAGAGCGGTTGGGGGAACGAATCAAAACAAAACACATTAGCGCGTTATTCAAAATTTTGTTTGTGATTGGACGGTGACAGGAGTGGGAAATCGACAGGCTGCAAACTCGGCTTTGTTCCCTCTAACATATACAACCTCTTTGGAGTTATGTAAAGAAAAGGTTGGAAGAAGAATGATTTACAAACCCGGAAGTCTCAGCATCAACCGTGACTGTCGTTCATTTTACTAAGATATTTCCAGAAAATTCATTCGAAATAGACCCTTTCTCTCATGCTTTGTCAGTAGTTTTAGCTATAGAGTTTATTGTTTAATGGTAAATAATTTTTAGGACATTTTCGCAAAAAATCAATAAAGTTCAATCTATCCGTTATTAAACAAGATACGAAAAAAATTGTGTACGTTAATTATAGGGTCGTCTTGAGCTTCATCTCAAAAAATATTTCTATAATCACAGGTGGCCCATAAGTCGATCGTGATAATTTTTTTTTAATGGAACACGTGTGGTATGGAATTTTTGTATATCTGTAAGAAATTACGTTCGGGACGCAGCAAGTGCGCTATGGTAGCGAATATTAGTTAAATGCTTCAAATTTGAATGGGTCAACTTGCTATTAACCTATAAGGTTCGTTGGCGGGGAAACCAGTATTTTCGGAAAATTTGTTTTCACTTTCAAAAAATAAAGTTATTTTGATGAAATATGGTACATTGTTTCCCCAATACAGGTTACACCGGTAAGCAAATTTGATGCCTGCTTTCTTAAAAAAAACTCACATTTTCTAAAACTAAAAATATTCTTATAAAAATTCACTACCATAACGCACTTGTTGCGTACTGACTTTTATGATGTTCTGGACGCTGATACTTGATGTAAATACATTGTCAACTTTGAGAAACGAACAACTTGATTACCACTGTTATTTACTATATTTACGTGCGACTGCAGCTTAGCTAAAGGTCTCAGCTTTTTCAAATACAGAATGAATATGCGATTTCACAATTTAGTGGATACTGGGTTATTAGATAAACGAATAAGGATAAAGGCACAGTGGGGAATTTCGCTTGAAACTACCTGTTTTCATAAGAGCATTAATCACATACTACAAGTCTGTACACCCGCCTTACTTAATTATTTCGTTTATATTAAATTTCATAAATTACACTTTTTACTTGAAAAGTAACTCTGTTTTTTTTCAGGAAGTTCTACAAAACTGAATGAATGACTGGTAAGTAGGTTTTAAATTTGGTATTCATAACAATCTTTACCGACCTCTACGAATAATAGACGTTTCTGTATCTATATAATTTTTTGCAATAAAAACACTTTTCGTTTTACCATAAAAATATATCTTCAAAAGAAGACCAGTTCGACTACTAAAATAAGCTATTGCAAGTTCTTCAGTTGGAAATGAAGCATACTTTTTAATTGAACTTATTAAATCACAATTGTGTTAATCGTCATTTTAAATGTTTTTGTTTATTTTGTCAAAATTGGATGAGAAATAGTTGAGATAATCTGATAAAAACATTAATAAAAATCCAACCATTTTGAAGTTACATTGCCGCTTCTGTATATCATACGTAAAAAGTGAAAAAGTAATTGATTACTGAGTGATACTTATCGCCTTAGCAACTGCTAGTGTTTTATTCTGGAGTGATAATGTCACAATGATATATAGTGGCAGCAAACAATCGGGAACAATTGGAATTGCGGTCTTATTCCGAAACAAATGAGCCAATAAAATGAGGAATGCAAACCATCTCAGCGTCAGCAAAACCACAGAAAATTGCACGAATACAAGTGTAATTTCGGACATCACAAAGCAGGGAGGAGAAAGTGCAGGATAGGTATTCTAATATAAAGAAACCATGTAAGAACGTGGAAAAAAGGATAACATAATATCAGTAAAGAATTTTGATATGGTAGTAGGAAAACAAAACCAGTGAAGCGGTGTTTACACAGCGATGTAGAAGGCAACGGGAAACCAGTCTATTAATAATTTCCCTAGTATAATCGTCATGATAAAAAGACCAAAAACAACTGCCATCAGTTCCCGGTAGACCTTAAATAGACAGAGGGCGCGAAGAATCTCCTAGAGTGCTTTAAAATTCGAACGTGCAACTTCAGAAACCTTTTTTCAGGGTGGCAGATTGCAGAATTTAGCATTGCAGATGAAGAGACTAAGAATAAATATACTTGGAATTAGCGAAGTCCGATGGCCAGGTAATGGCAAACTTACAACTGACAACAGAACATTACATTTCTCGGGAAGTGACGACCAACATGAACAACCAGACGGAGTTAAAACCTTGGTGGATAGTAACACTAACACACCAACCATAAGGTTTGCCTCACTCTTGGAATGAATAATGTTACAACTACAAACACCAGAAGTAAGAATGAATGTTCTACAAGTCTATGCACCGACGTCAGGAAGCCAATAGAGAGAAGTCTTAGAGTTCTGTGAGCAAATAGAATAGTTACTGAGAAACATTAAAAAGCATGAAGGTCTATTTATCATGGGAGGTCAGAATGCCATAATTGGTAAATGAAAGTGTAAAGATCTGGTTGGAGAACATGGACTTGAAGAGCGCAATAAGAGGGAGGGGATTAGGG
This sequence comes from Tillus elongatus, assembly GCA_964006375.1. Classification (NCBI taxonomy): domain Eukaryota; kingdom Metazoa; phylum Arthropoda; class Insecta; order Coleoptera; family Cleridae; genus Tillus; species Tillus elongatus. Next base: position 125,611,815 of record OZ023266.1, read on the forward strand.
GAATCGATACCAGAGAAAGAAATGGTTGTAACAAATACACTATACAAACTGCCACCTAGAAGACTCTACACCTGAAAGTTGCCCTAAGAACGGAAAATGGAATAGTAAGAACAACAAATTGACTACATTATCATCGTAAAACACAGAAACACGATAATATCAGCCAAAACATACAGAAATTGCCTCCCACCATAATCCAGTAGTCGCAACGTTCAGACTACCTCTAAAATGCATTAAACAAATCCATAAAGACAACAAGATTTACAACCTAAAACTGAAAGGTAAAGAAATCAGTGATAAGGTTGAAGTAAATAACAAAGTACACACTGTGCAAAAAAGGCACCAAGACGAAGAGAACGCGAACATTAAATGGAATAACATAAAGAACATAATGCTGGCAATAGATAAACAAGAACTAAACCAAGCAGCTGAAAATAATAAAAAAGAATGGATGACAGAGGAAATTTTAGAGTTGATGAAAAGAAGAAAACAAGTTAAAACTGTGAACAAGAAAAGATGTAAAGAGCTACATCAAAAATACAAAAGAAGGTAAGGGAAGCAAATGAGTGGTGGCTGAACGAAGAATTTAATAAAGTTGAAAAGCTGCAAAAGATACACGACTCTTGTAACATGCATAAGAGGGTTAAAGAAATTGCCGTAGACTTCATAAGAAAACAAAACAACATACTAATGGACGAGAATGGAAATATGACCCTAGACCTAAAAGACAAACTTAGAACATGGAAGGAATATGCTGAAAGACTGTTTTAAGATGATAGAAACAGACCCCAGTTAGTGAAGAATGTAGAAAGATATAGCCCAGATATAATAAATGAAGCACTTAAAAACACACAAAATGGGAAAGCGCCTGGCGTGGACGAATTGCCTGTGGAACTGCTCAAACTGCTTAGAGAAAATAACATATCAGTACTTATATAGAACTATTCAATGCGATCTACAAAACCTCTATGAGTTATACACAGGCAATGGTTAATATCCACATTTGTTGCAATACCAAAGAAGAACAATGCAAAAAAATGTAGAGAGCAAAGCTTAATGAATTACATACTAAAAGTCTTTCTAAAAGTCACACATATCCGGATATATAGAAATCTTGAGGACGACATAAGTGACTCTCAGTTCGGGTTTCGTAACGGGGTGGGCACGACAGAGGCGTTATTTTCTGCAGAAGAACTAACCCAGCACTGTTTGGACGTCAGCAAGGATGTATACGCTTGCCTTGTGGACTACAAAAAGACATTCGACAGAGACCCACATGACCAACTCCTAATAATCCTAAGAGAAAGGCGTTTAATGACTCAAGATATAACAATTATAGAAAACTTATGCTGCAACCAGACAGCAAACTTTAGATTAGACAACGTACTGACGGAAAATATAGAGATCAGACGCGGAGTACGGAAGAGATGTGTTCTTTCTCTCTTATTTTTAATCTTTATTCAGAAGCCATCATGAGAGAGAAATTACACGAGCAAAGAGCTGGAGTGCTGGTTAATGGGATACCTGTTTCCAACATGAGGTACGTAGAAGACATGGTATTGTTTCCCGAAGACTTACGACTTACAAAGAACACTACAAAAAGTACATGACGTAAGTATTGGATAGGGTTTAAATATTAGTCTAAGCAGAACCAAATTCCTCGTATTCACCACAACCCTAAGCCCTAATATACAACAGATAGTGACTAACCAGAGCATGGAATAAGTGTGTCCAATATAAATATCAGGGGGCATTAATTAATAGCAATAATAAATAAAAATCGAGAACGCACGCAGCGCTCTTTTAAATGTGAAACAGTTCTTCTGCAACAGAGCTTTGAACAGCGATCTCAAAATGGGTATGCTAACATGCTACATATTCACAATTCTGTTATACGGAATAGAAGCAGCAACCCTAAAAAGGTCAAGATGAGAAAGACCAAGGCCCTTGAGATGTGGCTGTACAGAAGGAGGTTGAGAGTATCCTATGTCGATAGAGTTACAGCGATCTCAAAATACATATGCAAAGATGTTACATATTCAGAATTCTGTTATTCGGAATATAAGCGGCCACCCTCAAAAAAGCCACGATGAGAAAGATAAAGGCCTTTGAGATGTGGCTGTACATAAGGAAGTTGAGAGTATCCTATGTTGAGGGTTTTAAATGAGGAACTTTTATGAAGACTCTCAGAACAAACAGAACTAAACACTGAAATAAAGTCAGGAATGTACAATACCTAGGCCATATCATGAGAGGGACCACATACCAAATACTGCAAGTAATCATACAGGGGAAAATCATGGGAAAGCGCCGCGTAGGAAGAATAAGAAGAAGAATGTCGTGGCTCCAAAATCTGAGAGGGTGGTTAACTGTTCATCAAATGAGAGAGTGGTTTAACTGTTCGTCGAACCATATTTTCAGAGCAGCAGTTAACAAGCTGCAAATAAGCATGATGATCGCCAACTTTCAACAGAAGACGGCACCTTAAGAAGAAGGAAAACAAATAAAACGTAATGTAGGTGGCGAAATAAGATTACCTCAAATACTTTAAAGTGGAGAGACGTAAATGGATCTCTGTGACGGAAATGGTTATAATTATAACGGACATGTGTGAAGTAACTAAAAGTATACGATATGCATGTGCAACACCAGTGCATAAAAAATGTTACACGACAGATGTCATCACGAATCAAATAAGATGCTAAAGGACCTTGTCATGAGTGATGTAGCTTGTTCTGTTACCCTTGATTTATATCCATTGGTTGACATTCATTCTCGCCATGCTCTATTTTCTGTTTTAATGAATGTACAAAAAATATTTTTTTTAAGTTAGGGTTAATAATCGCCACATAATCTTCATACAGCAAGTTACCCTCTATGATCGAGCACTGATATCATTAGATTGATCATTTTTGTATTTCTTGTCTGATGTCAATTTGGCTAGCTCTTTGTTATATCATCCTAACTACCGCTGTCTTTATTTTTACATTCCCCTATATTCTCCACGAAGCCATTGTTAGCCACCGTGGTTTACTTTAGATGTCATCAAGATTATTAAGCAAAAGGGACAAGCTGTTAGGGAATACCGCCGAGCATCTGGGTCTGTCCATTACAGTGATTTTAAAAATCTAAGAGGCTTAGTAAAGTGTCAAGTAATGCAAGCTTACACGAACTACATCATGGAGCTTAAGAATTCAATTTCAGATGACCCGATAACCTTTTGGACCTATTTGCAGAGAAGGGCGAGATAATCACCAATCCCAGGCGTGACCTCGTTTAAGAGGACAACACTGCCATTTTAATTCCAAGTAGTTTTTCGAACTATTTTAAGATCGTATACTTGGCCAGCTTCCCTACTACTGGCGAAAATATTGGCAGCTACCGTTATAATTCCACCGTCGCTCTTATTAAGATTTCAGACCATCATTGAGACGTCTATTAGAAAACTGAAAAATATTTCTGTCCATGACAAGGGCCCAAGTTTGCTTGTTAGGTATTGTTGCTGTCTTTTTTTTTTGGGCCACCTATCCTATATATTTAGGTTGTCACTCCAAACATGCACATTTCCGGATTTTTGGAAAATTTACAAACTTCCACCTGTACATAAAAGTGGTAGCCGATCCAAAGATCTTAATTACCGACAAATCGCAATACTTTCTAATTTTACAAAGGTATTTAATATGTGGTTATATAGCTTGATCTATCCTTCGATCAAATGTTACATATCTCACTTCCATCACGGCTCTTGCAAAATATTCCTGGCACAGTCTTTTCGTATGTAAACGCAAATACAAAAATTTATTGCTCCTCTCGTACGAATATTGGATCTTACACTCCTTTTTTGTGGTACTATAACAAGGGATGCACATTTTTCGCTTGGTAGTTTCACTTGTCCCTGGTTGAACTTCTTCATGAGGTTGGTCCGGTTTATATTTTTTAAGGACTTGCAGTTCATACGGCAAAGTTGTCATAACTGACCTTCCTTGTAATTGACGAGTTACTAACCCCAGATCTAGCTTTGTCAAGTAAACCCGTCTAGGAATATATTCCATTTCAATTCCCAAAAAAATATTGGGGCTACATTCAGCGTATGGTAAGAAATAACCATTGGCCATCTTCTTGTGGATCGTGCTGTATTTATGTAGCGCACAATTTATCCACGACATCTTTACTGGACTTAGTCTTGTTATAAAAGTCGATTATTTCTGGTTTCTTATCTTCTTCAGTCGACACCGCGGAACTAGCTGTATGAAAACTTGCCATCAATGTTTCTTTTTGGTACATATTATACCATTGTTTCTTGTTTTGTGTACCCAAAGAGAATGTCGTTTTGGTTTCTCGTTTTGGAAACAACAAAAGCAGAATGTATTTCGTCGGTTTTTTCTCACAAGATAATTTTCTTTTCTCCAGCTCCTTGACAAGGTTCAAACTTGTGAACCAATTATCGGCAGTTATATTTCTACCACTTCCAAAAATTTGCTCAGACAACCTCAGTACAATATTTTCAGCGGAATTATTTCTCCTATACGGTCCCACTGGCTGCTGACCGCAGTAAATCTCCATATTGTACGTGTAAAAGAGTTTTGCATCGCTTAGACAAAACAAATTATTACCATATTTACTGGGTTTTGACACGATGTACTATCTAAATCATCAGCGTCCCCGAAGAGCCGGATGCATTTCATCGATAGTGACATTCTGTCCAAGATCTGTGAATTGCAATTTTCCAGAAAATAACTAAAAATTTATCTCACTGGAGCTAACTTATCTGTCACTTTCCTGGCAGGCCTTGTCGTTCTGTCATCAAACCCGACACATTTGACAAGCAATCTAAACCTCTTTTTTGACATTGTCATTCTGAATATGTCTATTCCAAGACCATCAGTTGACCAAAAATCTGGAAGAGTTTGAAGATCGCCCCAAAAAATTCCTGCCAGATACAGAAGACTTATGAATGCGTCCATTTCTATTTGATCGGTTTCTTTGCAGTCACTTTTACAGTAAAATTTTTCTTTTTTACTATTTATATGCAGGTTTATTTTTTGGACAAGCAAAGTCAAAATTCTGATATCAAAAAATAGGTGCCAACCATCTAAAATATTCTTCGCGTTTTCCCCAGTTTGACTAACAATTTTTGGAAGCTTTACCAGGATATTATGCGAAGTGTTTGAAAAACTCTATGGGGAGTTTTCCTTCATTGGGTACCATCTCGGCCTGTAATAATTGGAATGACTCTTAGCTATAATTTTCACACATATAATATGCCAAATTTTCATGAAATTTAGGGACGATAAAAATTATTACATGCTTATTTTAGTATTTGTCAGTATAATAATTGTGAAAAGGTCCGAGTACAATAATTATAGGTTTACGGGTGATATACATTGAAATAAAAGAAGAACAAAAAGGCCAATAGAAAGGCCAATAGAAATTAACAACTGCCTTTAACTTACTGCTGTAAAAGTTATCACTCCTCTGTCCTATGAACTTCTTGGTACGGTGGCAGAACGAAAACCAAAACACACACAGACCATTAGGATTATTCGCACTGACTGGTAAAAAACTAACGGGACTGGACGCGTAGGCCTGACATACCTATTCATGAACCGGCTCTGCTTAGTCATTCATTGTGAGGGTGCGGATTTGAAATACGATTGTAAACAAACCCTTATGAGATGTCACGAAGGTACAATCCACTATCTTAAATAGTTTTAAAATATAAGCAAAATAAAGACGCAGTAGTCTGTTGGACCACCACGCGCCTAACCGAGGGTTCACCTTACCCTACATGATGCTAAAATTCAGATCTCTACGAATAAAAGTGAAAAAAAATATATAGACATTTTTAAAAAAAGGGTGCCGCTGATGACCAGAGAACCACAAAACCAGAATATTTTGTGTGGATAACAAGATCTATTGTATATTACAGACAAAGATTTGGTTTTCTTCACGAAAAAAACGCCAAGAAATAACAAAAAAAAATACTTTGAAAATTTTATAGTTTTTTCTCTTAAAATGTCAAAGTCGCGATCTGAAACAAATGCAATTTTTAGGCGGAGAAACTGAAACAAATACGGGCTATCTAGAGCAAATGGCATAATAAGTCTGTTTTACAAAGCGTTAAGTTACAGCTTCCACCATCATTGTCCTTTATTTTACTGAGATATTTGCAGAACATTCATTTCAAATAGATCCCTTCTCTGATGATTTGGTAATAGTTTCAGTGATACAGTTTGTGGTTTAATAGTCTATATCTTTCGCGAATCTTCCTAGAAGAAAATCGTTATTGTAAAGACCGCGGGACTTTAAAACTTTTAAAATATTCCTTCAAATGAGTGCGAACTAGGCGCCTCCGGGGCCAATTTCAGTTTTTACATGTTTAGATATATACAGGGTTGTGCATTTTTACTGTAAAGCAAAATAAATCGCTTATTATACAAGATACAGGAAAATGTTATAAAAGTTGTTTATAGGGTGTTTTGAGCTGCATCTTATACAATTATGTTGACACTTACAGGCTGGCTCATAAGTCGTTGGTGATACAAGTTTTTTTTTAATGGAACAGCCCATTTATTGTAGCACTATTGTATTTGCCATCCAATTATGATGCAAGCATTGTAAGGAGAAAACATTTATATCGCCCATCGTTTTCGATTTATTTCAATTGTTTTTCAACTTTTTACATTTTGGAACATATCCAAAATTGTGATACGGTGTATTTACCAATAAAACACATTTTTTTTGCTTTGGTGAATTTATTCGTTTTCTCACCAACAAGATTCTCTTAAGATCATCAAACTACACGCTGTAAACACATCTACATTTCTGATAATTTTATATACACTTTTTTCTGACAAAATGCGCCATAAAATGTAAATCAATATAAACCAAATGTTATTAAATACTCTCATAAAATATGATATCATGATATCAAAGTCGCTGTGCTTTATTATGATTCCTGCTTTAAAAATCTAAGCACAAATTGGTGGCCATGAGAAAATGCGATAACATGTCGCAAACCTAACATTTCTGTTGCTTTATGACAACTTTTATTGCCAGTTGCGTGCGGATTTGTCGCCTAATTACACTAAATTATAGGCTATTGGATTAACCAGTTAGCCCTTTTTATATTGATAAGCAACATTATGCTATTCTCAAGTAAGAATTATTTCTGACTCATTAAGTTTATTGGTTATATAACGAAAAACTGACCTGTTCTCATAAATCATGGGACATTAAAATCAGACCCAGAAAATGTGATTTATATTTTCTGAACTGGCGTATCTATGATCACGCCAACAAGTTGTTCAACAAATGTACTGTATTATCTACAGAAATAGCGAAAAAGATACATTTATTATTTGCAAAAGCAAAATTAATACCAAGAGTCTGAGAACTTGAAGTTAGCTCTGGAAAGTATATTTTTAAGTAAAACCAACACAAATTTACAAAATATGTGTATATGTTTATATCTCAAAATTTTGGAATAGCAGTTAGTTGCAAGATAAACCTCTGTATTATATTGCCAAGCTTTCTGAATTGTCTATTCATTTATCGAGGCTACAACATGGAAAGGAAATTTACAATTTACGTAAGATAAATAACAATGGTTTAAATACTCAGAGTGAGTTTTAAAATTCAACTTGGAAAAAAAATACGTTAAAAGGTTTAACTTAAATTGGTAAACGTCAATCTGAAATTTGCAGGCTCACTGAATAAATTAATGAATTAATGGCCCGAAGGTTATCTATAGGGTTTAGAACAGCTGAATTCCCGGCCAGTCAAGAGCCGTGCTGGCCTGGCAATATTGCATGTTTCCTTTGATGGGTGACAGGGAGCGGAGTATTGGTTCTCCTTAGGGTCGTCATTCTAAGTTGTTTGTTTAAGTGACGAGTTAATAATGATTTAAATTTTTGGCTCATCATGCCTTGTATTGGCACCAGACATACAACCTTCATGTGAGAAAAACACACCCAGAACATTCTTCTAACATGACGTTTGGTAGTTTGGTCAATGTGACCCGAAGGCAGTTCCTCGTTTGGAGACTTTATAAGTAATTTAGATCGCCGATTTTGTACTTCAAAGTGACCCTTATCTACAAACAACACTTTCTCCATATTCTGTAGCCCATCTGAAATGTTTTCTGGTCCATGATAGCCTCTGATTCTTCAGGCGAACATAAATTGGTAAAAGTCAATCTGAAAAATGCAGTCTGACTGAATTAATTAATGAATTAATGGTCAGAAGGTTATCTCTAGGGTTTAGGACAGCTGGATTCCCGGCCAGTTAAGAACCGTTTTGGCTGGGAATATTGCATGTTTCCTTTGATTGGTGACTGGGCGCAGAGTATTGGTCCTCCTTAGGGTTCTCGTTCTAAATTGTATGTTTAAGTGACGAGTTGATAATGATTTTAATTTTTGGCAAATCCTTGTATTGGCACCAGACATCCAACTTTCATGCACGAAAAGCACACCCAGAACATTCTTCTAACATGTCGTTTGGCAGTGTGTTCAATGTGAGCCGAAGTCAGTTCTCTGTTTGGAGACTTTCTAAGTAATTTAGATCTAAGATTTTGTACTGCAAAGTGAGCCTTATCGGCAAACAATATTTTTTCCATATTCTGTAGTCCATCTGAAATGTTTTCTGGTCCATGATAGCCTCTGATTCTTCAGACGAACATAAATTGGTAAAAGTCAATCTGAACAATGCAGGCTGACTGAATTAATTAATAAATTAATGGTCAGAAGGTTATCTCTAGGGTTTAGGACAGCTGAATTCCCGGCCAGCTAAGAACCGTTTTGGCCTGGGAATATTGCATGTTTCCTTTGATTGGTGACTGGGCGCAGAGTATTGGTCCTCCTTAGGGTTCTCGTTCTAAATTGTATGTTTAAGTGACGAGTTGATAATGATTTTAATTTTTGGCAAATCCTTGTATTGGCACCAGATATCCAACTTTTATGCGCCTATGACAGCACATTCTTCTAACATGTCGTTTGGCAGTGTGTTCAATGTGAGCCGAAGTCAGTTTTTCGTTTGGAGACTTTCTAAGTAATTTAGATCGCTGATTTTGTACTGCAAAGTGAGCCTTATCTGCAAACAACACTTTTTCCATATTCTGTAGTCCATCTGAAATGTTTTCTGTTCCATGATAGCCTTCCATTCTTCGCACTATCCTTTGTGTGTTGTTTTTCCCCTTCGACGCCTTTTAGATAATTTTTTATTTCAAAAAACGCTAATAGAGCGGTATCTTGATGAAAATTGGTTGATATGTGGCCCCTGTAAATACCTTACTACCTACCAAAACTCAAGGTTCTAGGTTTATAGAAAATTGAGTTATGAAAATTTGAAACATTTAACGAAAATTCCCCACCTTAACGGACTTGCTGCGTACCGAAATTTTTTTAAACGCTACGCACGAACAGTCGACTCATGAATTGTTACACCAGGTGCTGCTAAGTCTTGTTGCCAGTTATGACGTGTTTTTCTTGGATTCAACTTACTACTTGGAAGCAACAATCTTAGTGTGGTTTCAATTATTTTCTATAACTCCTCTATCTGTACCAAAACTTGAAGCTGCATGGATAAGTTTGTTATATTGTTTAGAACGGCATATTTATTTATTTGTAAATGAAATTATACATTACATCTTACAAATAAGCTACACTTATGGCTGTTCTTTCCTACAAATGTTGGATTAGTCTACTACATCTTGAATTTTTACATGAACAGATCGAAACAGAAAAAAAAAAGATATATTTTTATGAACAACTTAATGGATCTTGGTCTTAAAATACTCAAATCTTATGTTTACCCTATTTTTCCGTGGTTCAAGTCAGTATGTCGATGACCCTTGGCGATATATGTCCCAGTAAATTCCTAAATATGTTAAAAAAAAACAATGTACCACACAAAAGTAACAAGTATGGATACGGTAAATATAACATTACTGTGTAACTGAACACACACACACACACACACACACACACACACATATATATATATATATATATATATATATATATATATATATATATATATATATATATATATATATATATATATATATATATATATATATATATATATAGTATGGATAAGGTAAATATAACATTACTGTTACTATTATAACATATAACATTACTGTGTAACTGAACACACACACACATACATACATACATACACACACACATATATATATATATATATATATATATATATATATATATATATATATATATATATATATATATATATATATATATATATATATATATATATTGTCACATTTCTCTATGAGAATTACGTTATGGACTTTGTTATTCTGTGGTCAGATGTCGGTTATAAATTGTGTTGGTAAGAGCAAACACTCTGGAATTATATTTCTAGAAGGGACCAGAAGTGACAGGTATAGAAAAGTGTAGAAGATCTAGAATCTCAATGGAGAGTATAAATAGACGAACGGTACATAGAGTGAGTTAGTTCAGTATTGATTAGTGCGGTGTAAATAAGTGATCATAGAGTATTAAGCGAGTCAGCAAGTGTTGGTGTATAGGAAGCGATCATAGGAGGCGAATAGTGGAATATAATTCTATGGACATTTAGTAAGGGGAGAAATAATTTAGTTGATACTGGTGTTGGAAAATAGTTGGTTATAATAAAATAGTAGTTTGAAAAGCTGTGTCTTGTTAGTCAACAAATTTCAGAACCCCGTAGAACGTAACAACTGGTGTCAGAACTGCGATTTTCAAGCTGCTAGCGGAAATATATTCCAGAATATTTGTTGAACAACGTAGAAACTTCTAGAATTTCTGGAAGATCAGTGTCAGCAGTGATTCATAACTGGGTGTGTTCTTGAAACAGAATAAACTATGTACCAGCTTTAAGTACGTCTGTGCCTAAGACACGTAGCGCAACAGCCAATATGGACGCCCAGCTATTGGAATTAATCAAAGAAATGAAAGAAGAGGACATAAAAAGAGATGAAGAAGCCAGAAAAAGAGATGACGAAGCCATAAAAAGAGACGAAGAACCAAAGAAGGAATGGGAAAAAGAGATGAAGATGTCTGAAGAAGAAACGAAGAAGCCAAAGAGGAAATGAGAAAAAGAGATGAAGATGCCAGAAAAGGAGACAAAAAGATAAGAGAGAAACTGAGAAAAGGGGACGAAGAAGCCAAAGAAGAAATAAGAAAACCAGATGAAGAAACAAAAGAAGAAATGCTGAAGGAAGATGAAGAAGTCAGAAGAAGAGATGAAGAAACAAAGAAAATTCTGCAAGAACAAGCCAGCAGAATTGAGAATATTACTTCGTGTGTGGACGAACGTATGAAGCAGGTAAAAGACGAAATCTTCCAACAAGTAGAAAGTCGAGTAAGGGGTATCAGCGACGATGTACATGACAAGCTGACGAGTGTGCAGGAAGTTCAAACGGAGGTACAGGAGAAAATGCAATCGCTAGAAAATAAGTATGATACCCAAGTCAAGGGAAACATCAGAGTCGTAGATAGAATTAAGGTTCCCACATTTGATGGCTCAGTCCCATGGCGTATTTATCTATGCCAGTTCGAAGCCGCTGCTACAGAAAATGGTTGGGGCGAGAGAGGTAAAGCTACCTCGTTAATAGTAGCTCTCAGAGAGGATGCCCTAGACGTGCTTCAAGGAATTCCCAGGGAAGAACAGCACAGTTTCGACAGCATTCGGTATTACCTAGAAACGAGATTTGGAGACCAGCATTTACAACAGCTGTACCAAACTTAGTTGAAAAGTCGCTGTCTGAAATCGGGAGAAACAATTTGAAGCCGGCGTTGTCAGACTAACGCGATCAGCTTACCCCACAGCTCCAGTGGAATTTTTGAACCAGCTGTGGCTGCAAACATTAATTGACGGCATCAAGGCTACCGACACGCAGCAGGCGCTGAAGATGACGAGACACAAAAACTTGAACGATGCTTTGACACATTCCTTGGAGTTTGAAGCGGCAAAGCAAGCGTCGCAAAGTCGTGTGAAAGTTCGCAGTCTTCAGGTCCAAGAAGAAAATAAAACAGACTTATGCAAGGTCATGCAGCTACTAGAGAAAATAGCAGAACAGATAAGGCCGATGTCTCCTGAACACCCAATAAGAGGTCACTGTTGCTAGAACTGAGGCAAGGTGGGACATATAAGGGGCGAATGTTGGGCTCTAAGATCACGCCTACGGGAAAAAGTAAAGCTAAGGCCGATAACCATTTCTCAGGTTAGCGATTCTGGCAGCGTTCTCGTCGTAGACGGATACGTAAGCAGTAATAAGACCCAGATGGTCGTCGATACAGGCGCACGTAGGACGATTATTTGCCGCGGCATGGTTTCAAGATGGCGAGTAAGAGAACCAGACAGAGTGTACAAAGTAAATGCGACCGGTAGTGATCAGATCCAGGTATTTGGCGAGACTGAGGTCGAGCTACAAATTGGAACATGGAAGGAAAAGCAGAGAGCCATAGTCGCCGCCATATCGGACCCGATTATAATTGGCTTGGACATACTTCAGGGCCAGTGCGCTTGATCTTGGCACTAACATCCTTACTATCGGCGGTGAATAAATAATAATGTCGCCTGGCGGTAACCTGGTAGTGCGAAAAATCACCATAGAGGTAAATAGTAACGTCTGCCGTGAAAGTGCCATTCCAGTGAAGAGATCTGTGGGAGGAAGAGATGACCCAGTTACGGAGCCAGAATCAAGTGGAGAAGAAAGTATGAGAGAAGTACAGGACGAAGGGTGCAAACACCACGTAATTGTTAAGCGAACCCAGAAAAAGGTCAGTAAACACATTTGTTGGAACCGAGCCGATGTCGACAGGATGAACAGGGCCCGCCGAGATATTTGTGCAAGTAGAACCATCAAAACAACAGCAACTATACGAAAGAACCAGTACCACCTAAAAACTTCGCTTGAATTAAGCTCCGACATACTGACAAAAAGGAAAACCATCCACTCTGCGGTCGGAATGCATATACGAATTGAAAGGGACCGCATGAAGACCCGTTATGACGGGCCCCCGAATTCAGCTGGTTTTAAAGAAGAAGATCGGGTGTTGTTCTACAAGCCAGTACGACGCAAGCGACGGTCACCTTAACTACAGAGCTTATGGAAAGGTCCTTCTAAGGTGGTCAAAGGGACCAATGACGTTGTCCATTGAACTCAGAGGAGTCCGAAGAGCAAGATGAAGGTGGTCATATGCACAGACTTGCGCCATTACAAGAAATGTCAGAATTCGACCGGGATGATCGAATATAAGAGGGGGCAGTGTCACATTTGTCTATGACAATTACGTTATGGACTTTGTTATTCTGTGGTCAGATGTCGGTTATAATTTGTGTTGGTAAGAGCGAACACTCTGGAATTATATTTCTAGAATGGACCAGAAGTGACAGATATAGAAAAGTGTAGAAGATCTAGAATCTCCATGGAGAGTATAAATAGACGAAAGGTACATAGAGTGAGTTAGTTGAGTATTTATTATGCGGTGTAAATAAGTGATCATAGAGTATTAAGCGAGTCAGCAAGTGTTGGTGTATAGGAAGCGATCATAGAAGGCGAATAGTGAAATATAATTCTATGGACATTTAGTTAGAGCAGAAATAATTAAGTTGATACTGGTGTTGGAAAATAGTTGGTTATAATAATATAGTAGTTTGAGAAGCTGTGTCTTGTTAGTCAACAAATTCTAGAATCCCGTAGAACGTAACAATATATATATATATATATATATATATATATATATATATATATATATATATATATATATATATATATATATATATATATATATATATATATATATATATATATATGGGTGTGTAATATGTGTGTAGTGTAGTAAGTAGCTATAGGAATTGTTCCTATCAGGAATAATTTTTGGCTGCAAAAGTACCAAATAAAAATATCTTCAAAGCCATCAAGAAACACAACTCAACTAACACTTCAAATACTTTCTATTGCAAAATTAAGTGTACTACGTTATCTATAATATTGTTTTTACTAAATTTCAAGTCTCTAGGTTAAGTATCTATTAAGTCGTTGCCTGTAAAATAATAAACCAGAAAACCACATGTATTAATAGATCATTTGTTAATTCGTAAACTTCTTAGTGTGCTATTTTTATATTTTGTTATACAGAATCAGGTTTTATCGAATGCTGAGAGAAAATCTGTGCTTTCTGCTAAACCAAAAGTTGCTCGGAAGAAGTTATTACCGCCATTTAAGGCAATATATTCAGCCTTTTGCTCTCAATAGATTTCGTTTTTTTATTGCATCGTTATTGGATAGTTGCGTGGTAAAGATCACCTATATAGGACAATTTGTACCCAGTTTATCCACGATATTTTCGGAATTTAAAAAACGGAGTTAAATTGATGTACAAAATCATAATAACATATAATCTCTGTACGAATTTGTGTGCACAGCTGTGGCATATTTTCAAAATAGCAGAATAATTTTAAAAAAAATTCAAGGTATGAGAATGTAAAATCCATAAAATTTTTCACCATTCCTAGTTTCAATTTACGTTGACCTATATTTTATTTACGTATATTGATTCAGGTAAAAGCTCTCAGAGCTTTTCACTTAATTTTTCTTAGAGAAACAAAGAAATGCGAATGCCTTGTGTCGTCATGTCTTTATTTAGGATAGGCAATCCGTCTTTCACCCTTAAAACTTTACTAAATAAAGATGTTTTCTCTTAAAAGTTTTGCGAGTAGAAACTTTGAGGAAAAACGCACTGTTTTGTTTAAAGAAACGTCAGCCACCGTTAGGCAAGAATAATTTGTACTATTGTAAATTATATTGTACAGTGTACACCCCTACATAATATCCCTTTCGAGTGACAGTTGCAACCCCGTAATTTTGGAATAGGAAATAGGGGCTTGTTATACTTCATTTGAAGGATCTCTTCATTCTCCATTTAAATATATATATATATATATATATATATATATATATATATATATATATATATATATATATATATATATATATATATATATATATATAATTACTTTTAAAATTTTATAGTTTTCCTTCCTAAAACGTCAAAGTTGCGATTTGGATCGTAAAAATTGTGCAAAATTTAGACAAAGAACCTGAAACAATTACGGGTTATTAAGACAAAATGTCGCAAATATATTTCACAAAGCCTAAGGTTTCAGCTTCAATCGTCGTTGCCCTTCATTTCACTAAAATGTTTGCAGAAACTCATTTCAAATAAACCTATTCTCTGATATTTTGAGGTTTTAGTTACAGAGTTTATCGTTTAATGGTCTATAATTTTCAGCGAATTTACATAGAAAAAATTCGCTATTGAGGAATCCGCGATTTTTTAATTTTAAGAAGATTTCTTTAAATGAGCGCGAACTTGGGACTTCTGGAACCCACATATACAGAGTACAACATTTCTACGGTCCAGCTCAATATATACACACACACACACACACACACACATATATATATATATATATATATATATATATATATATATATATATATATATATATATATATATATATATATATATATATATATATATATATATATATATATACGTGAAGAAAGAACTTTGTACCCATTTTTAAGCACATTGCACGAACAGAGGAATGTGATATTTGGCATAGTTAAAGCTCACATAGAGAAGGGGTGCACAAAAATAAAATTTATGTACAAACAGATTGAACAATACTTTGTTTTAATTATAAAGTCGGATACACCCGGTCCGTGCTAGTTCTGAGCTGACCGTTATTATCCAATCTGTCAATGTCAAACACATATTACTCTATAGTCAAACAGATGTACATAGATGCGTTCATACTGAATGTCAAACACATAAAAGTCTGTGGTCAAACGGTCCACAGAGATTAGAGAGGTATACTCTATGAAAGAAAAACCTGAATGACGCTAATATTCAAAAATTTAATTAATTACGGTCGAATTTTGACCAATGCACAGGTTCACCAGTATCCGTTATTATACAAGATACGAGAAAAAATTGTATACGTTAACTACTCCCTCTTGAGCTGCACCATTTTAATAATTACAACGTGGTCCAAATGTAATAATTTTTTCTTCAATCGAATACCCTTTGTTTTATTTCATTTTTGCATTTTCCATCGAATTGTAATGCATGTTTTTGAGGAAAAAAATTATAACGTTTCGTTTTAGAGTTATTTCAATTGCTTGGCAACTTGTCACATTTTTGGCGAGCCTCGGTGGTTCAATAGTAAGAACGTGTGCATCGAAGTCGGAGGGTACTGGGTACGATCTCAGGGTTCTCTTTTCACTTTTGCAGGAGATACTGCACAATTAACATCAACCGAGGTGGTGGCATTGTATTTGAGCAAGTTAAAAGCCTGCACGTTCCGCCCTTCGGACGGGGCGTAAATCCGTCGCTTCCGTGTCCATGCGATGCTGGGCACGTTAAAGATCCATACCGTCCTTACAAAAAGACTGTGGTTCGGGCAAATGTCCAGGTTAATGAGGTGAAACTGCTCACCGGCGTTGGTGATTGGCCATAGTAGCGGCAATAGACGTTAAAGAAACAAAACACACACATTTTTTCAGAATATCAAAAATATGATACGGCGTTTTTACCAATAGAGTGCGAAGCCCATGTAAATAACGCACGCAGAGATACTTTCGCTTATAGTGTGTGTGTTTTTTGTTTCTTTAACGTCGGCCTACTGTCTTTCTGTAAGGAAGGTAGGGATATTTAAAGTGCCAAACATTGCATGGATACGGTACTGACGGCTTTACGTTCCTCCGAAGGGCGGAACGTGCAGACATTCAACTTGCTCAAATACAATGCCAGAACCTCGGTTGATGTTAGTCTTACAGTTTGTACTGAAAAGTGAAGGAGAACCCTGGGATCTAACCCAGTATCCTTCGGTTCAGAGGCACACGTTCTTAGCCCTGAGCCACCGAGGCTTCACTGTCGTTTATAGCTTTTGTTAATTTTTGTACTTTTCAAACAATAATAATGTTATTTTGATGAACTTCCTATGGTACACTGTTTATGCTATAAAGGTTATACTGGTAACCAAATTTTATGCATGAATTCATTAAAAAAAAGCTGTTATGTAGTTATTAAAAACCTTATTATGAAAATTCACTATCATAATATACGTGCTGCGACCAGCCTTTTTTTTTGTAAAATGTCACGTTTTTGTGTAAATTTGCTGCTTCAGAATGTCAAAAACTTGTAGACTTTTAAGCTTGTGCATAATCATCAAAACAGTGACAGTTAAAGCAGCGTGTATTCGGAGGGTTCCCTTTTGCATTGTGATGTCCCGGCTAAACAGAGGACCGACTGATAGGTTACCAATCCGTCGTTCGGGCGTGACCTAAATATTCTGAGTTACATATCCTCGGGCGCCTTTACTCCCTATTAAATAGGACGGGGTCAGATCCCCGTGAGGACTTCTGCTAATGCCCTCGTAAAACACCATAAATTACTGTTTCATAACAGCCTTGTCCTAGGGTAGCCGAGTCCCGAAGAAAAACTATAGCCATTGGTCAAAAGTTAGAATATCCCGCAGAGTTCTCGGGAGTTAAGTAGGCTTTAATTACCTACTCCCGAATAGTGGCTGTTTTGCTAGCTTACAAAGTTAGAAGCTGAAATATTATAAACAGGCAAATATCAATTAAGATATACCTAAGCTAGTTACAGTCCGTCACAGGATTCTAGCTTAAACACACATACACTAGTGCAACTATCTAAAGGCAGTGCAGTGAAACACAACTAATTTCATAAAATCTTCTAATAATATTCAAAACATCTACAAACTGGAAGTACAGTAATAAAAATCCATAAATTACGAAAGTTAAAAATTCGCTACAGTTCATGCGATTAAAGGAAAACTATATCTCAGGTCAGATAACACTATCTCTGATAAGACATTCCTTCACATTGCAAACGATACAAATACGTTAATATTTTAAAATACAATAATATTCGACTAGAATAATATTTGTGGTATTTATAATAAATGAAGCGCGATATTACCATTAGCACAGCAATTAGCAAAGCATATGAAAGCAACGGCAAGCTAAAAGCATGCACATGCACCAAATGGGAAATTGCCCCGATATAAATTTTACCGCCTAAGTCTGAGGTTCTATCTTCCCCTGGGCTTTATTCCCGCGATTCCCTGCAGTTCTACTCTGCTATGTGTGTAAGCAAGCGGCTCCCACTCTCATATGACTTGCTAACTAATGAAACCCGGTAACTTGTCCCCTATTTCTGTCGAACACCCTCTATAATTAACAGCCCCATCCAGCAGTTACATACCATTCCGAGCAGTTTCATGTTTCTCGCAAGGACATCCGTCCCTCAGGAAAAACGTAGGCCACCCAGTACAGCACCGGTTGCTGGACACACTAAATATTAACTATTACCCCTTTAATCAGCACTTTCCGTGCTCCCCTCCCCCTTATATGGGTAAGAAACGTGACCAGCTTGTCACTTATCTAGGCTGGGCACTCTAGCTAATCAACCACCACGTCTAGCGATCACATACCATTCAGGACATCCGTCCCTCAGATCTAAGGTGGGCCACTAAGTACAGCACGTTACACTTCGCCAAACGCCCTAGATTCACTATATTACGGTATCATCATTTACATGGCTTCAGCTTTCCTTAGATGGGTAAACACGTAAACAGTTTTGTCACTCCTTCATACAGAACACTCTGTATACACTTTCAATCCTAACACGCTGTTAATATTGCACATAGAACAGCATCAATAAGATACCCAGTTATTTATTTCAGTTTGCAAATCTACCTCCTAAAGTGCGGTAGTATAACTAACCTTGAAAACTACGATAATAGAACACGGTCGTTAGACCCTCGTTCGTTCCTATACCAAAAATAACACGCTGCTTTCACTACTAAATAGAACAGCGAAACTTCCCAGTTAAATATCTAACCGTTTCCCACACAATATTAGTAATTCTAACGCAACAACAGACCTCTTATTCCGGACGCGAGCTGAAGGCATCTCCCCCGGCGTACGGTCTCTCGGCGATGATCTTTGTCATGCGCTCTGCGACGTACCTATTGCGCGTGACAGACCGGCGCTATTCCTTTCACATACACGATTCATATTCCGCCCGTGGCAAATTTTCATATTTTGAAGTGTTTCTAAAATAAGTCGAATTTATTGCCTTGTGAATATTCGTTATTTAAACCGCCTAAATGAATTCTTCGCTATTCAAATAACCCTAATGAATTCGGACTTCATAACAGCATGTTACCGAAACCGGATGACCACTTTTCAAAATTGATAGCTAATCATTAATTCACTAAATACCAAATAAAAAAAAACTTCTCAGGACGTGGTATTATGTTAAATTGCTGCATGTTGTCTCTTTGAAAATGTCGTTAAGCAGTGAGCCCCATGTACCATGCGATGTTAGCCACGTTAAAAATCTCCTACTCCCCTACTCACACGAGATATGTTTTCAGCAAAATTTCCAGGTTGATGAGATGTAACTCCTTGGCGTCGTTCTCCTGAGTAGCCACCCATACATATTCTCTTTAAATTGATCCAGGTGAGAATGTAGGATAAGAGTTGTGGGACATTGTGCAGCCCATAATTTTAAAGCTTTTAAGCAAAGTGTCAATCAACTCTTCATAATTGTCAGCTCTGTTGATAACAAGAAACTACTAACTACTGCGTTAAGACTCTTCCAGGCTTGTTTTTCATGAGCATTGAGGAATTCTGTGAAATCATCACTGCTCATTATTTGTTTCATTTGTGGTTCGACGAAAATACCCGGTTTTACTTTAGCTTCGGATAATTTGGGGAAAAATCCCTTTAAATATTCCAAAGCCTAAGAATTTGGATCCAGAGCTTTCACAAATTGATTCATTAGGCCCAATTTCATATAAAACGGCGGCACCAATTGGTTCCAAATTGACATTATGTTTTCCTATCTGAAATTCTACTCGATCGGACCGTATACGCCGTTGGTAATGTAATGCATCTGTTCTGTTGTCCCATAAGCAAAGGTGGCAAGGGTATTTAGTATACCCACCTTGCATTCCCATTAGAAAACCAATCATCTTAAAATCGCCTATTACTGTCCAATTTTATTGTGTACATTTGAAATTTTCCAGTATCATTTTCACACTGTCGCAACTCTCCTTAAGCATTGCTACGGGAAGACTAGGAAATTCGTTTCCATTGTGCAGATGAACCGCTTTTAAGCTTCTTGAAGAGCTATCGATAAAAAGCCACCAGTCATAGGGTATGCATGGTACTCGGATTTCCTTGAATATATCAGTCACGCTATTATAGTAACAAATTCCGGATTCTTTGTTAAAAAAAAACATGAAACAATTTTATGGCGCTCTCTTTGATTAGTTATTTTCACATCAACTTCAAACAAATTCCGCTGTTTCAATCGTGAACCTTAAATCCTTGCTTTATTCTTGATTAGTTTAAGTCTCGTACTAAATCATTGAATTCTGTTAAGGTGATGAAATGTGGTTCAAAACTCTGTGAGTTTCTCATCTATTCACTAACAGTAAGCGGCGTACTGGATTCTGTTGAACTTTGCGACGGTTGACTTACGAAGTTATTTTATACTGAACGAAATGGGACGGGAAAATTTTCACCATGAGGTATTGGAGAAGACGTTGAAGGAAGATCCGGATAAAAAATATTTTCAGCATTTTCACCAGCTCGACGCTTACTTGGATTAACGATACAAAAACAACAGTCTTGCACATGATCACTAGGTTCCCTCCAAAGTCTTGGCACTGTGTCGATTTTTTCCTCTATACCGGGCTAAAAATAACAAACACAACTAGTGTAGTTTAAGTTTTATGAATAAAAAATTAACAAATAGTAATATAGAACAGTAATATGTTTAATTTTTTTTTTAATTTTAAACTAGTTTTTTACCTTCTAAAGGATTTTTGCAATAAACACAGGCAAAGCGAGGTACCCATTTTTTCTCTTGATTCCGGATTTTGAGGTTAAAATAAACTTCATAAGCTTTTCAAGGCCTCAAATTTGTTGCAAAAGCAACCTTTTTGCTTCTTACTTCGCCCCAAATACAACAGAATGAATCAGCATCCTGTTTTCACTGTCTTGATGCCATTTTCTAACTTAGTAATACACAAGAGCGGTTGCTACAGCTGTGATAGGCAAGTAGAGACTCACTACTGCACAGAACACTTCCTATAGAAGGTAAACGCCAATGCTAACGTTTTGATTAATATTGCAGCGCGTCGGGCAGATGCGATTAATTACTAAGTCACACGCGGGAAATTTAAATTGATTTTCATTTTTCAAAACCAAATGTTCTTGTGTCGCATCGCTGCCAGTAGAGAGGCTTAATTAGTCAAATAAGTTTTTTAATGATTTTTCTAGTGAAAGCAAAAGAAGCTATGTTTTAATATCACACATACGCATGTTTTAAGCATCGCAATCACAGGAAAAATTAACTGGCAATTCGAAACTTCTAACACTTATAGCTATAAGTTTTTACTATCGGTACCATTAATGTAAAATCAAACAAAATACATTACACTTGTGTTTTATTACAACAGTATTACTATTACATTTATTTAAAACCAATTTAAATCTAAAAGTAAAATGAAGCATAGATTTACCATTCTTTATTGATAAGTAGGTATATACAGCATTCTGATGCTTATACAATATTACACTTGTTCTTACACAATAATAATAATAAGTATGTGTTATAATTGTTCTGTGATGTATGATAAAACGGCGCACTGAACAGCTCGTTCATTAGAATTGTAGCACTGCTAGCGACATGCGATGACCGAACTAGAGCCATAATAAAGTTGAGGTTAGCTCCAATTAGGGAGGATGGGGTGATTCCGGTACTATTACAAAATGGACTGGAGATTCTCCTATCAGGCTGTATAGAGCCAGTCTGGCTTGGAACTATATTCCATTCAGCTGGACGGTGATTAGGAGGGTTTACATTCCCAAACTGGGACGTAATGACCTCCTACCCACATCACTGAGACCTCTCAGTGTTACCTTATTCCTCCTGAAGGGATTTGAAAAAAATACTGGTCGGACACATTAGGGGGAACATCTGAGTCAACAACCCTCTTAATACCCACCAGTATGCCTACCAAACTGGCAAATCTACTGAGTTAGCACTCAATAACCCCGTAGATAAAATTACACACTCCCTGGATAACGGGCAGGTGGCGGTGGCTGCATTTCTCGACATTAAAGGAGCATTTAATAATGCATTACCCATCTCCCTCTACAAAACCACTATCGCTAGAAGGGTGGAACCTACCATTTGTGGATGGATCGGAAGCATGCTTCACAATGGAACCGTTATTACCTCGTTGCAGGGGGAGCTGGTCAGTTTCAGGGCTGCGAGGGGGTGTCTTAAGGAGGAGTTTTATCCCCCTGCTGTGTTCCCTCTTTATTGACGATTTACGGGCATTCCTGGGGCTGTGGGAGTTTGAGGTACAAGCGTATGCTGATGATCTTGACATAATGGTTAGAGGCAAATCTGAGGAGGAACTTGCAAGTACCCTTCAAGAGGCACCAACTGTAGTGAATGATTGGTGTCGGAGGTAACAGATATCTGTGAACCCCGCAAAACGATCATTGTTTCATTTACCAGGAGAAGAAGGTGGGATAGATTAAAACCACCTACTCTTATGGGGGAAACGATTCCATTTGCGGAACAAGCAAAATATCTGGGGGTTACCCTAGATAACAAGCTCAACTGGAACGTACAGTTAGAGGATGTAATCCGCAGGGCTAAACTGTCCCTGTGAACATGCCGTAGAATCTGCGGAAATAACTGGGGAACAAACCCCAACAGATGTACTGGCTCTACGCACTGGTTATCAGACCAATGATAACATATGGAGCCATAGTTTGGTGGCTCAAGGCACTTCGTGGTATCGCGAGGGCCAAACTGGCTCATCTACAGAGACAAGCTTGTCGGATGATAACGGGAGCGATAAGCACCGCACCATCAACCGCATTGAAAGTCCTCCTTAGTATTGTCCAGGTGGACAAGGTGCAGATTAAACCAAACGGCCGGCAGCATACTAAAGGAAGTCAGTCTGGGAGGGTCCGGACTCCTCGATCACATTAAGGGTAATTCTGGGAATGGTCTCAGACTTGAAGCCTACAAAGATCAGTAGAGATCTGTCTTTCAAGACCGTCCTCCCGGAAAGGGAGGACTGGGAACAAAATCAAACGTCCCTATTGAGGGCCGATCTCTGCTGGTATACGGACGGCTCCAAAACCAAAAGGGGGGTAGGAGCCAGCGCATATGGGGGCAACACCGATGCTAAATTATCAACTAGCTTCGGAAAGTACGCAACCATACATCAGGTAGAAGTGTATGCCATCGACATGTGTGCAAGGGAAAGTATAGAAAACCAGTGCACACACAAATCGATAAAGATATATTCAGATAGCCAAGCTCGAGCCAAGCTGCAATAAAGGATCTTGGTTCTAACCGTTGCAATTTAAAAACGGTATGGAATTGTAAATCTGCCCTCAACGAACTGGGCAGCTGTCTGGATACCGGGTCACTCGGACCATGATGGTAATGTTTCCGCCGACGCGCTTGCCAGGAGTGGAGCCCAGAGGGACTTCATCAGACCAGAACCTGTGTTGGGGATATCATGCACAGCAAAACGCACCTTAAAGACCTGTTCAGAAAGAATGACAAGCCAGCAATGGCAAAATCTGCCAGGATTAGCTCACTCTAAGGCCTTCATTAATGGCCTGTCTGAGTCAAGGGCTAAAAAACTTCTAGAGTTAAACAGACAACAACTGAGTACTCTAGTCGGCCTGTATACAGGACACTGCCGCTTGCGTCACCACATGCACCGAATTGGAGTCGGTCATGAAACTGAGTGCCGGCTATGTATGGAGAGTGACGAAATATCAGAGCAGGTACTGTGTTCCTGTCCGGCGGCGAACAGGACTAGAGACACGTTCTTTTACAAGACAAAGCTTGTTCCGGAAGACCTAGATCATCTTTCGCCCACAAAGATTATCGACCTCTGCAGGAGGCTGGCTTTGTTGGGCGAAATATAGACAATTAGGCGTGATCCACAATAGACCTTATGGTCGCAGTAAAGGCACCGGTATGGCCCACTCACAATCAAACCTAACCTAACCTAACCTAGCTGCAATTAGGTGAAATTTCTATAAGGAGTGTTCAGTGCACTGCTGTGCCCTTTACAAATTGTAATATTCAATCTGCTATCGGGTTGATCAATTAAAATCTTTAAAACTTACTTATCGACGCAAATCAGACAAAAGCAAAGTTTAAAAGCTAAAAATGGAAATTTAAGTGTTTTTTGATACCTAGAATCAGAAAGCATTAGAACAGAAACCAAAAAAAAATTTTGTCGGCTCGGGTTAATAACTGATTTTGATGAAACTTAGCAAGTGCCTTTCTTTTCTTACTAGCTTGGATGAGTTCGTTAGCCAGCCCGATCGAATCAGTTTTTCTAAAAAAAAATATTTTTCTGAATAAAAATTCGTATCTCAAAAAGTAACAAAGATATTTTGATGATATATAAAGAATATATTGTATTAATAAAGAGCTTACGACACACCAAAATTCAACTTTATGGGCTTATATAAAAAATTTAAAAATTTGCTACTAAAGCGCACTTGCTGCGTCCAGAAACTTTTGTTGTTTTAAATTTCTATAAGGAATACATTCCCTAACATTACAAACACTCAAGCTATTTGCAAAAGAAATGTTTACCTTTGACTCTCCTACTTTAAATGAGCATGCGGCACTTCGCCCAAAGCTATAAATTTGATTCACTCATACACATACACGCACACGTGTCCCACATATTCCCAATTTAACGGTCACGTTAAGAAGCTATTTACTCTTGTTATATATACAAAATATACAAAAATTTCGCCGTATATTTTACGTGTAGTAAAATCTTCTTAAGTGAAGCACAAATATAGGTAATGCGGAACAGATTCTTGAGAGGTTCGCTTTAAGGTCGAGATATTTTCTACCTCGTCCTGTAATTTGTCTGCTCGTTCTTTCCATTTGCTTAATAGAATTACTCACCTCGGGAGGATGAGATCATTAGGGGAAAATTGCTACTGGAACGATGGCAGGAATTTTGGTTCAATGTGCCAGACCAGTATCTGAACTTATCTGTCGACGTAAGTAGATCTCATCGCTTATTACACGAACTTTAACCCACGTCGAGCTTAACATTTCAGATTTACTTTTAATGAAAAACAAGGATCAAATTTTATTCCAAGCAATTGTAGGCGTATAAAACCCATAAGTACGTATTATATAAGCACAGATGTTTTGCTGTCAACTATTTATATTCTTCTAAGTACTGTTGGGAGAACCCAACTCACCGCAACATACTTTTTAGACCAGACAATCGTTTCGCTAACAACACGAATGTTATCAGAGAAATAAATAATTTAATGTAATAAAACTTAGAAACAGTATTAACATATTAGTTGGCAAGCAGTCGCAAACAGTGCACATAATAAAAGTCCTCCATGGTTTACAGGCATTTAAAGAAACATAAATTTGGGTTTTCCTCAAAACGTCAAAGTCGCGATTTAAAACGTCAAGATTGGTAATATTTAGGCAATGAACCTGAAACTAATATGATCTATTGAAGGAAAAGGTCTCAAGAATAATGTTTTACAAAGCAACTCTTAGTTTCAACCGTCATTGTCCTTCATTTTACTAAAATATTCCCAGAAAATTAATTTCAAATACACCCTTTCTCTGATGCTTTAGCAGTAGTGATGGCTATATAGTTTATCGTTTAATCATATCATTTTTGTCGAATTTTAATAATAAATCATCAAAGTTCAATATATCCGTTATTGTGCAGGTCACGAAAAAAAGTTATATACATTAATTATAGGGTGTCATGAGCTACATCTTAAAAAATATTTCCACAATTACAGCGTGGCCCATAAGTCGTTGGTGATTCAAATTTTCTATTTGTTTTTAACGAACACGCCCTATGTTATTGAATTTTTGCATTTTCCATCGAAATATAATACATCTTTGTAAGAAAAGAAATTCGGGACGCAGCAAGTGCATTATGGTAGCGAATTTTCATTAAATCAAATTTCAATCAATTTGCTATTAAGCTATAAGGTTGACCAGAAAACCAGTTTTTTCGGGAAAATTTTAAGTTTACTTTCGGAAATTTTTGTACATTTTCAAACAATAAAGTTATTTTGATGAAACATGGCACATTGTTTCTAAAATATAGATTATACTGGTAACCAAATTTGATGCCTGCTTTCTTAAAAAAACATATTTGCCTTTAAAAACATTTTTATGAAAATTCACTACCATAACGTACTTGCTGCGTCCAGAGTTTTCGTATTGAGGGAGACATGTTTTGACATAAAACTCAACTTTGTCACATCAATCCCTTAAGGATGGTGATAACAACCCTTATATTTTAAATAGGGAACATGAGTCGAGTGTTACATCATTTGAAAGCTTTTTCTTTTCTGAATTCAGCACATTAATTTTTTTGGAAGTTTTATGAACTCGTTTAAAAATTATTCGCAGTTGAAGATGCAAAAACGCATTTCACACATTCCGATAACAAATGTGCTGATATTCAATGTTTTGTTGGTTTGTAAACAAAAAAATTGATTATCAGAACATTCCTGATCGGAATGAGAGAAATGCGGTTTATTATTTCAGTTTATCGGTCGGTTTGGTACTTGATAGTACTACCAAACATTATTTTCACAATGGTGTATTCTGTAAAAGAAGAGTTGAAATAATTACTCTTTAAAAAAAACGATGACTGTGCCAACCGTACCGCAAATTTGTTTAATAAACGACATCCGTACAGACATGTTAACAGAAAATACATCTTGGAGTTAGTTGCAAAGTTTCGACAAAGTGGTTCAGTACCCAACAAAAAGCGGGATCCTGAGCGTGAATTTCCGGTTAGAAATGAGACTACTGAGATTGAAGTTTTAGGACAAATTGCTGCAGTCCCAACTTGGAGCACGAGAAAATTGGCCACTGTTTCAAACATCAAAAGAAGAACTATTCAGCGAATATTGAAGCATCATAAATTTTACCCGTAAAAAATTCATCTTACAACAACTGAATGAAGATGAATTTGATCGGCGGCTGGAGTTTTGTGAAGTTATGACTGCACGAATATCTGATAACGGGAACTTTCTGTTCAATATCGATTTTTCAGACAAGTGTATGTTTTTATTAAACTCTACAGTCAATCGTCATAATTGTCGTTATTGGGCAGATAATAATCCAAGAAATTTTCACGAAGTCCACACTCAAACTCCACAGAAATTGAATGTCTGGACTGACATTTTTGGAGACCGTTTAATCGGACAAATTTTTCTTGGTGGCAATTTGAGTGGAGAAACGTATTTAGAGTTACTAGAAGATATCGTTTACCCTCTACTAATTGACATTATTGAAAATGACTATCAAGAAAACCAATTAGTGTTTCAACAAGATGGAGCTTCTCCGCATTTTTCACAACGTGCTAGGGAGTTTTTTAACAGAGAGTTTCCAGAGAAATGGATTGGGCGTAAAGGTGCTATTGAGTGGCCCCCTAGACCACTGGATTTCACTCCTTTATTTTTCTTTCTATGGAGCCATTTAAAGAGTAGAATTTTCACAACAGAACCGGAGTCTCTGGAAGAACTACAACGACGCATTGTTGAAGAATGCCGTCTAATAACTCCACAAATGCTCCAGATTGTCAGAGCTCGTTTTGAACAAAATTTGTACTTTTGTATGGAAGCTGTTGGTCAACAATTTGGACACTGACTTAACTGAATAAACATTTTTGAACGTTTGGTTTTGTTTTTTAGTTTTCTTAACGAAAAATGGACTAATTAGTGCATTTCTTATCACAATGAATGAAATCCGTTCTTGCAACTCCAAATGTGCATAATTTTTAAACGAGTTGATAAAACTTCAAAAAAAAAAAATAGTGTGCTGAATTCACAAATAATGTAGCACTCGACCCATGTTCGCTATTTAAAATATAAGGGATGTTATCACCAGACTTAAGGGGTTGATGTGACAAAGTTGAGTTTTATATCAAAACATGTCCTCCTCAATATTAAAATTGACCTGTTTCAGCGTTGCTTAAAAAAAATCTCTGGACGCATATCGGTCTGTTTCGTTTTCAATGCGCCATCCTGTATATACATAATATGTAGTGGTTTGGATATTATTAACCAGCCAAATCGGACCAGTTTTCAAAACATAATAAAATTTTATTTCAAAAAAATTTTTCTCCGAAAATAACAAACCAATTCTGATGACATCTGTCATACCTACTGCCCTAATGGTGACCTAACTATATTCAATTTAATGGCACATTGAGTTATTAAAATTTAGAGCTGTTATAAAAATTTACTACCATAACGTATTTCCTCAGTGCGGATTTTTTAAATGGTTAATCTTTACAACTTTATTTTAAAAGAGAACACAATTTCCACGAGTCCAGTGGTATGATACACCTGTTGTAGGGACTTTTATATTTTTTGTATTAAAATGCACTTCGATATTTTTTGAACGAGGTTGTTCAAGTTTCTTTTGTGTTTCTGTAAATTTACTTGGAACAGTCCCGGAAAAAGTTGTTAAATATTTCTACTTAAGAAGACTTTATTCATTTACTTTCCTAATAAAGAGCCCAGCTGAGCGTTACACTATGGAATCAAGATTAATTTAAGAGGAAGAATATTGAAGTTGTGCGGATAAATTTAATAGCACTTTGAAGAGAGGTTCAACACCGTCTGAATGTAAATGAGGGTAAATCAAGATCAATGTTTAGCGACTTAATTGCCGTTTCTGTTTGATAGTTACACACCTATATTGCCATTAAATGTAACTCGCTGTTAGTGAGCCCTGTCACTTGTGTGTCAGATTGAATCAGAGAAACATGTTGAACCAACTGTAAATGTGACTTACATACTAACCAGGAAACAAAGCTTCCTCGAGTTGCAAATGATTTCCTGTAAATTGTCCCAAGATTGACCAATATGAAAATAAATACAACCAAACTTATGAGAGAACACCTTCTTTATTATTTATATCAATTATACGACGGTATAACGATATGTGTATATATTGTTATAGAAAGGGTGTATTAAGGTTTTCAGTCCTAATTGAGTGACTATTGATAAAGTAGCTTTACTTACCCACGATTGGGTGACAATTTGATAAAGAAAATGTTTTACAGCCCCACGATTGGGTGTTAATTAATAAATAATGTTAAGCTGGGGTTGTTTTTGTCCCACGTTTTGGGCGCTAATTGAAAAAGAATGGGTCTATCTGATGCTTATATCATTATTATCTTTTACTACCACAATTATGGGCGTTAAATGAAATAGAGAAAGGTTTATTTTAAGTTTTATATTATTTTTGTAAGGTATATTGAAATACCTGATATGGTAGCTAATTTAAATACGTTTAGCTCTTTTTTGTATGATGTAAATTTCTAGGTATTTTAGCTTTTTAATTAGATCTTATCTATAAAATACTCTCTGAAATGTTTCGTTAAAATGTGTATATTAAATATGTGTATGTAAATTTTGTGTTAGTATCTTTATTTTAGATTTTAATTCGGTCTTTCCTGTACAATGGTGTTTATTAAATATACGTGTATTTGACTTACACCCCGGTGTATCCAATGTCTTTTACTGCTGCCTGGAACCTAAATAAAATGATAGCATGGATTAAATTCACTCTTAAATCAGGTAGCTTCTCTGGCTAGTGGGTTTAAGTCCGAAATATATTTGTTTATTTTTGAATTTAGTAAACTATTGCCCTGATTTCCTTTTTTTTTGTTTCCTCTCAAATACTTATATACGTATAAAAAGCAAAATAAAGCAAGGACTTCAAATGAACATAACTTCGAATATTTATTAAATTAAAATATATGACAAAAACCTAATGCTTACGTACTACTTATATTTACTTGCATTTCACGCACTTCTTAAAAAAACCAAACGGTAACGACATCTATTGGTATTTGTGTGGTTTGTATAACACCGTTTTCCGGCTTGCAGCCAATGAACAAAGACCTACTAAAGCTAGGTACGCTTATTGTTGGTTAAAGCCAAGAGATGGTCCCTGCAAACGCCTTGTATTTACCGTGCAAAACAAGATGGCAGTTTGTACGATGAGACTTTTTTACTTTTGTTTTATTTATGTTAATTTTCGCGAGTTTTTGTTACTCTTTTTGAATCTGGAGATGTCGCACAATAAAGGTATGTTTTTATTTTTATTTGACTCACTCAGTCTTTATTCCTTTTGCTGTATTTCGTGTAGCTGTGTTGAATTATCAGACCAGCGACTCCTCTTGATTTTTACTACTTTTTGTTTCCCAAACTTTCTGAATCCCCTCTTTCTAATAAAAATTTTCAATCTAATATTTTTCTCTCTTAAATTTTAATCACGAAAAATTCTCATCTATTTTTTTTTCTATCGCGACCGTTACCTATTTAATTTTTGTCTTTTGGCTGCCTTTTAAAACTCTTTTATCAAAACAAATATCTACAATTATCCTCCTCTCGATAATTTCCCAGGATACCTAATTTTCATTGTTGTTCCCTTTTGACTTTAGTTTGATTGATTAATTAACATATACTAAAATTTCATTGTCAGTTTGACATATTCCTAACTTAACACCTGACTTATATCTAGGTTATGACATGACATTCTAAAAATTGGCAACCAATATCCTTACATCTTCATATTCTTATTCTAATAAATATCAGCTTAAATTACATAACAGTTAGTAAACAATAACACCTTATTATCTAATAAAACTAGGCATACATTTCGTAATGTACAGCATATTTACATTCTCTTGGTTTAGCGTCCTTCACTATTTTATATCACTACCGGCAATCTATTCCTTCTTTGATATAATTTGCACTTGCTAAAGATATCGCATCAGGCGACTCAAAATCTGTGGCGAACAATTATCAAGTGACACAGCAGCTGTTGAACCATTCATTAACAAATTGGATCAAACAATAAAATCTCTTGACTTACAGCCGCCACAAATTTACAATGCTGATGAGATTGTTTTTTACAATGTCACGCACAGTTCGCCAACTCCATACTCAATTATTAAGCTTTTAACTGAGACCCCATTTTCAATTTTTTTTTAAATTCCAGCTTTTGCTCGATAGCTAGGACAACACGATTTCTCTTAAGATACATTTTAATTGCAGTCGATGTTACACTTACGCACCGAAATGACTACTGAACGAAAAGAACACCGAGCTGAAACTTTAAAAGCACCAGTTTCTACTAAAACGTGACCAAACCTAAAATTGCATGCATTGAATGCGATGACGATTCCTGATCGGAACATAAACTCGAGTCTCGTTTATTACTTTCCGGAAATAGCTCCTTATGATTAGAGGTTTTACTTGGATATCTACAGCTTAACGAGCCGACAAAATTATCTAAAAAGATAACATAAACTACCTGATTACGGTCGTCGGCAACTAAGGTACATACTTGAATTGTTAGGACGTTGGTTGTGTTATTCTTTTGATAAAATATTTAATCATAAGTATGTAAATGAGGATTCCGGTTGATCCGCATCCCGGTTAATAAGTTTAATATATATATATATATATATATATATATATATATATATATATATATATATATATATTATATATATATATAAATAGACAGTGTGTCCGGTTCCACGCATGAATCGAGACTGTAATTCTTTAAGTTGAAATTTAATTTTCTGAGATTAAGCCCTGCTTGAATAGAAAATTATTTGTGTCATAGTTTTAATTTCCAAAAATCAAGTATGTCTTGGAAATTTACAAAAAAAACTACAAAGGACCTTTTCTATAGGAGATACAAAAAAATGTTATGTACAAAAGATGATCGGAAAGAGTAGGAATAATTTTTTTTTAAATCCTACGCCTACTTTGATATTTTGAAATTCTAAAATAACCGAACTTCTAATTTTAACTTAGCTTTAACAAAATCACTCTAGTATTATATTATGATTGTAACATCCAATAAAACAAATACGAAAGTGATAGGTAAACTGCATGTAGATTGTAGATATTGTATGTATTACCTAGTGAGCTCTATACAGAATTCACTGGTAGGTATTACATAAAATATACCTACCTCAAATTAATACAGTAAGCACTCATAATATCCAGGTAGATACTACAAAGTACATACATCCCTAGTTAAAATTATATAAACAGATATTTAGGTTAAATTATTAAAATTTTAATTTCAAAATTTTTTATTGTTTATATTTATTTCATTTTCAAAAAGTATGGATACGGCAATAGTAAATAAGTGTTAAAAATAGTTTAGGTGCGTTATGATAGCGAATTTTCATAAAAATATTTTAAATGTTGATAACGCAATTTCCCATTAAACTAGAATCTTCAGTTCTGGTACATAGTAAAACCTATATAAAAGCAGCGTGGATATTAAATTTAAAGAATAACACAATGAGCTTTACAGATAACTACAAATTTGTTTTAAAAAACCTTTTTTGTTATTTTGTGTGCAGAAACTGGTTCGTTTGAGTTGATTAAAACCGATTATTCAAATGATTAATATGTAAAAATACTTATCTGCCACCTATCATTTCATAGATGCATTCCGTTTGTAAATAAATATTAAACTTTCAGTAAATTTGCAGATTAGCACATGGGGCGTGTTTAGAAAAATATTTTCAGAAATATGCTTAGAACCGCTTTTGCATGCCCAAACCACAAGAAGAATGTCTTGCAAACAGCCCACAAGGAAGTTACTGGACCAAAAGTGATTAGGGGTGCTGTGCGGAGAAGAATATGAAAAGGAAATAGGAGCGGAAAGTGCAAAAGAAACAACGTAATTGCACCACTTTAAGCTGCCTTTATTCCACTTTGCAGCTATACCTCCTTAAAATCCTGTTTACCGCGCGCAGAACTTCTATATTCACCGCAGGTCCCGTAACTTTCTTAGGGGTTGCTCCAAAGGAATTTTTCTTGTTTACATTGTTCTTGTTTATACATTGAGTGTGATTGTAGGCATGCGAAAGGGGAAGGATAACCTCGCGACGAACCAAGATTATCAATTTGTTTAAGATGTGATCTCATTTCATTTTTTTTTTTAATTTTCTAAAAGTGATTTTTAGGTTGCCTTGTTTGTCAGTCTTACACGGTAAGATGTAATATTTTATCATTTTCAAAAAGTATGGATACAGCAACCGTAAATAAGTGTTGGAAAGGGTATGGGTGCAACAAGTAGGTTATGGTAGAAAATTTTCGTAACAATATTTCAAACCCGATAGCTCAATAAATTTCCCATTAAGCTAAAATCTTTAATCTTGAACCATAGTAACACGTATGTAAACGCACCGTGGGTACTAAATTAGAGAAAAATAACATAATGAGGTTCGCAGATAACTACAAATTTGTTTTAGAAAACTTGTTTCGTGCTTATTGTTTGCAAAACATGGATGGGTTGACTAAAACAAAACTATTCAAGCAATTAATAAGGAAAAATACCTGCCATATTCATAATGTGACAGGTACATTCCCTTTGTAAATAATTATTTTTTTCTGAAAAACTTTTGTAATTTTAATGAAATTTGTAACGCAGTTTTTTAAAGACACTTTTAGCTCCATATAAAATATAAATTTCTGCAAATAATCACTAACTGGTACTCTAAAACTGATCTCCAAAGTCAATTAAGATTTAAAGGATTAGTTTTAATAATATATCTTACTAATAGTGTACAATTCCTATGAAAATTAACTACTATAACGCACTTGCTGCATCCCGAAATTTTTATTGTTTTAAAAAATGAACAAACCATTTTAGCTGTCACTGTATTTGACTCCAAGGATCTACTATTAATTAGGAATCAGCCTGTACTTTATGTGTGAAATAGTTTTGGGTGTGAGTTTTTCCGTCATTTGTTTTCTTGGACAGGAAAAAAAATCGCATCTAGAAATTTATATAAATATCTGTAAAAATAAGGTACCTAATTTTAATATGAATTAGCAAGGACACAAAGGGAAAGAAAAGGACCGTAAGAAAGAGGTTTTCATCCACAAAGAAAAAACAGAAAGGTCTACGGTGAAAAACTGAAATACTGGCTACGAATTTACGCGGAGTAATTATACTCATTTTAATTTAATATCGTGTTCCTTTTTTTATTTATAATTGTAAAAATTACACAAAAACCTATAAAGGATTCACTAAAGTAAAAAATTAAATATTATATCGCCTTTGCTAGCAGGGGTTACTATCTTGACAGCGAAAACTCAACAAGATATGCATCTCACAGATATCCAGATAATTCTCTGTCTTCTGGAAATGAAATTTTAATTGGCCTTTGCGTAGGTTCGTTAATGTGTTTGTTTTAAGCTTATAAAAATGTTACATGATACATACAGGGTGTGCCAATTAAAACTTCTCACCTGGAAAATATCTAAATTTTAAAAAATCCGAGGCTCGTCGACTGTGTTTTCAAGCGGGATATATGATGGCGTATGTTTTGGTGTCTTGTCTTGTTCGGGGAACAATAGCTTACCAAAAAGGCATCCCTAAGGTTACATATATATTATAATATCATTTCAAGGTAAAATTGGGGAAAGGGATAAAATAGATTAATTTTAAGTTGTTAACTAGGTCAAATTTGTATTGTAATCATTTGACATAGATTTTGCATCATCACATTTTAAGTGTTTATATAAACAATACAGAGTTTTGTTAATAATTGCAGATTGCAATAATAGAGCATTGGTTAGCATTTAATTTGCCGTATAGGGGAATGCTGTTTAAGTGTGTTTACTTAATTTTAGGAATATAGTTCACATAAGTTTATATATAGAAGTGTTTGTAAATATAGAGACTTTTCCACATTGTTCATTTAACTTGTTACATCGTTATCCCTATGTCTGTCTAGTCCATAAGTTATAACAGTGCCCCCCTATCCCCCTCAAACTCCTTAAAAAGTCTTCTTAGGCAGAGGAGTAAAGTACCCTTAAATTTTAAACGGCACTCTATGTTGAGCGAGACCTCATTTTAAAGCTTTCTCAATGAGGAAATTGCATATAATTTACTTTTGATGAAGAACGTATTTAAAGTACAGCAAACTACTCTAAAAATATATGTCTACAAGTAAACCCCCCTTAAAGTGAACCACTAACTAGTAATTAATTATTGAAATATTGAATATAATTCAAAAAGACAGGGTGGGCGAAAACGCGATCTGAATGGTGAAGAGGTTTGTCAGGATCCGGTATATCTGCGTGATACGCGGGCATCGCCATTTAACCTTGACTTGTTTTCGATTGTGTGTGCATCGAATTCTAAGGAATTTTATCATAATTTTAAGTAGTTTTGGAGTTTAGTGTTTAATATAGGTTCAAAGGTAGTATAAGTCATGTTTAATCTAGTTTAGTGCATGACTATGTGATGGCTTTAGCAGATTCAGAATCACAATACGAGAATGCGAAAGACATAACAGTGCCTGGACATAAATATTTTAAGTGCTGTATAGTGCCCAAATGTACTTCCACAACAATAACTACCCCCAACAGAATATTCTTTAATGTACCTAAGGATCAGAACACCAGGAAGAAATGGTGTATATTTTTCTTGTAGATTATTTGAATGGGGAACATTTTGGGGTTATGCTTTTATTTACATTATATTTTATAAGAAATTACTACATAAAATCCAACAAAGATATTTACAGGATAAAATAAGATTCATATCACACACAACCTACCAGCTTTCACTCCTTTTAGCTCAGCACCCATAAAATTCGGGTTGTTTCCTAAAAACGCAAACGTTGCTAGTTGATGAGAAAATCAGGAAGAAATTGTGTATATTTTTTTTGTAGATTATTTGAATAGAGCACATTTTGAGGTTATGCTTTTATTTACATTATATTTTATAAGAAATTACTACATAAAATCCAACAAAGATATTTACAGGATAAAATAAGGTTCATATCAGACACAACCTCCCAGCTTTCACTCCTTTTAGCTCAGCACCCACGAAATTCGGGTTGTTTCCTAAAAACGCAAACATTGCTAGCACATCAATTTTTGGTAAATTATCAGATTGTCCTTGGATAAATCCAACTTCTGTAGTCATACTATAAGACTGTACAGTTTTTAAAAGAATTAATACGAGTATATAAATATTAACAATAATATAAGTTGATAACAATAACTATCCGGCTCACGTAAGTCGCATAAACACTAATGGTGATAGGAGTATCTCTGTGTGAGTAAGCGAGACTCGTTTGACCGATACCGGAGCGTGACGTCACAGTAGGCCGTCTTAGTTTACGGCTGCGTTTTGGCGCGGAGACAGTTATTTTGATTTTCTATATTGTTTTACAGGAAAACTATTAGTTAAAAATTTAAATTTTATATGGCAGTTGATTTTATACAATGTGGGGAATTGAATAAGAGAAGAATAAAACAATGTGCAAAGTCATCATTCTGCTTACAACAATATACGACTTTTTAACCGACTTCAAGAAAGGAAGAGGTTCTATGTTCGTTGGTAAGTATTTTTTATGTATGTTCACCAAAAAATATGCTTCTGAGGTGGTTTCATTTTCACCAAGTTAAGATCAGATGGTGGAATCTCAAGGAAGTCGAGAGAAATCTTCAAAAAATCTTTTTTAATGTATGTTCCCCAATATTTTCGTCAATTGTGGACCAATTTAAAAAAATTTTTTTTTTTGAAAAGGTATACTCCGGAAGCGTTCCCATTTTCACCAAGTAGAACCCGATGATGGAGTCTCAGGAAAATCAAGGAAAATTCTCAAACATTATTTTTTATCTATGTTCACCGATATTTTCGTCAAATGTTGTCCAATAAAAAAAAATCTTTTTCTGTTTGAACGAGTATACACTTAAGGTGGTCCCATTTTCACCAAGTCACGATCTGATTACGGAATCCCAGAGAAATCGAGGAAAATCCTCAAAAATTATTTTTTATATGTATGTTCACCAATATGTTCGTCAATTGTGGACCAATAAAAAAATATTTTTTATTTCAAAGGGTATACCCCTGAGGTGGTCCTAATTCAACGAAGTCAGGATCTTATGATGGGATCTCAGGGAAATCGAGAGAAATCCTCAAAAATATTGTTTTATGTACGTTCACCGATATTTTCGTCAATTGTGAACAAATTTTAAAAATATTTCTGTTTGTTTGAAAGTGTATACTCCTGAGATTGTGCCATTTTCACCAAGTCAGGATCTGATGATGCGATCTTAGAGCAATCTAAGGAAATCGTTTTATAATCTATGTTACCTAATGTTCTACTGTAATACGGCAATTTAACTATATTATAGCAGTTTTGTAAAACCCTAATCACTACGTGCGCATATTTACACTAGAAATAAAAAATAAATAAACTTTAAAATAAAATAAGGCGACTTCAAACTAGGCGCTAGAAAGGGAAAATAACTGGATCACAGGTTTCATTCAAAAGACAAAAATTAACTGAAAAGAAAGATTATTACACGCGCTACCTACTTATCTGTTTGAAGTCGGTGCCAAGCCCGAAACACAATAATACTTAGCGATATAAAGAGTTTTATAAATAACGGATTATAATTGTAATGAAATAAATAAAGATGTGATCAAAGACCAACTCACGAACACCCATTCCCTCGCTTGAGCGGAGAAACTTGCTACTACCTAACTGACTTGGTACAAAAAAAACAGATAAGTAGGTAGCGCATATAATAATATTTTATTTACATAAATTTTTGTCTTTTGAATTAAACCTGTAATCCAGTTATCTTTCTTTTTTGGTGCCTATTTTGATGTCGGTTTACTTTTTTTAAAGTTTGTCTGTTCAATTCTGTCTTCAATATGGCAATAAATTTTGACTTAAAGTGTCCCATAGAAAAAAGTCCGACGGTGTTAAATCTAGCGATCTGAGAGGCCACTCAATTGAACCTCTACATCCTATGCAATGACTTGATTAATCACGCACAGCTGCAGCATAATGTGGTGGAGCACTATCCTGCTAAAACCACACATTATCTTCTGACAGAGAGTTGTCATTTTCCATTACTTATACTATGTGCCATCCAGATTTCCAGGTAGGAAGAAAGGTCCTATGAGGTGGTCTCCCAGTATGCCCGCCGAAACATTCAGTTTCCCCAGATGCTGCGTATGAGTTTCACGAATAATTCTTGGATTTGCATCACTTCAGTAGCGACAGTTATGACGGTTGACTTGCCCATCCAGTTGGAGCCGGCATTCATCTGAAAAACAGTACAAAAGGGTTAGATTCCTTCTGGCACGATCACTCATTTCTTTATAGAACTGCAGGCAGCGATCAGGATTGTCTGCAATAAGTTCATGTACCAAATTAATTCTGTATGGTTGTTACTTATTACTTTTTGAGATTCGGCTAGCTATAAAAATTCCTGAAGTACTTTCAAACTTGTTTTTTTTACGATGTAACCCAGGACAGCTACCTGACTACCCTCATTACGTACGACCTGCTCATCTTGATGCGTGACGAAACAAGTAAATATCCCACAAGATCATCACACAGACGATTGAATTCCATTTCGTGAAAATGGTTTATACAGTTATTGAAAAAGTGTAAATAATTAGTTTCTTTTAAAAAATGACAACTGTGAACGACAGACAGCACAGACCTTTAGTGATATTCATCCTGCAAAAACACTTTGCATCGGTACGTCCTGAATTTGCTTGCATTAGCTTTGTTATTTCCAAAGGTACAAAAAGTTTCCGAAAAGAAGAAGGAACAGTTTTTAAGAAAAAAACGGGTCAGATTTCCCTAGCTAACGAACTTATCCACGCCACTTAATTAAAAAACATGCGTAGCATGTTTATTATTTTTTAAGGTGCCATATAAGACGTTTGTATGTTTTTCTATTGTTGCATTATTATTATGATTATTGTTGGAACAGCCACAGAAAATGGAGGACACTTTTACAAAAAAATGTCTACTGCCTGCTTAATTTTTCTTTCTGGGTAAACAACATGTATTGGCAAAAAATATTTAAATAGCGTATAAATTATTCTCAGCTGTCTTAAGAAAGTTGTCTTAATCAAAATAAACTCTCATGAATAATAAAGATATTTTCACCAGACAACACATCTGACGTCTTCTTTAAAGCCCGAAGCTTTTGGAGGTCCTAAAAGGCTTACAGTAATTAATTTTGTGGTGGTTATTAAAATGTAAACAATTGTTTATGTTACTACAATGCTTGCCGTAGCATCGCATCTGTTAAATAATAATTAAGGGTCCCTAATCCATCTACTTAAATTCTTTGCATGTTCCTGAAGTCTTTTAATGGTCGTTAACAATTAGCTCTTAACACAATAAAGAGTACCGCTGGTTCCCCGAAAATGCGATACAATATTTACTTTGTATTCTCTGGTTTGAAACTTATTCTTCTTTTCGTTCAAAATCGAAATGCGTGGAGTAAGATAACTAATATAAGGTTAACTGATAATAAGAATTAGAAAAATCTCAAATATTTATATACGTAATTAGGTAACAGCGTTCTTAAACTCTCAAAAAGTTAAAACTTAATTTAAATAAAAACTACAAAGTGTTACTTATATTATTAATTAAATTATAAAATATAATGATTTTTGAACACAGAGAAAAGTTGTGGATTCAAGCGCTACAATTAACTAACTGCTACCGTTACATGTCGCGATTCTAACAGGTAGTTTATTGTCCAGTTTCACAAGGTCGATTAAATATTTGACGAATATACAGTTAATCTAGGCTTCAGATGATTATCACAGACTATAATTTGGGTTTTCTCCATGACAACCAAATATTTTGAAGTGGTGATTGGTTGTATTAAGCCTTGATTAACTGACCGGCCATTAAATATCACGGTAAGGGCGTTATGGTAGAGAATTTTAATAGAAATGATCTGGCACCCAATATTTGTTTAAAATTTTTTTTCCTGTAACATTGAAATCTAAATTTTGGTATATAATTTGCTTTTAATGTACCAAATTTGATCACCCTAGGTTTTTTGGAGATAAACGTTTTTTTTTATAGAAAGAAACCCCAAAATTTCCCGGAAAACATAGTTCGATTTTCCTTGCTAGCGAACTTATCCAAGCCACTTACAAAAGAAAGGTACGTGCCAAATTTTATCGAAATCAGCCCATTAGTTTTTGAATTTTCTGTGTGATGTATTATATATATATATATATATATATATATATATATATATATATATATATATATATATATATATATATATATATATATATATATATATATATATATATATATATATATATATATATATATATATATATATATATATATATATATATATATATATACCTAACCGTATAAAATTGAAACTGAGCCTGGATATGGGTTCTAGGGGTTCTAGTTTGCAATCATTTGAAAAAGTTTTTTCACAATTCAAAAGTCGGGATCTTCCCATTAGTGAATTCTTGTAAGGTGAAATATAATAGTGCATAATAGTCTATGGGAACAGTTCATGTCATATTCAACTGACAAATGTCAGATCTATTTTCAAAGTGACAGGTAAATAAATATTTTCTTTTCTGACATGTGTAATAGAAATAAAGGCATGCTCTTCTTCTTACATTTAACTTTATTTTTGGCCATCACAATTTTACACATAGAGTTGGATATAATTTTAGTAATTTTAGTGACTTTTGAATTTTGAAAATAGTTCTTCAAATGAGCGAGAACTAGGCCCTATAGGACCCATATCCGGGTTAGTTTCAGTTTTTATCTGTTTTCATATATACAGGGTGACGCGTTTCTAGGGTAAAGCTCAATATATCCATTATTATAAAAGATACGAGAAAAAAAATGGTATACATTAATTGGACGGTGTCTGGAGCTGCATCATCTTTTAAATTATTTTTACAATCACAGGAGGGCCCATAAGTGACTGGTGATACACTTTTTTTCTTAATCTAACACGCTTTATATTATTGCATTTTTTGCTTTTTTTCATCAAAATATAATGCATGTTTTTAAGAAAATGAATTAAGGACTCAGCAAGTGCGTTGTAGTAGCGATTTTTCAAAAAATGTTTCTTTCGATAACTTAATTTGCTATTAACCTAAGGTTCGTTGTGCAGCACTTCTTAAATCGTCAATGCTAACTAAGAAAAGTTATGTAATTATAAAGAACCAAAATGCCTTTCGCATATGATTTTTTACTTTACAATCAATGGTCCTTTGCATTTAATACGTTAACGGTTAAAACCTTTTTACGGTCAGCTAGTAATATTCCTCTTAATAATCTCCCGCAAGAAGGCAGCCGGTGTTTTTCAACTAGCGAATTTTCACAACTCTGTATGACGATATTTCGTTCGCTCATTTCCAATCGAAAAATATAGTAGCCATTAAAAATTTTCACACAGCTGGTCAAGAATTTGCCTAGAATATTAAAATATCAGCCGACTTAAAAATTCGAGCGTAATGACGTAGGAAATTTGTTAATATACAACATGTTTCGTAAAGCCTCTATGTCTCCTAGAGACTTTCGATTTTTTCACTACCCTGCAAATCATTTCCAGAGGCTAAGTTCTTTAGACAGTTTTGCAATTCAAAGTTCTCCTTTAAATATTGCAAATTTTCCTCTTGAAAATGCTATATATTTGAAAGTCGTC
The DNA here is from genome assembly GCA_964006375.1 of Tillus elongatus. Classification (NCBI taxonomy): domain Eukaryota; kingdom Metazoa; phylum Arthropoda; class Insecta; order Coleoptera; family Cleridae; genus Tillus; species Tillus elongatus. The sequence goes on from OZ023266.1 coordinate 125,653,537, forward strand.
AATTTTTTTGTAAGAAATTCAATCTGCTTGTATATATTGCCATTAATCTACACACGAAATGTTTAAAAGTTCAGTTTTGTTAAATAATTGTATTCAAAGTTTTTCCAAAATAAAATTTAACATAATTTGAAAGATACCGCTAACGATATTCATTGTTATTAGAAAGGGACACTATTGTGCATTGTAAAATTAAATAGAATAAAAAAATTATATATATATATAAATATATATATATATATATATATATATATATATATATATATATATATATATAAATATATAAATATATATATTATATATATTAAATTAAAAAATTAAAAATTTCATCGTCTTTAACATACGCCGTGACAAACATTTGATTTACGTTTTATATTGGATTGAAAAAAAAACGTATATGCTTTGGAGTAAATTATTTCTAAAAATTCTGGACGGAGCAAGTGCGTTATGGTAGTGAATTTTCATAAAAATCTTTTAAATAACAAATATGTGTGTTTTTTTAAGAAAGCAGGCATCAAATTTGGTTACCAGTATAACCTATATAGTAAAAACAATGTGCCATGTTCCATTAAAATAACTTTATTGTGTGAAAATGTACAAAAATTTCCAAAAGTAAACTTAAAATGTTCCCGAAAAAACACGTTTCTTGGTCAACCTTATAGGTTAATAGCAAATTGAACTGTTCAAATATGAAACATTTGATAAAAATCCGCTACCATAACGCACTTGCTGCGTCCAGAATTTATTTTCCTACAAACATGCATTATATTTCGATGGAAAATGCAAAAATGCAATAACATAAGGCGTGTTTGATTAAAAAAAGGAAATTTGTACCACCAACTACTTATGGGCCACCTGTGATTGCAGAAATATTATTTTAAGATGTAGCTCAAGACACCCTATAATTAATATATACAAATTTTCTTCATATCTTATATAATAACGGATATATTGAGCTTTATTATTTTTTTATGATAATTCGACAAAAATTATATACCATTAAATGATAAACTCTATAGCTAAGGCTACTGCCAAGCATTAGAGAAAGGGTCTATTTGAAATGAATTTTCTGCAAATATTTTAGTAAAATGAAGGACAATGATGGTTGAAACTAAGACTTTAGGGTTTGTAAAACATCCTTCTTGAGACATTTTATTTCTATAGCCCGTGTTAGATTTAAGTTATTTGCCTAAATGTTGCCAATTTTGACATTTTAAATCGCCACTTTGACGTTTTGAGGAAAACCCCAATTTATTTATTTTTAAATGCCTATAACTTTTTTATCTTTTGACCTACATAGCTAAATTTTGGTATGTAACTTACCTATAAGGACGTAAGCCTGCGTCCTAAATTTGGTTGCCCTTACTTTGTTAATTCCGGAGATATAAATTTTTTTTGAAAGAAAACACAAAATTTCCCGGGAAAACCTGGGCAGATTTTACTGACTAACGAACTCATCCAAGCCATTTGCAAAAGGAATTTTTTCACCAAATTTGATCAAAATCGGCCCATTATTTTTTGAGTTATCGGTGTGATACATATATATATATATATATATATATATATATATATATATATATATATATATATATATATATATATATATATATATATATATATATATATATATATATATATATATATATAAACATATAAAAATTGAAACTGACCCCGGATATGTTTTCTGGGGGGCCTAATTAGCGCTCATGCGAAGAAATTTTTTCAAAATTCAAAAGTCGGGATCTCCTCATTAGTGAATTTTTTTTAAGAAAATTCACTAAAAAAGGTTCTGGACGCAGCAAGTGCGTTATGGTGGTGAATTTTCACAAGAATTGTACACTATAGGTAAGATATATTATTAAAACTAACTCTTTAAATTTAAATGGACCTTGAAAATCCGTTTTAGAGTCCCAGTCAGCGATTATTTGAACACATTTATATTTTATATGGAGCTAGAAAATTAAAATTTGGCTTTAGATATAATATGTAAGTACTGCAAGTCTCATGCACAATAAACCAAAGGTTGCAGCGCTATCGGGGCGGCGAGGCCGCGGACGAGCCCTGAGGGAGAAGAAAAAAAACCTGCAAGTCTCTTTAAAAAAATTGTGTTACCAATTTCATTAAAGTTACAAAAGTTTTTCAGAAAAAAAATTATTATTTACAAAGGGCATGTACCTGCCAAATTATAAATATGCAGGTATTTTTCCTTATTAATGGCTTGGATGTTTTTTTAGTAAATCCATCTAGTTTTTGCAAACAATAAACAACAAAAACGTTTTTTAAAACAAATTTGTAGTTATCCGCGAAGCTCATTGTGGTAATATTCTTTAATTTAGTACCCACGGTGCGTTTACTATGGTTCGAGATTAAATATTTTAACTTAATGGGAAATTTATGGAGCTATCGGATTTGAAATATTTGTACGAAAATTTTCTACCATAACATGCTTGCTGCACCCAGACCATTTCCAACACTTATTTACGGTTGCTGTATCTATACTTTTTGAAAATGATTCCAGCTTACTATGTAATACTGACAAACAGGGCAATCTCAAAATCATTTTTGGAAAAATATTTTAAAAAATGAAATGAGATAACAATTTAAACATAAATTGAAAATCTTGGTTCGCTGTTTCGTCGCGGGGGTTCCCCTTCTCCACGCCTACAATCACCCTCAATTCCTAACCAAGAACAATGTAAACAAGAAAAATCTTTTAGGAACAACCCCTAAGAAAGTTACGAGACCTGCGGTGAATATAGAAGTTCTGAGCGCGGTAGGCAGGTTTTTAAGAAGGTATAGCTGCAAAATTGGCTAAAGGCAGCTTATAAAGTTTCAACTAAGCTGCTTCTTTCGCAGTTTTCGCTCACATTTCCTTTTTATATTCTTCCCCGCCCAGAACTCCTATTCACTCCTGGTCCCATAACTTTCTTGTGGGCTATTTGCAAGAAATTCTTCTTGTGGTTTGGGCATCCAGAGGAAGGGTCTAAGCATGTTTCTGAAAATATTTTTCTAAACACGCCTCATGTGCTAATCTGCAAATTTACCGAAAATTTAATTTTTTATTTACAAACGGAATGCATCTATGAAAATATAGGTGGCAGGTAAGTATTTTTCCATATTAATCGCTTGAATGATCGATTTTAATCAACTAAATCTAACCAGTTTCTGCAAACAACATAACAAGAAAGGTTTTTTAAAACAAATTTGTACTTGTGAAGCTCATTGTGTTATTTTTTAAATTTATTACCCACGCTAAGTTTATATAGGTTTTACTATGTATCAAAACTGAAGATTTTAGTTTACTGGGAAGTTGAGTTATCAACATTTGAGATATTTTAATAAAAATTCGCTACGATAATGCACTTAAACTCTTTTCAACGCTTATTTACTATTGTTGTATCCATAAGTTTGGAAAATGAAATAAATATAAACAATACAAAAATTGGAAATACAATTTTAATAACTTAACCTAAACATCTGTGTATATATATATATATATATATATATATATATATATATATATATATATATATAGATATATATATATATATATATATATATATATATATATATATATATATATATATATATATATATATATATTTAAACTAGGGATGTATGTACTTTATATTATGTAGTTTCATTTTCTTCAAATTTTTCATACACTACATAAAGAGTTGAGACCAAAGTAAACAATAAGTAGGTACCTACCTAGATATTATAAGTACTTACTGTATTAGTTTGAAGTAGGTATATGTCTTCTTGAAATAACTTTGTTTCACTTTGGTAATACTTACCACTGAATTCTGTACAGTGCTGACTAGGTATTACATACAGTATCTACATTCTACATGTAGTTTACTCATTTTCATGTTTGTTTCATTGGATGTTACAATTATAATATACTACTACAGTTAACGCCGAGGGAATTTGCTAAAGTTAAGTTAAAATTTATAATTGGGTTCTTATTTACCTACTATCTGTATTAACCTTAGAATATAGATACCCAGTTGTTTTCTATTATAAGATTCTAATAAGGTATTAACAATTAGCATCAGCGGAGTTGATTTCGAAGTTATGCGATGCACAGAGCGTACACGCTTCTCTGTGACAAATAGCTGCGTGTGGTCAGATTAAACTAGGAGAGAGATATGGCTTTCAATTTTAGATACCGTGAACGTGATTAATGGGGAGCTTAATCTTTATAAATAATAAAACGTAGTTCTAGATTGCTCTTAAACAAACTGAATTACTTTCATTAATTTTTTTATTTATTAGTGTACATTCGCATGCTCAAATTAAGCGCTTTTAGACGCAAACATTGTCCCGGTATTAGGAAAGAAATGGTCCAGGGCAGACAATTTACAAATTGTTAGTTGGTTGTACTTTGTACACAGTCTCTCTCTATAACATTTTGTGTAAACTAGCGCTGTCGTGACAATATACCACCTGGTGCCGCACCGAGTGGGAGTCCCTGTCACATCTCTCACAATGTTGTCCATTTTGACATCTTTCAATAACTTCCATTGTTTAGATTTTTATCTACGATTTATTTAAATAGCATATTAGTACAGATATCCTCAACTGTATTTGTCCAGCATTGTAGCTGTTGCATTTCATAATATGAAGTGATGTGACTTTATTTTCGTTTGATCAAACAACTTGACAGTTGGTAAGGTGATGAACGAGCTCATCCAAGCCATTCACAAAATAAGGGTAATTCCCAAATTTGGTCCAAATCAGTGAAGTATATATATATATATATATATATATATATATATATATATATATATATATATATATATATATATATATATATATATATATATATATATATATATATATATATATATATATATATATATATATATATGAACCTTTTAACGGTCCATGGAAATGGGTTCCAGGGACCCTAATTCGCGCTCATTTAAAGAAATTTTCCGAAAGTCTCACAATCGATACTTCTCTATCAGTGAATTTTCTTAATGAAAATGAATTTAGTGAATTTAGTGAATTTAGTGAATTTTCACTAAAATCAGCTACATGTGTCTGTGCGCAGAGAAAATGATCGCATGGGAATCACTCGAAAACTAAATTGAACATAAATGCGTTTAAACAAGTCCAATTGTATGCTTAGAAGATAAAAGACGTACAGTCTTGTATTTCTAAACTTTTGAAAATTCGCTAATATCGCGCACTTGCTGCGTCCCCACATTTTTTCAACTTTCTTTAGAAATTCCGCAAGCGTACTCGCTTATTAGTTTACTGCAAATAATATGTTTCGTTTCTAATTAAGTAAAATATATTTTACAGGTTAATTTTATTTAAAAGATTCACTAATAAGGAGATCGCGGCTTTTGAATTAAAAAAAAATTCTTCAAATAACCGCTAACTAGGCCCCCAAGAACACATAATCGGGGTCAGTTTCAATTTATGTTCAAGTTTTATCATGGGTGGATTTTGATCAAATTTGGTGAGTATCTTCTTTTTGAAAGTGGCTTGGATAAGTTCGTTACCCAGAAAATCGGTCCAGTTTTTCGCGGAAAGTTTTTAGCTTTATTATTTTTGGAGAATTTTTTTTCGAAAGGAAACCCAAAATGTTTCCGGAAAACCTGGTCAGATTTCCCTGGTTAACGAACTTGTCCTAGCCACTTACAAAGGAAGGTATCTGCCAAATTTCACCAAAATCGGCCTGTTATCTTTTGACTTATCGGTGTGATGCATACATACAGATATATATATATATATATATATATATATATATATATATATATATATATATATATATATATATATATATATATATATATATATATACACAGAGCCTCGGTGGTTTAGTGGTAAGAACGTGTACCTCTGAATCGAAGGGTACTTGGTTCGATTACAGGGTTCTCCTCTCACTTTTTCAGTATATATACTGTACAATTTACATCAACTGAGGTTGTGGCATTGTATTTGAGCAAGTTGAATGTCTGCACGTATCGCCTTTTGGAGAGGGCGTAAAGCCGTCGGTCCCGTGTCCATGGGCCCGCTAAAGGTCCCTCCCCTCCTTACAGAAAGACAGGGGTTGGACAAAGTTTCTAGGATAGTGAGGTGAAACTGCTCCCTGGCGTCGGTGATTGGCATAGTTGCGGATATACACCGACCTTAAAAAAACACACACATACACACACACACACACACACACACATATATATATATATATATATATATATATATATATATATATATATATATATATATATATATATATATATATATATATATATATATAGACTTCAGAGGTCATAGTTCGTGCTTATGTGACGAAATGTTTTTAAAACTCAAAAGTCGGGACCTCCTCATTAGTGAACTTCAGAAAAAATATAATTTTTTTCTGCGAAAATCCACTAGAAACTAAACTATAAATAAAAACTTTAGATTTGTAGGTGAAAATAAAAATAAAGTTATAGGCATGTAAACAGTTTTGGGGTTTTCTTCTTAAAAGGTCAAGTCGCGATCTGAAACGTCAATGACGGCACTGAACTTTAAAAGAATATGGGTTATGTGGAGAAAATGTCCCAAGAAAAGTGTTTTATAAACCCTTACGTTTCAGCTTCAACCATCACTGTCCTTGATTAGACTTAAATGTTTCCAGAAAATTCATTTCAAGTATGCCCCTTCATTAGTCAGTTCTCGCAGAAATCTGTTTGTGTTTCCGTAGAAATCATTGTTGGTAAAATTTTTGTTAAATTTTGGTAATTGACCAAGTTGTTGTAAAAAAAAAAATTCGGATTTTCGTGGAAAAAATTGTTTGCAAATGTTCATGATTTTTTTTAAATCATTTTGTGGATAATTTTGGTAGGTGGGTAAATAGCCTGAAGTGGTTCGTTGTCCAGAAAAAAGGTAAAGATAAGATGCTTACTGGCAATTAGGTCATTGCTGACCCTTTTTCTCATCTAAACTAACCTACCCTCCACCTTGAACACGATCTCAATGACGACAGTGATTTGAAAAATTATTCGCCACCGGTGAGTCTCGAACCGTCGTCCCCCGAGTCCGTATTGGAAAGTCTTAATCGATTTTCCCGCACGGCCACGTAGGCGCATGTTGTCCAGGAAAGTCGAACCAGTTTCTTCGCGAACATTTAAAGTTTATTTTCGGAGAAATTTTGTACTCCTTCAAGCAATAAAGTTATTTCGGTAAAATATGGTACATTGTTTTTACTATATATAGCTTATACTGATAACCAAATTTGATGCGTGCTTGCACTAAAAAAAGGCCTATTTTCCATTAAAAATATTTTTATGAAAATTCATTACCATAACGCACTTTCTGCGTCCAGACTTTTTTTGAATGCGTTTAGTTACAACACAATAATAATTTTACCGAAAACTCTACACTTTTTTGCGTACCTGTATATAAAGTAACCTGGCTTGCATCACTTTACAAATATTTACTTAATGTGGACTTTGCTTTGTTTTGGTCTATTGAGTAAAAAAAATTGCGTCACAATGTCATGGAACATTTATGTTTTTGTTTAGTGTTAAAATATTTTAATTTTACATTAGCTAGCGTGACTATTGCATCTTCAACTTTGTTCTTGGTAACGTGAGTGTTAATTTGTTGATTTGCTTTATGTTGATGTAAATATACGACATGATGCAGTTAAGTCAAGGGAAATGGTGACATGATAGAGACACGTCAGTGCATTTTCGTAGAAAAAAATCACTAATAAGGAGATTGCCGCTTTTGATTTTTGAAAACATTTCTTCAAATCGGCGCGAACTAGAACACAAATCTGGGGTTAGTTTCAATTTTTATACGTTTATATACAGGGTGGAGCATTTATACGGTGAATCACAATATATATCCGTTATTATACAAGATATGAGAAAAATTGTATACGTTATTATAGGGAGTATTTGATAAAAATAATTTTGACAGATACAGTGTGGCCCATAAGTCTCTGGTGATATGAACTTGCCTTTGCTTAAATGGAGTACACCAATTATTATTGCAGTTGCCATCCAATTATGATGCATATTTGTAAGAAACAAAGTAGTGTCGTTCACCGTTTTCTAGTTATTTCAATTTTTTGAAATTTTTGGCACATACCAAAAAAATTTAATATGGCGTTTTTACCAATAGGTAGCACAGTCCTATGATAAGGACGAATTTAGGGAGATTTTTTGTTTATTTTATGCCAAAAAAACCCAAATACCATAGACAGGGCGCTTTCAAATAGTGGCTGAATAAAAAAATTAAAATCAAACCGCTGTAACAAATTTTTACCAAATATAATATCTTGTATTTTATATTTCGAAATATTTCTTATAACACTATCTATACCTAGAGTCACTAGTTTTGAAAATAGTTCCATTTATAATCGCATACGATTAGATTATTTTATTGAAACATAATACATTGTTTCTACTATAAAGCTTATACTGTTAACCAAATTTGAGGCCTGCTTTCATTAAAAAAAACACTGATTTGTCATTAAAAAGCTTTTGATGACAATTCACGACCATAACGCGCCAGCTGAGTGAAGACGTCTTAATATAATTATTTATATACAGTGTAAATAGACCGTAACAAACTTTATATAGAACGACAAGCACTTCTTTTAATTTTCATATGGGTATAATGTTTTAGTAAATTCACTAATAGAGAGGCAACGACTTTCGGAACATTTTTTGAAATGAGCGCGAGCTGGGGCCTTTGAACCCATATCCAAGGCCTGTTTGTATATATATATATATATATATATATATATATAATGAACGAACCGAAGCAAATATGTTGTCCCGAACTTCGAACCTCGGAAATGCATGTCTATGGTTCACAGTTGAACTTCGAACTTTTTAGAAATTCAAAATCGAACATCGATTATATACAAAATTTAGGAATATTGTAATATACAATATTTGATATGTAAAAGATTCCCACGTATTTTACAAAAACGAAGCGTTCGACAAAATTTGCAGGTTAATTGGGTGAAAATGCCTTCCGGTGCTGATAGTTGTGGATATGGGTAAAACGTTAAATCAAAAATACAAAATTAAAAAAAGTATTTTAAACTTTTTTAGATTTCTAGGTCTATAGATAAGCTCAATTATAAATATGTTGTTATTGTTTGATATTGACTAGGCAGTTTTAGCAAACAGATTGAGAGGGTTCAAAGTGAGCAGGATAGATACCTAGCGAAATAATCACTTAAAATTTGAACTATTTCCTGGTTGTGAATGTTTAACTGTTGAAACCAGTGTGTTTTACAGTCAATCTCAAATTATCCTCATAAATTTCGAAAATTTACGTTACCGATCGCCTTCGAACAACTCCATCATAATGCTGTTACTGAAAAGGGTGTTTGGAGGCTAGGATATATAAAAAAACATCTGATTGCTAAATGGCTTCACCGTGTCTCAATGTGTCCCACCAACTGTCAAAAATAAGCATGAGTGAAATATTCTGAAATTACGCCATCGACTCAATGACACCAATAACGAGTTTAAAGCGCCGCTACCGAGTTAACGGTGCCGCAACTTGGCTGGCACACCTCTAATATATATATATATATATATATATATATATATATATATATATATATATATATATATATATATATACATATATATATATATATATATATATATATATATACATATATATATATATATATATATATATATATATATATATATATATATATATATATATATATATATATATATATATATATATTCAAACAGGCCTTGGATCTGGGTTCTAGGGGCCCCACTTCGCGCCCATTTCAAAAAATTTTCCGAAAGTCGTTGCCTCTCTATTAGTGAATTTACTAAGACATTATACCCAAAGAAAAATTAAAAGAAGCGCTTGTCGTTCTATATAAAGTTTGTTACGGTCTATTTACACTGTATATAAATAATTATATTAAGACGTCTTCACTCAGCGGGCGCGTTATGGTCGTGAATTGTCATCAAAAGCTTTTTAATGACAAATCAGTGTTTGTTTTTTTTAATGAAAGCAGGCCTCAAATTTGGTTAACAGTATAAGCTTTATAGTAGAAACAATGTATTATGTTTCAATAAAATAATCTAATCGTATGCGATTATAAATGGAACTATTTTCAAAACTAGTGACTCTAGGTATAGATAGTGTTATAAGAAATATTTCGATATATAAAATACAAGATATTATATTTGGTAAAAATTTGTTACAGCGGTTTGATTTTAATTTTTTTATTCAGCCACTATTTGAAAGCGCCCTGTCTATGGTATTTGGGTTTTTTTGGCATAAAATAAACAAAAAATCTCCCTAAATTCGTCCTTATCATAGGACTGTGCTACCTATTGGTAAAAACGCCATATTAAAATTTTTTGGTATGTGCCAAAAATTTCAAAAAATTGAAATAACTAGAAAACAGTGAACGACACTACTTTGTTTCTTAAAAATATGCATCATAATTGGATGGCAACTGCAATAATAATTGGTGTACTCCATTTAAACAAAGACAAGTTCATAACACCAGTAACTTATGGGCCACACTGTAATTGTCAAAATTCTTTTTATCAAATACTCCCTATAATAACGTATAAAATTTTTCTCATATCTTGTATAATAACGGATATATATTGTGATTCACCGTATAAATGCTCCACCCTGTATATAAACGTATAAAAATTGAAACTGACCCCAGATTTGTGTTCTAGTTCGCGCTGATTTGAAGAAATGTTTTCAAAAATCATAAGCGGCAATCTCCTTATTAGTGATTTTTTTCTCCGAAAATGCACTGACGTGTCTCTATCATGTCACCATTTCCCTTGACTTAACTGCATCATGTCGTATATTTACATCAACATAAAGCAAATCAACAAATTAACACTCACGTTACCAAGAACAAAGTTGAAGATGCAATAGTCACGCCAGCTAATGTAAAATTAAAATATTTTAACACTAAACAAAAACATAAATGTTCCATGACATTGTGACGCAATTTTTTACTCAATAGACCAAAACAAAGCAAAGTCCACATTAAGTAAATATTTGTAAAGTGATGCAAGCCAGGTTACTTTATATGCAGGTACGCAAAAATGTGTAGAGTTTATCGGTAAAATTATCATTGTGTTGTAACTAAACGCATTCAAATAAAGTTTGGACGCAGCAAGTGCGTTATGGTAATGAATTTTCATAAAAATATTTTTAATAGCAAATAGTTCTTTTTTCAATGCAAATACGCATCAAATTTGATTACCAGTATAAGCTATATATAGTAGGAACAATGTACAATATTTTACCAAAATAACTTTATTGCTTGAAGAAGTACAGAATTTCTCCGAAAATAATCTTAAAATATTCGCGAAGAAACTGGTTCGATTTTCCTGGGAAACGAACCTCTTTAGGCTATTTACCCACCTACCAAGGCCTAATTATCCACAAAATGCTTTTCGACGAAAATTTTAAAAAATGATGAAAATGTGTAAACAATTTTGCCACGAAAATCCTTTTTTTTACAACAACTCGAACAATTATCAAAATTTCACAAAAATGGTTTCTACGAAAACAAAGAAATTTCTGCGAGAACTGACTATTGAAGGGGCATACTTGAAATGAATTTTCTGGAAACATTTAAGTAAAATCAAGGACAATGACGGTTGAAGCTGAAACTGAAGGGTTTATAAAACACTTTTCTTGGGACATTTTCTCCACATAACCCATATTATTTTAAAGTTCAGTGCCTACATTGCCTATATATATATATATATATATATATATATATATATATATATATATATATATATATATATATATATATATATATATATATATATATATATATATATTGTGCTGAGAATTGCAAAGGCCATATAAAGTTATAAAAACAAAAATGAAAACGCTGACGGAAACTAGTATGACAAAGCTAAGTTTCGATTATTATTTCAATAAAGTAGATGGTCAGATCTACAAAATTGGGGAATCAGATTAGTAATGGGGGGTAGTAGTAGTACCACTGGTCAGTAGTAAGTACTTACGGTTTACACTTAATGCATATGGGTTATCTGTATATTGTATACATATCCACATCGTTCGACATATTTACTGTACACTAAAACAGAAAACAAAATAATAACATTAATATACAAGCACATTCACTATTATTGTTAGTCAGTGTTATTTGGATAAGCAATGAAAGATATAATGCCATAATTTGTTGAAATGATCATTAATTATAATTCTTAAAATTTATAACTAGCAAATTTGGAAAGCATTTCAGTTTAAAAGAATTTAAAAGAGCCAAAAACCTATCTGCAAATAGATTAAACTCTTAAGCATGAAATAAATACCAAAGAATTATGTTATAAAATCAATTACCTAAAGGTAATGAAAAAAACCCTTTGTATGATGTATTTAGATGTAAGTTTATTATTATATTTATGTGAACAATGAACTGAAATTTACCAAAGACAGTGTTTGTGTTGTGGAACTTTTAAATCAAGATTGCAGCATATGAACTTAATGAATTTATAAATTTATTATTGACTATAATTAGATTAAAAAAGTAAGGTTAGGCCAAATGTCATTTTTAAGAATAAGGATTTTTTGTCAACTTACCGGAAGCATAGATGTCAAAATATGTATTAATTAATGTCAAGAAAGGATGCCTTGATATCAAATATTAGATGAATTTGGGCAACATTTCCGCTTTTGTTATGATTTATTGTTGGTTGTTAATGAAATTCAGATGCCAGAGAGCGTCATTATTGCTTCCCATTTTAAATATAAATATTTTAAAGTATATATTGTGTAAAGAAGATCTATTGTTCAAGTGAAATAAATAACAAAAGGTTATATCAAGTTTTAACGTAACAAATTACAAGATAAACAGTAAATATATCAAGAATACCTATATTAAAGGATACCCACCACCAGCAGCGAGGAACCAAGGTTTGAGATTTAATTATTTTATCAAAATCAACTCAAGGGGGCAATCAATTTAGTTTAAAAGACAGTATATTTTCTGTCGATTAAACGTCAATCAAAAGCGTTTATGGGAAAATAAGATTTAATGCATAAATAGAGATCTTATTTTCATATTACCATAATTCAAATTTATGAATGTAGAGGGAGTTAGGAGTGCAGGTCAGGATCCATATTTATTATTACAAACAATTGAAAAGCAGTCGAAAACTCGGTTTATTAATATTAATCATTGTATTCTAATAGTAAGATTGAAAATTTATAACAACGGATCCGTTTAGCTTTAAAATTTATAAAACTCTGTCAATAAAAGTTGTTATAAAAATTTGCTAAAAACATAATTCCTTGAAACAAAAACCCATAATAAGATAAAATTACGATAAATATAAATATTTGCAGGCTATTTTTCTTTCCCCTATTTTAGCAGAACCTACCACTGAGATCAAGTAAGTAAATAAGATATTTTGATTATAATTTATTTGATATAAATATATATAGTAGAAGGGTAGGCAACCCATATAACACTGAGCTAGCTTTCATTTGATGAACCCACACATATTAAATTTCAAACACCAAGAGTCATAAACACTTTATTCAGATACAATTTTACATCACAAAATATACAGGGTCACCCATAACACATGGTGTAATATCATTATCTTTTTAAATATAATAAAAGTAAGACAATTGAATAATTGGCGCACAACAGTGTGGCAATTAACATAAAATTAATACAAAATATAAAATAAAATTCAAGCCAATATTAGTATAATATATATATATATATATATATATATATATATATATATATATATATATATATATATATATATATATATATATATATATATATATATATATATATATATATATATATATATATATATATATATATATATATATATATATGTATGTATCCGAGCGATAACTCAAAAAATACTTAACTGATTCGAACGAAACCTGGCACATGCGTTCATTTCGTTACAGTCGAAGACGAGTTCGTCAATCAGCTATGACGGACGTATTTTTCCCCAAAAAAATATACAAAAATATTTTTGAATAGGCTATATTTTTAAAAGTATTAAAGTCACTTGAATGAGACTTTGCATGTACCTACAAATGAAGTAAATAAACCTCTGTGGGGAATTTTTAATAATCTGGTTCACAAGTTTTGAGTTTGTCCCAAATTAAAAATAAAATATGAAAGACGTAAATGTAAACAACTTAAGCGGTCAAAGTATGATGCCAGACGAAGCAAGAGTAGTCACCTGCCACGCGTTTATTGTATACGTATACCACAGGCATACATCATAATGCGGCGATAACCAAACAAAATAACCCACGTTAGGCGGAATCGCCACAAAATGCTAAGGTGCGACGAAACTTGACACCCGAACTGTTACCCTCCCACCCTAATGACCGCCTTCGTGTATATTCGGATACGAGGATTTGTAAAATGTTCTAAAATATCCAACCTGAAAGTGAGAGGGGAAAATAAGGAAGTTTTATATCAGATACTTGAAATAAAAACCAGATGGGATAGTGTGTTTTGTTTATTTGTTATAATTTGACAGTTCTGTTTTGACGCGAAGTAGTAAATGATTGTCGTTGAAATAGATATAACTACTTGTACCTATATTATGCTTTTAAATTGGAAACCAAAGAATGATAACGTGTTTTGTTTATTTACTATTGTTTGACAGTTCTGTTTGCCGGTTAAGCAAATGATTGTATATTGCTTTTCAAATTGCAAACTAAAGAGTAAAAACGTGTTTTTTATTTATTATGGTTTGGCAGTTCTGTTTTGAGGTTAAGTAGTACACGATTGTCATTGAAAGAGATATCACTACTTGTACCTATATTATGCTTTTAAATTGGAAACCAAAGAATTATAACGTGTTTTGTTCATTTACTATGATGTGACAGTTATGTTTTAAGGTATAATAGCAAATAATTGTGTAATAGGTTTCCAAAATTGAATATCAAAGAATAATAATATTAAGGTTTATATTCGCTGATTAATGGTTCAAGTAACTAAGTAATTTGAATAATGAGATGACTTCTAGGGTATGAATTAAGTTTCCTTCTGATAAGCTTTTGTAACTTTAACGGAATTATAATAAGTTCCTTTTAACGATACTTGAAATACCTATATTCACCAACTTTTAATTTTGTAGCGTTAAAGAAAATTGAGTTATGGGCATTCAAAGTTTTTTTCATTAAAAGGAGCTATAACCCAAGATTTGATTATTTTTTATGATAATAGAAAGAGACAACCCGATCTTCGACGTCTGTTTAAATTAAAAGTATTGCTTTTAGTAATATGCCCTACTAATAAGGTAAAATTCTTATAAAAATTTACTATGATAACGCACTTGCTACGTCCAGAATTTATTTCTAATAGTACATATCGTAGAGGATTGCGTGACCGAAATCACCAAAACTTCATTATACATCATGCCAAGTTAAGAGGGAACCTAGTGGCGTTCAAGAAAAGTGCAGCCCTTTAGGGTCATTAGCCTTTGACTTTCGAGCACCTGAACGAGTTATCTGAAAAATCTACAGACAGTTCTTTGCTTAGTGGAGTAACATACAAAACTCAAAACTAAATGTGTTCAGCAGCTGCAAGTGCGTTATGGTAGCTAACTTTCACAACTGTATTTGAAATTACGAAAAATAACAAAATAATGTGTTTCTTTAAAAAAAAAGCTTCATTTTTTTTTAAATCCGGTGTGATAGGGTTGGTTAATCGACTAAATGAAGAGATTAACGAAGGAAAGATTATAAATATCACAAGTACCATCTTTTAACAAATAGTGTCGTTAGTCAACGCGACGAACCAATTTTTTTTGTAATATTTTACATTTTTTCAAAAAAAATCTACATTCTCTAAAATAACAAAGCCTATTAGAATTCCGTACACCATGTGCTTTTACAGAGGGTGGCACATACCAAATTCTACGTTTCTAGCTTTATACAGTGAGAGACAAACTAATTTGTTCATTTTTAAAAGGCAATAAAAAATAGTGCTGCAAATTGAATCATAACATTTACATAGCTGTGATAATCTACTTGCCTCAGAAAGACAATATCATAAAATGAATTTAGAGTACATGACGTGACCACAAAAACCATTATTCGTATGCCTTTACCCATAAACTTCTCGAACGTTATATTACTCGAGTCTTAACGGCAAAATGTCAATTTTCGCCAAATCTCTCCTCATTTATCCCCTACTCTCTGAAACGATCTTACCCAAAAACAATTCAACTAGGTACCAAAATTTAATGACGATAACTCGATTCGAAAGTTATTGCATCTACTAACAAACAGGCGTATATGCCGACAGACCGACAGACCGACAGACAAAATGTCAATTTTCGCCAAATCACTCCTCATTTATCCCCTACTCTCTGAAACGATATTACCCAAAAACAATTCAACTAGGTACCAAAAATTAATGACGATAACTCGATTCGAAAGTTATTGCATCTACTAACAAACAGACGTATACGCCGACAGACCGATTGACCGACAGACAAACAGACCAAAAAAAATTTCGTTCCAGAATCAAGTTTTCTATATGTTTCCAAACTTTTTACCACGTCTTAGCAAAAAAAAGTTCGGAATTTCTGTCAGAGATATTTCACCCCCACACATTCAACCCCTAATTTAAATACAGCACAGCATACCATATGTTTGACGAAATTCAAATTTTTCTAATGAACAAACCTTAAAACGTTGTATTACTCGAGTTTCAACGAAAAAATATAAATTTTCACCAAAATACCCCCCATTCATCCACCACTATCCCCTTAAGCGATTTTATGCGAAAAAAATCCGAACCGTTCGTTTGTCAGGTGCTAACTGTATACAAAATTTGAAGACGATATCTCAATTCTTCCTAAAGTTATCGTGGGTACAAACAGCGTTAGACATACAGACCGACGGACCGACAGACAAAAAAAATCGTTCACAAATCAGTTTTACTTCCACATCGTCAATACGTGCGAAATTATAGCATCGGCGACAAAAATTTCAATTTTTTTCCCTTAAACGTCGCAAAAAGTGTCAAAACATATGGAAATCCTGATTTGCGAACGAAATTTTTTTATGTCTGTCGATCTGTTTGTCTGGCTGTATGTAGCCACGATAACATTAGAACAAATTGAGATATCGGCTTCAAACTTGGTATACAGTTAGCACCGACAAACGAACGGTTCGGATTGTTTGTGGCTAAAATCGTTCCAGTGGTTAGGGGACGAATGGGGGATGATTTGGTGAAAATTGACAGTTTTTCTTTAAAACTTGAGTAATATAACGTTTTAGGGTTTGTTTATTAGAAACCTCTCAGTTTCATCAAACATCTGGAATTCCGTGCTGCAAATAAATTAAGGGTTGAATGTGTGGGGGTGGAATATCGGTGACAGAAATTTCGATTTTTTTTTTGCTAAAACGGCGTAGAAAGTTTTAAAACATTCAGAAAACTTGATTCTGGAACGAATTTTTTGTAACTGTCGGTTTATCGGTCGTTCCGTCTGTCGACCTGCACGCCTGTCTGTTAGTAAGCCCGATACCTTTCGAATGAATTGATATATCATCTTCAAATTTGGTATCCAGTTAGCACGCGACAAAGGAACGCTTCGAGTTAATAAATAAATGGGGATAAATGAGGGGTAATTTGGTGAAAATTGACGTTTCAGAAATTTATGGGTACTGGAATACGAATATTTTCTTTGTGGTCAAGTCATTCTGCGCACTATGCCATTCCATCTGTACAAAACAGCAGTGCTCAGAAGTTAACTGAACGTGATAAGCAGTGTCGTACTGAGTTTTGAGTGTTTTTGAGTTTAGAATAATCTACCATGTAATGCACAATGTTAAGTGACGAAGCTCCCTTTATTATAAACAGAATTCTTGCTATTAGGCTAAAGCGTTTTTCGAATGTTCACCGGTTCAAATGAACATTTTCGTTTTCAGTGACCAGTAATCGGTTTATATGAGACCTCAGGTAATGAAACAACTTTAGGGCATTAATTTATCCTTCACAAATTACACCATTAAAAGGAACCAACACAAGCATACTAATTCAAGCAGTTTATTTAAAATCATAAAAATTGTATAACATAATGACATAAAAGGCTTGTTATGCCCGCTCTTTTGTCCCGAGGACTTCCAAGTTGTGGAATTCCTTGCCGGCACATGTTTTTCCTTCTCCTCCGAACCTCCAAACCTTCAATTCCAGAATTAACAAGCTGCCTCTTTCCTCCTTGTCAACACCCACGGTACGATAGTATTTAGGCTGTAAGCCCTCGTGGTGTGTTATTGAAATTAAAAAAAAAGGCAAATGCAAATCGTAATTGAATATTTAAAATGACCAACAGAATAAAAATTTCGGGACGCAGCAAGTGCGTTATGGTAGAGAATTTTCAATAAATGCTTAATCAATTTTTTATAACCCTAGAAAGTTGAGCTTGGTACGTAATAAGGTCGTCACCAGTGAAATATAACTATATTTCATCAAAACCACTCTGTTATTTTTTGAGATACGATTTTTTTTTACTCGCCGAATTTCATCAAAATTGGTTAAATAGTCTTTGACTTATCAGTCCGATACATATATATATATATATATATATATATATATATATATATATATATATATATATATATATATATATATATATAAGCTTTTTAACTTATTTTTTAAAAATAAAAATTCGCTAAAAAGAAATATTTTAGGTACTACTAGAAGTGAATGAAATTAATTCACACTGCCCTCTGGCATATACAAATAATTTAAAAAGTTGATTTAAACGAATGAAAACTGATTAGAATAGGCGAAGCAACTCTTAGTTTCTACTTTATGACACTTATATGGAAAATGTCTTGAAAACAATGGACGAAACTTTTAATTTTCCAAAGCTTAGGACACGTTGCCAAAAGTATAATGAAAATACAGAATAATATATACTCGAAAGTGAAGAATATCCTTCTGACGGAGGACTAAAATGTTTATGGGAACAGAGAGAGATGAAAAGGCACAATCGAGACAAAATTCAGCAAATAACATCAAAGTTAATTAATTAATTAGTTTCTTAAACAAGTGGAGAATTGTTTTTACTGTCAACTATTTATGGCATAAGTCATTCTTTCCTTAGAGTTAGAATCCGCCAAAAGTTACAAGTTGATGTAAGGGTTCCATGACAATCTTATTGAGGACAGTAGTTTGACAGCTCTTGACGCTCGAAGCAAGAAAATTTTGCTTTATTTTCCCATTATGTACTATTTGGGATGTTTTTTTTAATCTACACTGGTAAAAACTATGAAAGTAGAAGTTTTTTCCAGGGTAGATGCATTTCCCCGTCAATTTATGTTTTAAAAACAAAACACGGTATCAGATTTGAAATAACGACTCAAGTTCACAAAATATTGAAGTTGTTAAGACGCAAAAATAGTATAAAGCAATATAATACACTTTCATCGAGAATTAACGCAGAATTCAAATATGCAATAATATACAAGGTGCTTCGTTTGAACAATCAAGTTACGGTTGTTCGAAGTTTCTAAAAAGTAATAGTGTTTTAGAAGCATCCTGTGTAATTTTCTCACGATCTGTCAACTCCTGGGGTCAAGCAATATTTGAGCATCAATATTTAAGAAAATTGTAGCTTAAGAGATAAAACTCAGTTAACAAAAATATTTTAATAAACCTATTCAAATATCAATTTTTGTTTTCAGGTCCCCATATTTTGGAAACTATTTGAAATAATTCCTAAGTAGGATACATAATAAAATTAGACAGGAAATATACAAATGTAATTATATATAGGGTATCCTGATTGAAATAAGGAGGTTAGTGTGTTACTTCCGGTATAAACGGAAACGATCTGAAGCTATAACTTATTGCTTTAAAAAGATAATTATAGGAAACATACCTCTAGAAATTTTCAATTTTCAGATTTCATTCCTGATATACCACCAACGGGCCAAGTTCGCAGGACAACTATATATATATATATATATATATATATATATATATATATATATATATATATATATATATATATATATATATATATATATATATATATATATATATATATATATATATATATATATATACATATAAGACATATTTGGTTCTCGGGTTGAACGGCGTCCAGAATTTATGAAAACTCGACGTTTCGGCTCCTGTTTTGGAGCCATTTTCTAGAGGTAAAGGAAATATGTAAGGACACTCTAAGGCCTCAATCTTCCTAATCCTTAGAGCGGTGAACAAAGGTAGGTAGGGTTGGTTTCAAGAGGTAAAGGAAATATGTAAGGACACTCTAAGGCCACAATCTGCCTACTCCTTAGAGCGGTGGACAAAGGTGGGTAGGGTTGGTTTCAAGAACTAAAGGAAATATGTAAGGACACTCTAAGGCCTCAATCTGCCTACTCCTTAGAGCGGTGGACACAGGTGGGTTGGGTTGGTTTCAAGAGGTAAAGGAAATATGTAAGG
Source organism: Tillus elongatus (assembly GCA_964006375.1). Lineage (NCBI taxonomy): Eukaryota > Metazoa > Arthropoda > Insecta > Coleoptera > Cleridae > Tillus > Tillus elongatus. The sequence continues at coordinate 125,673,998 of OZ023266.1, forward strand.
GTACTCTAAGGTATCAATCTGACTACTCCTTAGAGCAGCAGTAAGCAGATTGAGGCCCCGTAATCGAGCTACATCAACCCAACCCACCTTTGTCCACCGCTCTAAGGAGTAGGCAGATTGAGGCCTTAGAGTGTTTCCTTACATTTTTCCTTTACCCTTGAAAATGGCTGCAAAACAGGAGCCGAAAGGCCGAGTTTTCATAAATTCTGGACACGGTTCAACCAGAGAACCAAGTATGTCTCACATTAAAGACCGCGAAAATCTTTCATTATATATATATATATATATATATATATATATATATATATATATATATATATATATATATATATATATATATATATATATATATATATATATTGATTTTGGTGGCTATAATTCGCCCATATTTGAAGACGTTTTCGGAAAACGTCACCATCGTCGACCTTATTAGCAAATTTTCAAAATGAAAATTCACTAATACGTTGAACCGTTTGATGAAAAGTGTTAAAAATATTTTCAATACCTACATTTTTATGACATATAATTATTTATTAAGTCTGAGTTTTAAAATTCACCAGGCACAAAGGCTCCAATTTCTTTGTTTTAGATTCACTAAAGATACAAGAATCACACTGAAAAGTAAATATTTCAGCTACTATCAAAGAACTATTTAAAGAAGTTTCAAATTAACTTCGTCTTGCTTTCTAGGCAAACTCAAATATACGAGACGATTTTCCTGAACTTTGGCAGACGTAAGGTGAATTGCTAATATAATCGCAATTTACGTTGCACTTCCAGATGATTTCTTAATATAAAGAAATTGCTCTTGGTGGTAAATTGTGCCTGCAGTATCCTTGCATTTGTTTCCATATCTATGAATATATATGTGCAGGAACCTTAGAGTTACTTTTATAAATCTACCCTAAAGAAGTTTATGTCAGTGTACATAGTAGATGGTTTATAAAATATTTGAATCGCGTTCTTTAAATTTATAATGAATGGATTGAGAAACGACGTATTAGCTTTAGAGTATTATTTGTCTCTAATCAGAAATATTTTAGCTCATTATAATTATTTAACCCAAATTCCTGTTGGGCTATCTAATTGTTAGTAAAAATATTATAATCGTTAGTGTTTTAAGTGAATTGCTTAAAAAAATCGCATGTAAAGAGCTGTGTTTACATACAGTGTGGAACATCAAAGTGAAATAAATTCAGTATCTAAATTATTTTGCATATTCAGAAACATCCCGAAAGACGTCAATTTTAAATTAATATTTATATCCTGCAACGTCAACATTTTACGCCTACAATCGACCCGCTTTTTTTAATAGGATATAGGGGCTTGTAACACTGCATTTGATAGATCTGTTGCTTCTCTATTTAAAAATGCTAAGGTTTTAAAATTTATTGTAAAATTTAACAGATTTTTTTTTAAATCTGATTGACGTACTTCGCCACAACACACCAAAAAATTATTAACCTTATAATAATAATTATATAATTATATAATAAAAATTCTTGATAATAAGGAAGCAAGCAAAAACTAATAATTCAATGCTATTTTTGGACGGTATCAGCTAAAAAGAGGACAGAAAAGTTATAACATTCTCCACAGTTTGAGCCCATTATTTTCTCTTTCACTTTGAATCAATAAACACTCCGAAAGCTATTAGGTAGAGTGATAAAAGAAGTTCACGGACCTCGTTCGGCAGCAAAGATATAATACACAAAAGATGCGCCTGCAACTAAAATCTCCCTCTCGTTTCCGTTTCTTTTTACCTAAGAGTCAATATAAACACATGCTGTAGTATAATATAGTTTAGAACATTTCATCCTCTGATGAAGCTAACTTTGCTACCGAAACAATCTTTAGGTTTTTAGAAAGATGTGTTGTGGTGATTTGGGTTCTCCAAGTGCACTGGTTAGTGCTCATCACAGGTTCCAAACTTCACTTACTTAATTCTCTATGCCAATGATATATCGCAGAAAACGCCCTTTGGGCTTCGTTCATATACGCCATCTTCATATCCGCCACTGACACCTTGACACCGAGCTGCTCGGCTAGAGTGGTGTAACGGCAGAGAAAATTGGGATGGTGAATGGAAGCGTGTTGTGGTTTCTGACGTACACCGATTATGTCTTTGGGTCCACGATGGTCGCAGAAGAGTAGTAAGCCGATTAAGTGGAAAACTGAGAAATTTAGAAGTTGCTTTGGAACACGGCATGTAACCTTTGCACGGGGGGAGGGGGTGATGGTATGGGGAGCGATAACATACGGTAGCAGGTAACATATAGTTTTATTGGCGGAAATTTGATTGCAAATAATTACATATGAAGCGTGCTGCACTGCCATACCTACGAGGGTTAATTCAACCCATTCTTCAACAAGAAAACACACGTTCTTATACAGCAAGGGTTAGTACAAGTAGGTATGGCAGTGTATATATATATATATATATATATATATATATATATATATATATATATATATATATATATATATATATATATATATATATATATATATATAATACTAATAATTCGCTTTTTTTCAAAAAATTTGCGTATAAACATTTTTAGTCAGTGTTCCCAAATTTATTATTCATTTTTTGTAAAAATCATTATAGTTTAATAAGTAATTGAAGGAATATGTTTGAGAATTTACCTGAAACTCGTTTTGAATTTTCGTGAAAGAAATTCGTTTGGCAGCGTGTAAAAAAGTTTATTTTTAAATCATCGTTAAATGATTATTATCTAATTTCCAGGTCAGATTACTAAGGCAATCATTGTTAAGAAGGGGGAATTTTCGAGACATAAATTGTTTACAAGTTTTCATGTAAACCTTTTTTTATTTCCTTTAAAAAGTTTGTTGTGAATAAGTATAGCATAGTAGATGTTGTTTTTGTGTAAATAGCATGGATGTTTTTTATCTATGTGGTTTTAATTGCCGGAGGAGGTTTTTGAACTTCCTTTATTACTTTCGGAATTATCTGCATTATTATCGCCCTAGAAATATAAATACTCTCGTACGCATCTAGCTCCGCTGGCCGTCAAACAGTTTCAAATTTTCTTCATCAATGTGGTGGTTATTATCCCAAATATGTTGTGCCACGCATGGATTGGCTACACTAATGTATCTCAGCTGTGCCAAATGTTCTGGTCTCAATGGTTCTTTTAGTCTGACTAACGTGTTTAAGATTACAATCTTTATAACTTATCTCATAGATACCCGGAATTTCAGTGGCTTTATCTTTATCTTTCGTATTACCTAACAAATTTTTTAAATTATTATTTTGACGAAAAATTTTACTGCAAATCGACTTTCTGAACAATGAGACCCTTTGTGATATGTGGTTCAAAAGGTAGGCAAACAATTTTTTTCTATATTTTATCTTCCCTCAATGTCGTGGATTTCGCCAACATTTTCCTTGTTCTTTGTCTATAACTAAATTTTCCACTAAACAATACGAATATCCGTTATGTTTAGCCACGTTTTTAATACGCTCTAATTCTCTAGTATATCCTACTTTTACTTGAGAAAAATTCAATTAATCTTCTTACTAGGAAATTTAAGCCGGCCGTTTTTTATGTAAACGTATGATGTCTTTGGAATGTAACTTAGAGTGGTAGTTACCTTTCTGTGCACATCGAATTCAAGAGAGTCATTATTTTTAATAACTAGTACATCTACACTATTATAAAGGTTATACTGTTAGCCAAATTTGATGCCTGCTTGCATTGTAAAAAAGCCTGGATGCAGCAAGTGCGTTATGGTAGTGAATTTTCATAGAAATGATCTGGCACAAAATATTTTGTTATAACTTTTTTTTCTTGTAACATAGAAATCTAAATATTGGTGTATAGTTTACTTTTTATATTGTAAACCTACCTACCGATTTTGGTTATCATAGATTTCTTATTTTTTAAGATAATTTTTTTTTCAAATGAAAACTCAAAATTTTTCCGGAAAACCTCGTCCGATTTTTCTGTTTAACGAACTTGTCAAAGCTATTTACAAAAAGAAGGTACATGCCAAATTTTATCAAAATCGGCCTATTATTCTTTAAGATAAAAAATTTTTTCGTATGAAAACTCAAAATTTTTCCGAAAAACCTCGTCAGATTTTCCTGACTAACACACTTGTCAAAGCCATTTACAAAAGGAAGATACATGCCAAGTTTTATTAAAATCGGCTGATTACTTTTTGATATAAGAATTTTTTTCGAATGAAAACTCAAAATTTTCCCAGAAAACCTCGTCCCATTTTCTTGACTAACGAACTTATCCAAGCCATTTACAAAAGAAACGTACATGCCAAATTTTATCAAAATCGGCCCATTATTTTTTGAGTTATCGGTGTGATATATATATATATATATATATATATATATATATATATATATATATATATATATATATATATATAAAAATTGAAACTGACCCCGGATATGGGTTCTAGGGGCCCTAGTTCGCGCTCATTTGCAAAAATTTTTTCAAAATTCAAAAGTCGGGATCTCTCCATTAGTGAATTTTTTCTACGAAAATTCACTAAAAAGCATATTTTCTATTTTTTTAATGAAAATGCAATACCATAACGCAATTGCACAGTAAATACTTTTTTAATGTCAGGACTAAAATGTATACCATAATACAGTGATTTCCAAGTAAACATGTAAATTCATAACATAAAGTTTACTCACTCTGAGAATATTCACCTATTTGATATCTAATATATAGGGTGGCGCATTGAAAACGAAACAGACCGATTTCCGTGCAGAGAATTTTTTTTTAAGAAACACTGAAACACGTCAATTTTATTATTGAGAGGACATGTTTTGACATAAAACTCAACTTTGTCACATCAACCCCTTAAGGGTGGTGATAACAACGCTTATATTTTAAATAGGGAACATAGGTTGAGTTTTACATCATTTGAAAGATCTTTTCGTTCTGAATTCAGCACACAAATTTTTTTGGAAGTTTCATCAACTCGTTCAAAATATATTCACAGTTGAAGATGCAAAAACGCATTTTACTCATTACGATAAGAAATGTGCTGATAGTCAATGTTTTGTTGGTTTGTAAACGAAAAATTGACTATCAGAACCTTTCTTATCGGAATGAGAGAAATTATTATTTCAGTTTATCGGTCGGTTTGATACTTGATAATACTACCGAACATTATTTTCAAAATGGTGTATTCTGTAGATGAAGAGTTGAAATAATTATTAAAAAAAAAACGATGACTGTGCCAACCGTACTGCAAATTTGTTTAATGAACGACAACCGAACAGACATGTTAACAGAAAATACATTTTGGAGTTAGTTGCAAAGTTTCGACAAAATGGTTCAGCAGCCAACAAAAAACGGTATCCTAAACGTGAATTTCCGGTTAGAAATGAGACTACTGAGATTAAAGTGTTAGGACAAATTGCTGCAGACCCAACTTTGAGCACGAGAAAATTGGCCACTGTTTCAAACACCAAAGAAAAACTATTCAGCGAATATTGAAGCATCATAAATTTCACCCGTATAAAGTTAATCTTGTACAACAACTGAATGAAGATGATTTTGATCGGCGGCTGGAGATTTGCGAAGCTATGACTGCACGAATAGCCGATAACGGGAACTTTCTGTTCAATATATGTTTTTCAGACGAGTGTGCGTTTTTATTAAACTCTACAGTCAATCGTCATAATTATCGTTCTTGGACAGATAATAATCCAAGAAATTTTCACGAAGTCCACACTCAAACTCCACAGAAATTAAATGTCTGGATTGGCACTTTTGGAGACCGTTTAATCGGATTCAATCAATTTTTCTTGATGGTCATTTGAGTGGCAAAACGTATTTGGAGTTACTAGAAGATATCGTTTACCTTCTACTAATTGACATTGTTGAAAATGATGATCGCTATCAAGAATACCAATTAGTGTTTCAACAAGATGAAGCTCCTCCGTATTTTTCACAACGTGTTAGGGAGTTTTTGAACAGAGAGTTTGCAGGACAATGGATTCGGCGTAGAGGTGCTATTGAGTGGCCCGCTAGATCACCGGATTTAACTCCTTTAGACTTCTTTCTATGGGTCCATTTAAAGAGTAGAATTTACGCAACAGAACCGGAGTCTCAGAAAGAATTATGACGACGCATTGTTGAAGAATGCCGTTTAATAACTCCACAAATGCTCCAGAATGTCAGAGCTCGTTTTGAACAAAATTTGTACTTTTGTATAGAAGCTGGTGGTCAACAATTTGAACATTTACTTAACTGAATAAACATTTTTGAACGTTTGGTTCTTTGTTAGTTTTTTTTAAAGAAAAATTTACTAATTAGTGCATTTCTTATCACAATGAATGAAATACGTTCTTGCAACTCCAACTGTGAATAATTTTTAAACGAGTTAGTAAAACTTCTAAAAGAATTAGTGTGCTGATTCAGAAAAGAAAGAGCCTTCAAATGATGTAACACTCGACCCATGTTCCCTTTTTAAAATATAAGGGTTGTTATCACCACCCTTAAGGGATTGATATGACAAAGTTGAGTTTTATGTCAAAACATGTGCCCCTCAATATTAAAATTGACGTGTTTCAGCGTTTCTTAAAAAATAATTGCTTTGGACGCAAGTCGGTCTGTTTCGTTTTCAATGCGCTATCCTGTATATGTCCCATAGACGTTGAGAAATGCGTCATTGAAAATAAAATTATTATTATACACATAAGCAAAAGTTGTTATCCACTCTACTACACCCATACACAGCCTAAATGTGACTTGATAGCTTTGTATATTATACTTTACCTTTTATAAAACGGGTATTATTTTGTTTCTAAAATGAAGCAGTCAGGAAACTGCTATGTTTTGTCACTTGTTTTGCATTTTTGCCGGTGCGGAGTTGGCTGGATCAAGATAGGGTAAAATAAAAGAATACGGGTCACGAAATATTTATACTAATATATAAAGGAACGTCGCATGGAATAAAAATGATGCCTATGATTTTTATTAAACTCTGTTGTTCCTTGCTGAACGTCTTATTTTAAAAAGTCTCGACGCAGCGAATGTGCTATGTTAACTTTTGGTTCTCTTATATAAATAAAAAATGAACAGCAACTGTCTCTTAAAAAAGCCGGCCTAGATTGTTTTGCTATTAGTGGTAGAAGTTTCAACAAATAAGTGACGTATTTGATTTTGCAAAAGAACATCTGTTGTATTAGTAATAACGCAACGCTTTTTAGATATTTTCTCCAAATATTTATCAAACTGTTTACAAATTCGATTTAAAAAAATTGTTTTGGTAATTATTATGTTAAATCTCTAATTAAAAATGTTATGTAAACTATGTGAGAAAACTTAGCTTCATATTTTCGCTATTTTAGATAAACAACCGTTTTCGTGGTACCCAATGTTATTTTTTTGAAAAAAAAAACACTGTAAAATTCTTATTTCTTAGAATAACCATATCGTGTTTCATATCAAGGTAAAGAGAAAAAAAGACCTTGTTAATAAAGCCACAGCAAACTACGATTTCAATTTTAAAAACACAAGTTTATGTCATAACTCAAAAGTTAGAGATCTTCTTAAAATTTGTATATTCTGCTTTGTTTATAACAGATTCATCAACAACTTTTTCCTTTACACCTTTTTAGTAAACCTAATACTAACGCAGCTAAATGCATTTAAAGAAAACGGCAAATATCAGTTTTTTCAAAATATCTAGTAATTCGTCACTTTTTTATGGAAACAAAAACAGTTCTGAATTACACTTATAAAACTGCACTACTTTCCCCATTTAACCTTCTCTATCACTGCAGTAGTTTACGAGATCCCTGTACTCAACATCGAAAAAACTCACCCTATATAAATATATATATATATATATATATATATATATATATATATATATATATATATATATATATATATATATATATATATATATATATATATAGTAAATTTGATTTTGAGAATACCTCTGAATAAACTGTGTTTATTCATACCATTTCAATGTTAGTTTTTGACTCTTCCTACAGGGTTTTGCAAACAGATTGGATTTTTTCGAATGTATTGAATTTTCTCATATGCTGGCTTATTGTTTTTTATGTTTTCCTTTTGCCTCACAACTGGATTACTGCTGCTTAATTAAACACCAGAAAGTCGCCTGGATAGAATGAGTACTACAGCTGAGAGGACCCAGATAAGTTTTCCCATCCCTTTTAATACTTATTAACCACTTTGCTGTTCGAAACAGCCATTGTATAGACATTTGTTGTTAATTAACATAGTTTTATTTTGCACCTAAGCGTACTGTGATCACAGGTAGGTAGATCAGCTTGTTTCAAGAATCAAATATAATTACAATACTCTTAAATAGCTTTGTTGCCACTATGTACACAAACCATTATATTTATTTAGTAACACAACCATTAATAAATACAATGGTTGTGTTACTACCGTAACACATATATAGTATAATTATTTGCTTGTCACACTTCTTTCTAATTTTTAACCAAACATATCAAAGGCAGATTGTTCATCTTAGACGTTAACACTCGAGACTCCAGCAGGTGTGGCAAATATATAGCAGTGAAAGAAACATCTGCAAAAGGGTTTAGTAGGTGTGATAATTAGATTGTTGTTATCAAATCTTTTTAAGGGGTTATATCAAGGCTGACCTTCCTTGAGTACCCCAAGTGCAGTATAAGTTACATAAACGAGTTTACACTGTCACAGTGTGTACGCAGAATCTCTTGTGGAAGCCTCGAACCACGAGAAAACCAGAGATGGTGCCTTGTGCTATTGTTGATTGCATTATATAGCAATTTAGGCGCACATGTGTGGCATATTGAAGAGCCCGTAAGAAGGATGAAACTGCCTCTCATGCTATACATCTTACCGCAAGTCCCGGTAGGACTGGTGTGATAGTGGCTAGCGTGCGATGTAATTCAATGCTCGTCGTAGTATTTGGCAGTGAAGTAGTTGTTTTCGCTCGCTAGTTTTCTTCTTACAGCTTCCTTCTTACTGTACTGTGTACGCGGAAGCTGCTGTGTAAGCCTAGAACCACAAAAAAAAACCAGGCACATAGCGTTCTGAGCTATTCTTCACTGCATTATATGGACCTGAAGGGTAGAGGTGGCAAACTAAAGAGTCCGTAAGCAGGACGAAACCGGTATGTGTCTCCTGATATACATCTTACTGTCAGTCTTGGCATGATTGGGGTGGTGGGGGCAAGCGATTTATGTAAGCGTAAGCACCAGCATACAAAAGGTGAAATAGGGTTTGCAATATTTTGAGGCGTATCGAGTGCCGGTGTCTAAACTAAAAGCACTCAGCCTACTCTTTTCCATCGCTGTAAGGAGTAGACATATTGAGGCCTTAGATTTCATTGCCTTAACCTCTTGAAAATGGCTCAAAAACAGGAGCTGTTGACGATTGTCAACGTTTTTCACATCGGGAGATCGGGAGGAAGAGGGAGAGGAAGAGAAAAATATTTTTAAACTGATCCCAGATATGTTTTTAAGGAGCCCCGTAAGCGCTTATTTGCAGAAATTTTTCAAAATTCGTAATGCTGATAGCCTCGTAAGAATTTGTTTCAAGAAAATTCGCTAGAAATGCAAAAAATAATGCTGCAAATTGAATCATAACTAGCATATAGCTGTGATAATCTACCCTCCTTAGAAAGACGATCTGATCAAATGAAGCGTCCGTGACTTGACCACAAAGAAAATATTCGTATTCCTGTACCCCTAAGCTTCTGAAACGCTATATTACACGAGTTTTAACGAAGAAATGTCAATTGTCACCAAATCATCCATTATTTATGCCCTACCCACTGAAGCGATTTCACACCAAAAGAATTCGAAGCGTTCCCTTGTCGGGTGCTAACTGAATACCAGATTTGATGAATATATCTCAATTCGTTCGAAACATTTTGCACATACTAATAGACAGACATACAGGCCGATAAACCGACCGACCGACAGACAAAAGATGTCTTTCCAGAATCAAGTTTTCTATATGTTTTGAGACTTTTGGCGCCGTTTTAGCAAAGAAAAATTCGAAACTTCTGTCACCGATATTCCACCCATACATTCAACCCCTAATTTAACTTTAGTACCGGTTTTGATGAAATTGAAAGTTTTCTAATGAACAAACCCTGAAACAATATATTGCTCGAGTTTTAACAAAAAAATTCGATTTTAACCAAATCGACCCTATTCATCCCCTAGCTTTAAAGCGATTTTACCCAAAAACAAGCCAAACCGTTTGTTTCTCGGGTTCTAACTGTATACCAAATATGAAGACGATATCTAAATTCGTTCTGTATGTATGTATGTACATTATATTGAGTGGCCTCGGCATTAAGCCATTAGCTCATCATACCCAAATGGGTCAACCGCGGAATTAACAATGGTGATATAAAAATTGTCAAACCATTATATTTTACATTGACATTTTAACTTATTTTTAAATTTGATCTAACTTAATCTAGAACTTAATATATTTCGACTTTTAGCTTTGTTAATTTTTTGCTATTTATAATCTCTTGTATTCTCTCCTTTTTTTCTCTCTCTAAACTTAAGGATCAAACAGGGACACAATATATTCACGCGCTAGGGGCCAATCTAGGCGACTTTCAGATACATTCACAGGCAGACCCAGGATAGAAAAGGTAAAACATTGGGACAGACAATAGGAGCTATTACTGAGTAATTATAACGATTACACTTTATTGACATTATATGAATTATGGACTAAAAAGCAATAACATATATCAGGTAAATAATTATAACTATTACACTTTGTTAACCTTATATTGTTTCATATAACAGGTAATATTCAGATTCGTATTTTTAAGTTGTTAACGTGCGCATGTATAATATTAAATATTTGTGGCTTATTTGTTCCCAGTAACTGCGACAAGTTGAATGGACGCTGAATATCTGAAAATGTTGAAATTTTATTTACAAAATTCTCAATCGATAATTTGTTATTTTTTACAATTTAAAAGTATATGTTTTGCGCTACCCAACTCACCACAGTCACAGCTAGGATCGTCTCTAATGCCCAGTTTGAACAAATCAGCAGGAGTTAAGGCATGCCCCGATCTTAATCTACATATGTTTACAATCATAAGTCTATCTGGTACACTTATATCATAAAACCAAGGTCGCGTTGGTGGAAATGGTTGCAAGCTTTTATAGTAATGTCCCTTATCATAATCCTTATACATTTGGGTCCATTTCTTGGAGGTTATTTCAACAATACAGGGTACTATATCAGAAGAAGGACATAAATTGTTCAACGGCTCACCTGTAAAAACTGCCTCTTTTGCTAACGCATCAACGCTTTCATTATTTGTAATTCCGCACACCAGTTTAACATCGGTACCCTCCTGGTCAAGTATTTGTATAGTCGAGACGATCTCCGCTGTAAGATACGTGCATTTTGTTGTTGGTGTGAGATTTTTCATTTTGTCAAGACAACTTTTGTTGTCTGTCAAGATTACTGCCTTTTGGGGGTGGAGGCTTCGCACAAATTTCAACGATTCCAAAATCGCCACAATTTCAGCAGAATATATAGATAATTTGGAATCTAGTTTAAATGTCTTCTGTATTCTCAAGTCTGGTATTTGATACGCACAACCAGTTAGATTATTCTGCTTTGAAGCATCAGTATACACTAAAAGGGAGTCTGGGAAACTTAGGCCTATATCAGATTTAAAGAAACAGTTTCTAAATTTGCTGGGGTAATAAGAATAATCTCTTAGATACTGTATTTTAACAGGGTTTGTGGACTGAAAACACACTTTGTATATTGGGTCAAGATGTGATTTATATATATATATATCTTCCCTATAATCTATTATATTATAATATGCTGTTACTAGAACAAGGCTGGGTTTATTTTTCCAATAAGAAGCTCTCAGATCGTCCATGAAACTATTGTGCAATTTATGGATCAGCTCACTGTTTTTTGAATACTCTTTTATAACAAACTTGCATGCTAGATATTCTGCCCTTACTACAAATGGTAGTTCTCCAGATTCAGCTAATACTACATTATTGGGAGTACTTTTTAGCAAGCCGAGGCATAGTCTAAGGCTTTTAGTTATGATTGATTCAATTTTTTTCACATGTATTTTCGCAGGATTACTATAAAATAAACAACCGTAATCAATCATTGATCTAATGTAAGACCTATAAAAAGTAATACAAATAAATGGGTCAGCCCCCCATTCTGTGTTACTAAATTCGTTCTAAAGTAATCATGGCTACAAACAGGCAGGCATACGGACTTACAGACCGAAAGACCGACAGATAAAAAATTCGTTTCCAAATCATTATGTTTTAACAGTTTTTACGATGTTTGAGCGAAAAAAAAGTTAAATTTTTCTCGCCGATGCCATACTTCCACAGGTTGTGATTATGTGGAAGTAATACGTGTACCTTTAAGGAGACTAAGTAAGGTGTGTTAGAAAGAAATTAGTGCTGCAAATTAAATCATAACTTACACATAGCTGTGATCATTTATTTTTTACAAAAAGGACATTCTCATTGAATGAATTTAGGGATCATGACTGGACCACAAAGAAAATATTTGGATTCCTATACACATAAACTTTTGAAACGTTATATTAATCGACTTTTATTGAAAAAATGTCAGTTTTCACCAAATCATCCCTTATTTATCCCCTACCCGTACCGAAGCGATCTTACCCAAAAACAATTAGAAGCGTTCATTTGTCGGGTGGTAACTAGATACCAAACTTGAAGATGATATCTCGATACGTTCAAAAGTTATTGCGCCTATTAACATACACACGCGCATGCTGACAAACCGACAGAACAAACTTTTCGTTCCACAATCAAGTTTTCTATATGTTCTTGGACTTTTTACGCCGCTTTAGCAAAAAAAATCAAAATTTTTGACAACAATATTACACCCCCACACATTCAACCCCTAAATTAATTTCAGCACGGAATATCAGCTGTTTGATGAAATTTAAAATTATTTAGTAAATAAACCCTAAAACTTTACATTACTCGAGTTTTAATGAAAAAATGTTAATTTGCGTCAAATCGCCCCCCATTCATCCCCTACCCTCTAAAGAGATTTTCCACAAAGACAATTAGAACCGTTCGTTTGTCGAGTGCTAACTTTATACCAAATTGGAAGACGATATCTTAATTCGTTCTAAAGTTATCGTGACTATAAACAGACAGACATACAGGCAGACCGACCGACGGACCGACATACCGACAGACCGGCAGACTGACAGACAAAAAATATTTGTTCCCAAATCAAGTTTTCTATATGTTTTTGACGTTTAAGCGAAACAAAATGCGTGTAGAATTAAAAAATGTTTGCTGACAAACATTGAAGGAAGGAATGCAAAATTTTCTGGATATATTCGGTAATCTTATAACATTCTGATGAAAATAGTTGGAGGAATCATGAAAAATTGTCATAAGTGATTGTTTTCTTCCAAAATTTACGAAAAGAGAAGAGGCAGACCAAAATAAGGCCTTTGTAAAACTCAACCTAACGGTTGAAATGCAGGAGCTACAACGAAATGAAAAAAAAACTGTTGGAGACAGGTATACCAAGTCTACAGTGGTAATCCCCAACCGCAGCGCATAGCAGGAGGAGATGACGGGCCTACCACAGGACGCACTGGTCTGGTTTACGGACAGATCTGGCGGGGAGCGTGGGATGGAGGCAGGCGTTTATTTGGAAGGACCGAGGGTAAGTCACAGTATTTCCCTCGGAGCTCATGCAACGGTCTTTCAGGCCGAAATGTACGCCATATTGCACTGCGTGAGAGAGAATAAGAGGAATTACACCAACAAGCGGATCCTCATAGCCACAGACAGCCAGGCAGCACTTAGGGCCTTAAGTAACCCACGGGTAAACTCCAGGCTGGTAAGTGAATGCCGAATGAGACGAGCGACCTGGTTGAGCAGAATGAGGTGACGCTGATCTGGGTGCCGGATCACTCGGGGGTCAAAGGTAATGAAGAAGCTGACAGTCTCACGAAGAGAGGATCAGCTGAACCATTTAGGGGACCACGTCCTGGACGTGACGAAGAGCACTGCCAGGGGATCCATTAAGTCCTGGGTCAGAAGCGAACATAAGGTGTACTGAGCAGATTGTCCAGATCAGTTGTCTTTTGCGGTCCAGAGCTTTACACTCTCACAAGATGTGCTGGGCTGATTCCTTCCCCTCGCCGCAGAGTCTGCATGCCAGGTCTCGCTCGAAATGCCCCATTTTATGCAGATGTTTCTTGACAGCCATGTGTCCTATCAAGAGTCCTGTTATGTTCCTGAGCTGTCCTCTGCTAAGATTTAGCAGCTACACAGCTCTCTTTGAACTGGGTTCCACAATTACTGACTTCCCATGTCTGGGCAGACATGACAGCAGAGGGGGAGGAATCAGCCCAGCACATCTTGTGCGAGTGTAAAGCTCTGGACCGCAAAAGACAACTGATCTACGGACAGCCTAGACCGTAGAAAGAACAATATAAAACTTTACCCTACCAATTGCTACGTAGACTAGTTCAAGGCGCAGTGATTTTGGAATTGGTGGACTATAAAAGCGAAAGGGCATGCACAATAAGGCAAAACTGCGGTGCTATCGGGGCGGCAAAGACGCGGACAAGCCCTAAGGGAGAAAAAGCTGTATACCAAATTGGAAGACGACATGATAATTCGTTCTAAAGTTATTAGGGCTACAAACAGACAGACATAAACATCGACAGACCGACGGACCGACAGATCGGCAGACACAAACCGACAGATGAAAAAATGTTTGTTCCCAAATCATGTTTTTTATATGTTTTTACGACGTTTAAGCGAAAAAAAATTTTTGAAGTTTTTGTCGGCGATGCGATACTTCCACACGTTTTGACGATGTGGAAGTAAAATATGTTTGGTGAAAAACATTAAGGGGATGAAAGCAATATTTGCTGGATATATTTAGTAACCTAATAACATTCTGATTAAAATAGTTGGAAGACCCATGAAAAATCATCATAAGTAATTACTTTCTTCGAAAGTTTACGAAAACAGAAAAGGCAGGCCAAAATGAGGCTTTTGTAAAACTCAACCTAACGGTTGAAATGCAGAAGCTATAACGAAATGGAAAAACTGTTGGAGACAGGAGCCATGGTAGCGACGACAGGCAACACTTCTCTTTGACGGTGATGGTCACATCTTTTTTGTGTAAAACACTGTACGGTGCTTCTTTCGTTACAAGAGCCTTCTTTAAGTATGCGTATAAATGAGACCGTTATATTTATTATTTTCATCACAATGTCACCAGTGGAGCAATTTTATCACTGTGCCAAGTTGCATAAAATATATCGTTGGTTTGTTTATTTTGGCAATAAATATTTTAATGTCGAGGATGCATCTAAACTTGTTACAAAATAAGTGTTAATGGATTTTCAAAGCGAATTCAAAATAGAATTGCGACACAAATAAATGTAATAGATTTATACCCACGCGTTTAAAAATAGACTTAATGCCTACCTCAAATAAAATTTGAAATGTAAATAGAGTTATAGTTGGAACTTGTATATAGGCAAAATAGTCATAAGATATAAGGAGAAAGAATATAATAGTTTTTTTTGGGGTTTCAAAATTTCAACTGCTTGAATGTGTACCATGTTTTTTTTTCAATGTTGCTAGAAACCCATGAATTATACATATCATGTGACAAACGGTTGTGATCAGGAGAAAAAATCTCTACTAGAAAATAGTAAATCCAGCATGGCGCCTGTAGACTTAGTTGAATGTTGTAACTTTCACATCTAGAACGCCATCTAGAAAGCAATGGGAAATCTAGATTTCTCGTAGAAAACTATCCAAATTGTACATATATGCTACTTCGTTGTAAGTACAATTGGAGAACCAAATTACTAGAACCCGTCTTTTAAAGACCCGACGTTCGTTTCACTAACAAAGTTAGCGTCATCAGAGAATTTTCTAATAACAACTTATAAGAACTCAATTAGTTAGCTTTTCTCTCTTTGAACTCCTCAAACTGTCTTCCGTTTTCCAGAGGAACGCGTACTCCCACTCTACTGTTTGTCCCTCGCCGCATACAGACATGCTCGTCGTCAAGAGGGAAACAACCATATTTCGGCAGAGGCCCAATGTAGGTACTACGTTCGGCCAGCCTGACAGTCGGAGGTCTCGGGCGGTGAAGTGCCCAAAGTAAAAAGGTACGGGACGCAGCAAGTGCGTTGTGGTAGCGAATTTTCATTACATGCTTAAATTACTCTATTTTCTGTAAATTCAGGGAGTTAAATTTTGGTGTATGATGAAGCCTTTACTAGGGAAACATATCTGGTGATAATGATTAAAATAACTTTATTAATTTTTTAGATACAATTTTTTTTTCGAACAAAATTTTTTTTTCTGGAAAAACTGGTCCGATTGAACTGGCTAACGAACTCATCCATGCCATTACCAAAGGAGAGGGACTGACCAAATTCCGTCAAAATCGGTGAACTACTTTTTGAGTTATCGGTTGGACACATATACACACCACCATGGTGCAGTGGAACGAGTGTTTGGCTACTACACGGAGTGTCCGGGTTCCATTCCCGGTGGTGGTAGTTTTTGTCACTGTGTGTTGGGAGTGGGTCTGTTGTCTTTACTATGCTATCTCGCCCCGCACATGCTGCTCAGAGCTTCTGAACGGTTGGGTGTCATTTATGTGGTGTCATCTATTTATATTTTATATATATATATATATATATATATATATATATATATATATATATATATATATATATATATATATGTATATATATATATATATATATATATATATATATATATATATATATATATATATATATATATAAAGATAAAGAATTCAAACTGACCTTGGTTTAGGGGCCCAAAATTAATTTTTTTTTACAAAGTCTCACCATCGATACGTCTGTAAGGGACTAAATCAGATATATTACGCAAAATGTCTGATGATGTAGGGTCAGATACCTATCTAGTTAGAAGTGAATAGGCGCAGATATCATTGCCATACAGAACATAGGAAGGGGATTAGGTCAGACAGCAGAAGGAATTGACATTAGGTCAGATACTAGACAAGTTGAAGAAGGGTAGTTCAGACACGTAACAGAAGGGATTGTCATAGGGTCAGATACCTAAGGCAAAAGTCCAGGTCAGTTACCAGACAAGACAAAGCGGATTAGGTCAGACACCTAACAGTAGGAATTGCCATAAAATCAAATACCGGAGGCAAGGGTCAAGGTCAGATATGGGACAAGCTGCAGGGGGGTAGGTCAGGCATCTAACAAAAGTAATTGCCCTAAGGTCAGACAGTCGAGTCAAGGGTCCAGGTCAGATATCGGACAAGCTGAAGGAGGTAAGGTCAGACATCTAACATAAGTAATTGCCATATGGTTAGATACAGGAGGCAAGAGTCCAGGTCAGGTACGCAGACATGCTGAAATTTTTTTATCCTCTGATGACGCTTACTTTGTCAGTTAAACGATCTTCAGGTCTTAGAAGATATGTTGTAGTGATTTGAGTTCTCAAAGTGTACCTATCAGTGCCCATTACAGGTTTCAATCTTTACTTAGTGAATACTTGGTTGTAAGCTGAATTTCAAAAAAATGGAAAATTCGATGTCACTTATGATGAAAAAATGTTGAATGTTACCTCTGTTACATCCAGGATGCCATTAGAAAGATTATTTGCAAAGAAGTGCCTTCACAATGTCTCAGTTAGGAACGCCTAAAAATCTTCTTTTTTTTTGCTTAAAAAAATAAGTCGAGTAATTTCGTCCTAATTTAAATTTGTATCTCTTATACACGCAACAATCGATATTCTCATGCTTGAGTTAAAAATACTGTAACCCAATATACAGCTGTACAGATCTATAAAAATAGGCTAAAACTCCAGCTTGACCTCAGTGTCGCTGTTTGTTAAAGGAAGCTTGATTCGCAGATATACTCGGTAGTTCGCCATTACCTACCGAGCACATTCAGCAGCCCACGCAACTAGCCCACTCGTAGAATTATTGACCATGCCCGACGTTGCTAAACTTCGGTGTGTTTCCGTCGGTATAACCGTTGCGGGAATAAATACTATCACAAAGGACAATGCTTTGGATACCATTTTTCAGCTGTACGATATTTTTTTATTGGTTTATTATGAGAATAGCGATAGGTAAAGTTCGATAATTACTAAACAAAAAGTAGAACCAGCTTTGAAAACAGAAAAATAGGTCAAAATTTTAAGGCAAAAAATCACACTGATATTCCTTTGTATTGTGACTTGTGCACAGCTCAAAGTAAAAGGCAGAATTATCATGATTATACTTCACTTCCTGAATTTTGCTTCAAAAATATAAAAATGTCCGCATTCTATATTTTGTGCCCGCGTACATTCGTGCAGGTTGTTGCAATGCATGTCGGATTTGAAAAGTACATTAAAAACTGTTAGTGCGAGTACCATTAAAACGGTCGGGTATTTCTCGTAATGCTATAATAATAATAATAAGTCTGGACGCAGCAAGGGCGTTATGGTAGTGAATTTTCATTAAAATATTTTTAATAGGAAATATATATTTTTTTTAAGAAAGCTTGCTTTAAATTTGGTTACCAGTATAACCTATATACGAGAAGAAATGTACCATATTTCATCAAAATAACTTTATTGTTTGAAAATGTACAAAAATATTCCGAAAATAAACTTAAAATATGCTCAAAAAACTGGTTTCCTGGCCAACGAACCTTAGGTTAATAGTAAATTAAGCTATCGAAAGAAACATTTTATAAAAAATCGCTACCATAACGCACTTGCTGAGTCCCGAATTTATTTTCTTACAAACATGCATTATCTTTCGATGGAAAATGCAAAAATTTCAATAATATAAGGCGTGTTCAATTAGGCAAAAAATAGCAGCACCAACGACATATGGGCCACCTGTGATTGTAAACATAATTTTAGATAATTTTAAGATGCAGCTCCAGACATCGTATAATTAACATATATTTTTCTTTTTCATATAATAATGGATATATTGAGCTTTATCCTAGAAATGCGCCACCCTGTATATATGCAAACAGATAAAAACTGAAACAAACCCGGATATGGGTTCTATGGGGCCTAGTTCGCGCTCATTTGAGGAAATCTTTTCAAAATTCAAAAGTCACTATAATTGTGTCCAACCCTATGAGTAAAATTGTGATGGCTAAAAATAAATATGAATGTAAGAAGAAGAGCATGCCTACATTTGTATTACAAATGTCTGAAAAAAAAATACTTATTTACATGTCACTGTGAAAGTAGATCTGACATTTATCAAAATAATTTGTCAGTTGAATATGACATGTATGTTGCCGTGGACTATTATGCATTATTGCATTACGCCTTATAAGAACCTTGTTTTTTTGGAGTACTAAAGCTTATTTTACTGTTTAAACATTTAGAGATTCCTTAACCTAAAATGGTTTGCGTCTCATTTAACGTTGTTTCATTATAGCCGCGCAGTAGGTTTTAGAATCTAGAAATTATTCTATTTTCTGTGAATTTTCCGTTGCACACTTAGAACAAGTTTTATTTTCCTTCAATTATAAATGGCAATTTTAAGTAAATTCCTATATTTTCTGTGCCCAATGTGTTGAACGGATGCGAAACGGGAGAAGGAAATTTCATTTAAAGTTAAAATGGCGAAGAGAACTTTATTCGAGGCACAAGCGTTTTTTCCATTTTTTTTAATATTAATAACATTTACAGGTAAATTAGCAGATTAGCGGTTTGTCCATTTTTTGAAAAAAATCAGAAACATGCTTAGAGTAATCCCTTTATGCATATCTCAGCGAAATATATCGGAGGTTCAGGATTGGTTGCAACTATCCAAGTTGGAAAAATGTAAGTTGTGGTTTGCGGCAAGGTTTAATCTTTGGGCCTCTGTTATTCTTAATTGATATCAATGATTTACTACAAAATGTGACGGTAAATGAAATTTATATATGCAGATGATACCACTTCTATAAACATTAGAAATAGTCTAAGTGACCTTAATCAACAATCAAGCAATACACTGAACGAAGGTAATAAGTGGTTCAGTGCAAACTATCTACAGGGCTTTCATTAATTCCCGAACCCCACGTGACTGCTTAAGGTGGGCAACCCGGCATACACGGTTGTACAACCTGAATTAATGAAATCCCTAAGATACCAGTGTTGTCTCATATTTCCTTTGGGGTTTTATAAAAAATATAAAAATTATAATAAGTTGAAACAGTAAATGTCTTAAATGTATTTATTATTTAGTATTTTTAACAGCAAGTCTGTTCATGTATGGTTTACTGTTATTGATTGCTAAAAAAATAAATTAAAAAATAATAAAATATTACTTTTATTTTTTATAGATATCAAAATTTTGTAATGTACGTAAACCAATTGAGGTCCGATTATTTAAATTTCTAATTTACGGTTTTAGGAATGTGTATTGTGTAACGTGTAACAAATATGTACCTGTTTGGGCAGATTACCGACGAACAGATTTGGTAGGGCTTCGTTCCCTGCGATGTCGAACATCGTCAACAACATAACCTTAACATACCTATACTTTTAACTTACGTAAAAATGCAATGAAAATGCTAAGTTTTGAGAAAAACTGTTTATTATTATTGTCCAACAGATAGAAAATCATTCGAAGAAGGTAAACACTGGTCTAACTTGGAAAATGCACAATGTACATACAAAATAACCGGTCAAAAGGGAATTGAGCGCCAATGGACTGAACTGTCAATTGTCAATTGATTTGGTAACTTTAGGGTCCCTAGTCTAGTGGTTTTTTTTTTGGTTACTTTTTGACTGCCAACTCATAAAATCATATTCTACTAAGAGAGAGACAGAATCCGGTCACGTGGAGTTCCGGAATTAATGAAAGCCCTATACAACTGAATAACGAACTAACCAAAATTATGAGTATAACCAGTGGATTGCCCTTAAATCAACCACCTTGTAAAATGTACAGGCTTATACATGCAGTAGGATATCCGTTGGTCATTCCACATACAGAAAGTATGTAGTGGTCTTGCATCGTCTCCGTAATCAGAAGACTTAAAATCATCAGCACCTACAATGCTGCTTTAACAGATTCCTATTCCAGTTTCCAGAACAGAGGAGCCTCCGGAACCATTTTGTGGGGAAGTAGTCCGATTATATATGACATTTTAGTAATGTAAACAAGAGCGGTATAAATCCTGTTTACAGTTGACAATCGAATTAGTGGGCGGCCACTTTTTAAAGAGTCAAAGATTTTTACCGTTGGTTTAGTATATATTTGTTTGTGTGTGTAGTATATTCCGAACAGTATTGTGGGGAGTTGCTGCAGAATAAACAACTTCACGGATATAAAACGCATAGCAGGCATGATACTAGCATACCTTATCATCGTGTTAATAGAGCGCTCTGTGGTAATTCCTATTGGTGCATCAAGTTTTTTAACAAGGTACCACTTAATATTAAAACCAAACAAGAACCATATTTTAAAAACTGCACCAATCAGACCTTACTACCGTACAGTTTCTATTCTGTGTCAGAGTCCCTTATTAAAAATATAAATGGATTCAGTAATGACTTTTGTTGTTCTTCTACATTTTTTACGGGCAAGAACATTTTGTATGTTTGTTCCATTTTGTTGCGCAACTTTGTGTTTTCTTATTTTGGATATTTTATTTTATTTTTGATTGGCGGTGTCTTATATATTTTGTTTTATTTTATTTAGTTTTCGTTTTATTTGTGTTCTTACGACTAATCTATTAACGAGACTTTATAGTTTTTTTTATGCCCAATAAAGATTATCTATCTATCTATGCACCTATTAATAGCTTTTTTGAACATTATTCTCATGCAACTACTGTTACAAGCTAACCTGTAAACATATATTTAATATGGCGCAGTTAATTGTTGCCTTCATTGCGGGTTTTCATTTATCTCGCTGTCGTATTTATAAAATATTCACGGAATATACTGTGAAAATGCCAGAAGTGTATAAGTACATTTTATTCATTTATAACTGAAAGTCGAGAAGAATTTAGACAATATCTCTCGCAGAAGCTCTCAGGGTCAATTTTATATTTCATATTCCAAGAGAACGCGTCACGAATTGAGAATAATACTTGCCAGACCTTCTATCTACACTGACAAAAACCCAACTTTCATGATCGATTGATGCAAAGAATCGTTTTGTATAGAAGGTCTTGGCGTTAGGTCTTATCAATCATTTTTCTGGCAAAAAATTTTGTATTCACTTATATGCATGTATCGATTGGTTTTCGTATAAACTAGTTAGAAAAGAAAATATATGCTTGTTATTTTCAGTAATAAAATGCAAGCTAACAAAGAACTCTTAAACTTTTTTACGTTTGTTTAAGCGAGATTGATGGCATGATCCAGAGATCAATTAAGATTTAGTAGCGTTTTATTTATTCTAAAAAGAGAAACCAGACTCTCGTGTTTATACCAGATATTAAGTAGAGAAGTAACTAAGTGGTAAAGCATATCCATTAAACATAATATAAAAAATGAAAACTAGACAATGATATCTGGTTTACCCGAGAGGACTAACGGTTAAATAATAGTATTGTATATTCAGACATTGTTTGAGTTCCCATTTCAGTATTTATGTAGCACTTATATATTCTTAGGCATAAAAAATTAAAATAAAAGTTTTACATTCTCACAAATTCATTTATTTTTGTTTGAAAATTATCATATCTTACACAAAAACTGTGTTCTCATCTTCTTCTAGTGGGTGCCTCAGTGAGAAAATTTCAATAAACCAAAAAAAAAAGGTTTGCGATTCTTTAAGGAAAGGAGTTTTTCCGAGGATTTAAGTAGAAATTTTCTAAGCAAATTTTCTTAAAGATATTTTGTTGAGTGAAGTCGAATCAATTTTTTTTATCATAATATCCTTTAATTTTATTCTTTCTTTCACTTCTAAAAAAAGCCTATGATTTAATTTTCTATAAAGGTAGAAACCTAAAATGTGGTATCTTATAACGCTTAAACCTTCTGTAAGGTATTTAATGGGCAAACTTTGTTATACCCCTCACTTTGAGTATAGTGACCTAACAGTTTCTCAACTCAAATCTCACAAAGATCTATCAAAAATCTTAAACTCTACAAGCAATAACATACAAGCAGGGTTCTTTAACAAGATATTTACAAAAGGGCGCCACTTGATTAGTTTTACCACTATTCCCAGTTATTAAAAAATATGTTCCTACGTAATTACTTCTAAACCTACCGCTGATCCAACTCCATTCGAAAATCGTTGAACCCTCTTGGCAGCTGTACCTCGTACTGAAAGAGAACGACACTCGCGTATATGCTTATATTTATATGCACGAACAGTCAAACAGGCCTAAAGCACATGCGAGGTCAGCAAAAGCTGTTAACAGAGCCTAACGCTGCTACGAATCAGATGCCGTAACATGTTTTGTTGCCCATGTATGTTATTATTTTAATAGCTTCTTTTAGTTTAAGGTGATGCTTACGTGAGTGAGTTATCTAGGTCGACACAGACCATGTCTGTGTTCGCCTGTAATCCCCGAGAAGGCCATACCTTCTGTACTCTTACTGGTGTAATTTATTATATATTATGTATAGGCTTAATACACGTTAGTGTTGGCGGTGGCGTTGATGTTCACATTGTTGTCCCATTTTATATCTGACTGACAGGTAGTTACGTTCTATGGTTACTGGCTGGGAGACGGTACGATTCAATCAACCTTTAGGTTGACATGACTGCGAATTGGCTGTACTGCGCATGGATGTGTAGAGATAGAGATAGGTTTCAGAACGTTTTTGATTAAGGTCCTTCTTGGTGAGACCTATCGTAGCCGTAGCGTGGAAGCCATTTTGTGTCACTGCTTATGAAATCATCTTAATAGGTGGGCTGGTGCTTCCAGGTGGATTAGATAGAACGTTATTCGGTCGCTATCATATCAGTATAAGTAATCGTCAAAGGTTCGACACACTAGGTACTGGAGTAGTTCTTGTCGGGGTGGCTTCGAGAGGAGTGACACGGAGCGCACCGCCATTATATGCCATAGGAACGCTCCCGGAGGTCGTTGTAGAATACACACGGAAACATTCGCAGTCTGCAGACTGGACGCTGAGCCAAGATTCATAGTAGATGAAACCGTTTCGTTTAGCCGTCAGGGTCATCACAACTGGTTAGGCTGAACCTGGAGAGTCCGCTTGGGGTATGGAGGACCAGGTTTCCCTGGAGACCGCTACTAGATGAGTTTACAATCATCATATCAGTTTTTTTTTCAGTGCATTAGTCCAGTTGCAGTGCTATAATTTGTCCTATCAAATATCAGTTTTTTGGGCTATATCGCCAGTTTAGCAGGTTAGATAAGTTACTTTGACCTTAAATGTAATGTCATTGTCAGCCATGGCCTACCTTTAATCACCATTTTGAAGGAAAGGTCGCCTTTTTACCTGTCACTTTCGTATTCAGTGGATTAAATTGTTATTTTAATCTAACTTTGTCGTGACAACTGTCACTTTTAATTTAAATATCGGGTCGACGTGGATATCATTTCGGTCATATTGTTTAATTTAAATTTCGAGTAGTGATCTGTCACTTTTTACTAGAGATATAATCCCACTAATAACGTTCACGTCATTATTTCAAGTCTGTTGATCTACAAAGTCGTTTATGTTATCATTTATGACCAACAAGGATATTATTTAACGAGACTGATTCACCTCTGAGTGTCTATTTCAGTAATTTAGAACAGCCAGTTTATTTTGTTATTGTTTTGTCTTGCAAGGGCGTTTCATGGGCCACGCAATTTTATCACTGGAATTTTAGGTTACTTGTTAGACAGGTAACACAACTCTCGTTGTTTAGGCTCTTCAAATGCATTTTAGCCGTATTTATCTTTTTATTTTAGCGTAATGTACACTTCTCGGTGAGCTCACCTAGAACTTATTAACAGCCGATGTTATTTACGCACCATTGACGTACTCATGTATTATGCAAAGCGAATTGTACTTATATAGGGCCACGATATTATTATGATACAGCGTATTGTTTTACTGGAACATAATACTTCTGCCGCTGTTGTTTAATTGATGTGTGAATAGGTAGGTGAATATTACACTTGTAATTATTATTTGTTAAATCTACCATTGAATCATCAAGTTATAGAATCCCTAGAGAAGTAAACGACTTTGAGTTCATATCTTCTTGATTATAGAAGCAGATTAGTAGTGGTGACATCTCTGATTGTGAATTATTGTGCGGATACATTGTTTAATGTACTGGTACCTTGTACATTTGTTGCCACAGTAGTCTCAAGTCACCGAGTCATCAAAATTACACTCTTAAGTAGTAAGAAAATCATCCAGAACCTTGCAGATGGTTACGGAATAGTTTCTGGCGCCTGTTAAAACAAGTCCCTTGAGCTTGACTAGACCTCAGAGTGTTTTTGAACACTCGAATCCCTCTGAGATATCACTATTCTCGAGCTTTGCTTAGGCCTCCGCTCCTTATTGAGGAAATTATGGTGAGTTACACATTTCATGTAGTTAGAAGCAGGGAAGTCGTAGTAACGCTACAAATTCGCAAATGAGAGTTTGTGCAGAACAAAATATACCAAGAAATATGATAGGATAAAATTCTGGTTTATTCAAATAATGTACTTTAACTACAAAAATGACACAACAAATCAATGGTCAAATACAAGCACACACAATTAGACATTAGCATGAGTTGGTAAGTTAAATAAGCAATAATCATTAATTAAGTTCTCTTAAACAACATATGTTATCACAAAATATTGTCATTAATTTCAAATCAATATTGCTGTGTACGTAGCGTATAATCTTAATAAGTTACTGAACAGTGGCATATACTAGACGTGTACGTTTGGTTCACATATATTAACAAAATAACAGCAATAAAATCAAGTAGCTCTCACAGATAATGATAACGCTCTGTATAATACTATAAGAATTCTATGAGCTCTACGTGACATTAAATACTTCTATATGCTAGCTGACAGAGCGAATATATTAATATGTGTGTATAAATGTAACTGTATGATATCAAATAACTACCCTCTGGTTGTATCTTCGCAGATGACACGACAGTTATTAATAAAGCAGTTTCAGACCTTATAAAACACAAAGGTGACCAATCCATCCAGCATTTGGAAGCATGGGTTAAGGCAAACAAGTTATTGCTTAATGCAGAAAAAAAAACATCAAGACTTGTCATAACTACCAGGGACTATCTACAGAACTCAGGCGAAAATATTAAAGTTTTAGGCTTTCATATTGATGGTTGTTTAAGCTGGAAACCCCACATAGACCAAATGTGTAAAAAATTATCTTCAGCCATCTACTCAATCCGTAGAATAGGATACATCATAGATGAAAGCGCCGCAAGGGTTACTTGCTATGCTTACTTTCAAAGCATTGCAACCTATGGGATTTTGCTGTGGGGATCCTC
The DNA here is from genome assembly GCA_964006375.1 of Tillus elongatus. Taxonomy (NCBI): domain Eukaryota; kingdom Metazoa; phylum Arthropoda; class Insecta; order Coleoptera; family Cleridae; genus Tillus; species Tillus elongatus. The sequence goes on from OZ023266.1 coordinate 125,700,496, forward strand.
GCCACACGCAGAACGTGTCTTTTTACAACAGAAAAGAGCACTTAGGGCGATTGCTAACGTTCCTCAGGACCACAGTTGTAGAGAACTATTCCAGAGGTATAAAATACTTACCCTAACAGCAAGTTATATAATTACTTGCCTTCTTTACATTTATGACCATCAGGCCAGTTTTATCTCCCATGAACAGGTTCACAGTTACGAAACTAGAGGTAAAAGTCATTTTGTGATTCCTCATCACAGGATAAGCCGCACGCAGAGGAGCCATGGGTATACTGGAGTTAGGTTCTTTAATTCACTTCCAGTGGTGGACAGGGAATTGCCTAGAAGACAATTTGCATCTGTGATAAAAAGAAAATTAATAGAGAGACCTATATATTCAATTGATGAATTTAATTTTTAATTAACTGTTGTGTGTTTTTGTCAGCTCATTTTATATTTTGTGTTATTTTATGTATATTGTCACCCACTATTTTTCATGTGTAAGTCCAGTATACAATTATTTTATTATTTTATGTGCGACGAACCATGTAAATGTTGATGGTTAAATAAATGTTATGTTATGTTATCTTATTAACGACCAGTCATAGAAACATATATTGAAATTAAGTTATTAAAATTAGTGAACTGTGACTACCAATGTCTTTCTTATCTGCCCAAAAAACCTTACCAACTAGATTAATTATTTGAACCAAAGTCCTGTGACTACAACTACAACTCTCAGAGAGCACATATACTTCTTGCAAGATGCTGCTACAACGGTGTGAAAATTCGCTACTGCTAGGTTAGTCTGCCACGACGATCTGGAACGCTACCACGACTGTCTCGATATGTTTCCCATATCCACTTCTTCCCATATAAAGTTGATTAAAACCAAACTTACTGCCAATCTCCTTCTTAATGCTTCGTGTATTCAACCATTAATAAATCAGTTAACAGTGCAACACGTCTACTTGACTTTAGGCCTGACAATAAATGATTACAGATGACACCATGTACTAACACAAATCTGCTATTTACAGACACCAGAATATTGACCAGACACTAGAACAGTCTATCAGACAGAAGAACAGTCTATCAGACACCAGAACAATTTACCAGATACTAGGATAATCTACCAGTTACAAGGACCATGCAAAGGATATAAAAAAACAAGAATGTAGACGACTATAAAAAACTCATGGCTGAAAATTACCTTTTTTCTATAGAGGGCTGACACGGTGTTAATACGACCTTGTATCGGCGAGTCAGTTCTGCTGCGATCAATAGATTTCCTACTTTTCATTCTTCAATAAGGTAACGGCTTGAAAATGGCGTCATTTTTCGATAAAACGGATGGTTGCATTCCCGTCTACTTCTGCCTCGTCTGTACATCTTCACACTTGGTAGCAGCTCCCACAAGAACTTGATTAGATTAGCTAGATGTCGAATGATTCCCGAAATCCAGCAGAATATAACTTACACACAATCCTATATTTTTGACATCTAAATTTTACGCCAAACTCTTTAGGTCCTTGGAATCGTATTGGATACAAGGCATTGAATAGTGGAGGAGACATGAGTCCGTGGCCGAATAAACTAAAAGACACTCTGTTTGAGTCTCAAACACTTAATACCCATAAATTAACAAGCACCTGAATGCAAAAAAATTCTTAAGGTGCCAATAAATGGTGCTTTTACCCTAAGTCATTGTAAAATAAAGAATTTCTCTTCTAACAAAGGCGTTTTAATGGTGGGGGTCAACGGATCTTCCGAAACACATTTTTTTTTCTACTTTTTGAAAACTATGATAGGTATCAAACTTTAATATATTAAAGTCTGTTTATTTTTGTTACATTAAACTCTGCTTGGGAAGAAACTAATTTTCGCTTGTTTAACTTCATAAGTTCTATACTGATCTATTACTAATAATAAATCATGGGTGTAAAAACCAACAACATAATAGTTGTATGAATGTGAAGTGAACACAATTATTATACAATTATTACTATATCGCACTAATAGTTAGGCCTGTCTAAATATGATTTAGCAGTTCATATTATTAAGCTCCATAGCAGGTGGTAGTGGAATTTTCCTTTACGTAATAGTAAAGGATTTTTTTACGCCCGAGGAGGTACCACCACATACATCAAGGGGCCGGTGAAGTCCCAACGGACGTTTCCGGTTCTGCTGTATGAGTCGGTTTCCCTTATAAACAAAAATGATGATGGCTCCTCCTTGTACAAAATATTCCGGAGGCAAAATACCCCTCCATTCGGACCTCCGGGAGAGGGGTGTACAGGGGGCGCCAACATCAAGATTTAACATATCCTTTTCGAATATATGTGGCCTAAATTCTAACCTGAACTCCGTCCACCATTTCCTCCAGGCTAACAGGCCCCAACTCCTCTTCCTCACCGAAACCCAAATCAGTTCCAAAACAGCCACTAATCACCTTAATTTCCCGGGGTATGAGCTCCTTACTTCCTTTAGATTGCATGGAGGCGTGTGCTTATACGTCCGTAGCAATCTAACCTGCACCAGACTCCCCAATTTAGAAGCTGGAAGAAAAGACATACTATTGATAAAACTTTCTCTCAGGGCTGCAACTAAATTCATCTGTTGCATTTACCGGTCACCTTCTGACAACAACTTTGTCCAGCTCTTTGACTACATTTCTGAAAAAACCTACTAGCTGAATTCTGAATATCCTTCCTCCGAGGTCACTATTCTTGGTGACTTCAATGTCCATAATATTGAATGGCTAGGATCTTCAAAAACCGATCCACAAGGGAGAGCAGCGGAGGCCTTTGCAGTCAGCAATTCTTTAGCCAATATGGTTCAGCAACCTACTTACTTTTCTCGTATCCCAACACACAGCTCAAATCCCTTGGATCTCCTTCTTACTACACAACCTGAATGCTATAAGATATCAGTCACCGCCCCCCTTGGTCGCTCAGACCACGGCATGGTCACTGCTTCCTGCGCAATGCAACCCGAGGTCACACAGTCATCACACCCACGTATCGTTTGGCACTACAACTCCGCAAAGTGGGACGAAATGCGGGATTTCTTTTCCTCATTTCCATGGGCGTCTGTCTGCTTCTCTCATCCTGACCCCTCTCATATCTCACAAAACGTCACCGAAATTATCCAAGCTGGCATGGAATTATTTATCCCACGTACAAAGAAAACCTTTTCAGCCACTCAAAAGCCCTGGTTCTCTAAATCCTGTGACAAGGCCAGACTTGAAAAGGTCAAAGCTCACAAAACGCTTCTTCTCTCCTTTCAGTCGTCTCTAAAGTGATGAAAAAGTGTATAAACACCGAATTACTAACATTTCTTGAAAAACACAGTCTAATCCACTACAGGCAGTATGGATTCCGTCAGCGCAGATCGACTGCCGACCTCCTTTCCTTTGTCACCCATTCTTGGAACAAGTCTATGGAACAACACGGTGAATCTCAGATTGTTGCTCTAGACATATCCAAAGCATTCGACCAGGTCTGGCACGCAGCGCTGCTTAATAAACTTCCGGCCTATGGCCTACCACCAAAACTCTGTATGTGGACAGCAAATTTTCTCTCCAACAGGAGCATCTCTGTTGTTGTGGATGGCCATTCCTCTAAACTGTATCCAATTAATGCAGAAGTTCCTCAAGGTTCAGCTTTAGCCCCTACTTTGTTTCTTCTCCACATCAATGACCTCCTCTCGAGCACATCCAACCCAGTTCACAGCTACGCGGACGACAGCACCCTCCATTCAAATATACAATATTCTAAGCCTGTCTCTTTAGCCCAATTAGATGAGGATCGCAGACTCATGAAGGGTTCTGTCTCCGTGGATCTCCAAAAAATATTAGACTGGGGAAGTAGAAATCTTGTACAATTCAACCCCACCAAAACTAAGTCTTGCTTTCTTTCTCACAAGAGATACACCAGCCCTAGACCCATCACAATGAACAACCAAGTTATTCAAAGTAATGGGTCCTTTTCTCTTGTTGGCATTTCTGTGGATCGAAATCTTAATTGGCACCAACATGTCACATCAATTGCAGAAGCGGCTGCTAAGAAATTAGGTTTCCTCTTCCGGGCTCGCAAATACTTTTCACCAGCTAATATCTATACCTTATATACTTCACAAATAAGGCCAAACCTCGAATAGTGCTCCCACATCTGGGGTGCGGCTGCCGCTTCTACACTCGCTATCCTGGACTCCATTCAAAAGAGAGCTATACGTCTCATCGGTGACCCTACCCTCACCCAAAGGCTGCCATCCCTTGCCCACCGACGTGCCGTTGGTGACCTCTCTCTCTTTTATAGATATCTACACGGGCACTGCTCAGAGGAGCTTTCCTCCATAGTTCCCCCACCTACTGTCCCCAACAGATCTACCAGGGGAACAGAGCGAATGCACCCTTTTACTGTTAAGGTCACCAGACATAGAACATCTTGTTATGCCCGCTCTTTTGTCCCGAGGACTTCCAAGTTGTGGAATTCCTTGCCGGCACATGTTTTTCCTTCTCCTCCGAACCTTCAAGTCCAGAATTAACAAGCTGCCTCTTTCCTCCTTGTCAACACCCACGGTACGATAGTATTTAGGCTGTAAGCCCTCGTGTTGTGTTGTTGAAAAAAAAAGCTATTGGTCTATGTGCGCTAAGCAGTACCTATGACTATATAAACAAGAAGTATATGTATTCTTTCTGTGTGTAAAGTAAGTGCACTTAAGGAGTTGTATGTTATCCATTAAAAGCCATTAAAACTTCGCAAAGAGCTTGCGGAAAAGCAGACAACTTTAGGACATTTTGCATCAAGTTTAGTTGCGAGTTCAAAATCTATAGTATAATAGAACATTCAAAAACCAAGATTTAGAATTCAAGAGATATGAATGTGCTCTTTAATCGTTACATAATACCACCCTTAAAAGGCAAAGCATTGCTGCTGGCGCTACGCTCAATTGAAACTGTATATTAAACTTTCATAAAGCGCTGTTGACTTTTAAGTAGACCGAGATAAAGGAGCTTCTTCGACAACTTTTTTGCCATAATTTCTTATGGCTATTATTTGTTAAACATTTCTAATCCAATTATTTATTTCCACGACAAACGATTTTTTTCCTAGTAATCTAAAATAATCTAACTCGTAACCATCGAGCGGCAGCGCTGGTGCAATAATAGGTTTGTTCCAACTCTGCAAGAAACTGCTCAAGAACGATCACAATCATGCGCAGTAAATAAATCGCGTTCCAACCGGGAGATGATCGTTTTTTGGACGATCACTCCGGCGTGCCAACTAAACTTGTGTCCATTTGCGAACCGTTTCAGGACGGTCTTTTTGATACCTATTTCAAATCAAAAACTGTGTTGACTGACTTTGCAGTAGGTAACTTTCGTCAGCTGTTTGTTGTTTTTCTTAAAATTTGTTTGCTCTTAAACTAACTTCAAAATTTTTAATGGTGTGGTGATTTTAAATTTAATAATTCATTTTGTAAATAACCCTTTTTCATCTTTTCCTAAAAAATGTGAGGTTTGGAGGAGAGTGAATTAAGTTAGGATGGTATTTTGTTGGTGCTATGGCAACCAAGAAAGAAGAACCATTTTATTTAAACCCGTATTTGTAGTCAAAGACCTTGGAACACAATTTATAAAATTTTCGTTGAGTAGAATGAACTAAATATCTAAAATTATTAAATCTAAATTAATTTTATTTATTTATTTATTCCTTTGATTTACGAGATAGAAACACGAATATTTAAATTTTTACACTAACCGAAATACGCGAGTTCACTTTCTTGACACACTTGACTTTTTAAAAGAATTTATTGATTATAGTTACATAAAATACTTATGAATAATAATAAAAAATGATAAATATAAATTATGACAAGTTAAAAGAGACTCAAGCAATAACAATGTAGGAATGTCCGTCCGTGGTCCGGTAACTTCCATATATAGTCTCTGGTGGGGCGTGGACCGAGAGGCGGTTTCCACCTAAGTTGCAGTCTTGAAGGTGATCCTAGCAGGTGGCTGGTTGCTGATTTGAAGGTCTAGTTGTTTACCCATTTATGAATAGTCTATTCTTCTAATTGCACTGCTTTTAATTAACCCATTCGTCAGCGACCTCGGGTGTTGAATCGGGATCTGTACTTCTTATATACATTGTATGAGTTGGCTATTGTTATCTCCTCCATCCTTTAGAGAACGAAGCCTATGGTTCGTTCCGAATAGTCATCGGGAATCCAGTAATTGGTTTGGAGTCAGCAGTTTTCGTTTTTGATTTCTGCCAGAAGTATCTTGAAGTTATTGTGATTATTGTTATTATTATCACAAGGTATAGTATAATTGTCCATACACTAGGGTGGTATATGGGCAAATCGATGGTTCCTGGAATTTTGCCATTGATGGATTGTAACTGGGATTTGATATTGTTCAAGTCGTGCAGTTGGACATTTTCTAATTTTAGTTCTGGTAATTTGTCTGGGAATATGGGTGCTTTATTTGTTACCAATTCGATGTTTGGGAGAAAAAACGATTGTTGTGTTTCCGATGCCATTTGTACTGAACTAAATCTTTCGTTATTGATGATAAGTTGGCATTTGGGTTTCAAAGTCGCCAGTTTTGTTCCGCTGATTATTTTGGTTTCTTCATTTTCTTCGCAGCTAAGTTTGATTTTCGTTTCTTCGGGTGCCACTATTATGTATTGGGTATTGCCATATTTAGAGACTGTTGTTTTTGTTATTTTGACAAGTTCTTGCTTGCAATTGTTTATCGGTTTCTGGAAGTTGATCAGTTTAATTTCGCATGGGTTGTTTTCGTTAAGTGCTGTCGGGTTGTCATTTTCACAAAAGTATGTTTGGTCTTTTAGATTCCTACACTTTTCGTTTCTGTAAGCGTAGTGTTTGCTGCTAAGGATTAGGTACTTGGTTCTAGGGACGATCATTCTGAAGGTATACGGATTTTTAGGGACTGGTAATGCATACAATTGATAATAAATATAATCTGATTTGTCTACTAAGGGTATATCTATTTGGAATATAATTTTAAAATCAATTTGAACGGTTTTTATGTTAAATATTTTTTCGTAAAGTGAAATGTCGGATTTTGTTATTAATCTTGATTTTGAGATATGGTTTTCAATATTTTCTAATTCTTTTGATATAAATTTGGATTATCTGCATCATAGAATTGGTTCATTACTAGATCACAAGCTTTTAAGAAGTTCCCTACATTTTCAGGTTGTCCGTTAAATTCGGGGATTGCTTTAAGGTAAAACTCTTGAAATTGATTTGCCATATTTAAATTGTTTCTAGAATGATTTATATCGGGTTGTTCTACAATATCAATTTCGCCAATACTAATATTTCTTAATCTATTTTCCAAATGTTCTAAATTATCAATATCGCTATCAGACATATAATATTATCAATATATGAGGAAATACAGTATATATATATATATATATATATATATATATAATATATATATATATATATATATATATATATATATATATATATATAGGAATTAAAGGAAGCAAACAACTTACAGAATCGATGCTATTGCTGGTGTCTTCATGACCTCTCTCTTGATCGGTTCTTTGGCTGTTAAGCGTTGAAACGCAAAGAATCAATATACTTTTGGTTCTTCAGCACTATCCGTTGCGACTGCGCCAGTTAACTTTCTTGTTAACACACTTGACTTTTTAAAAGAATTGATTATAGTTACATAAAATACTTATGAATAATAATAAAAAATGATAAATATAAATTATGACAAGTTAAAAGAGACTCAAGCAATAACAATGTAGGAATGTCCGTCCGTGGTCCGGTAACTTCCATATATAGTCTCTGGTGGGGCGTGGACCGAGAGGCGGTTTCCACCTAAGTTGCAGTCTTGAAGGTGATCCTAGCAGGTGGCTGGTTGCTGATTTGAAGGTCTAGTTGTTTACCCATTTATGAATAGTCTATTCTTCTAATTGCGCTGCTTTTAATTTACCCATTCGTCAGCGACCTTGGGTGTTGAATCGGGATCTGTACTTCTTATATACATTGTATGAGTTGGCTATTGTTATCTCGCGTTATTTTCGGTGTCCATGTTATTATTATTATTATTTACGTAAATACAAAAGAATTTATTCTCAAGCTTTATTAACTGAAAGTCATTTATTAAAAATTAAAACTTAAAATTAACCAAATTAGGCTAGGTAGTCCATTAAACTCTCAACCCTCAGACGGCGAACGTCATTCAAATCCCGTACAGACAACTATCAGTATCAGAGATCAGAGAACTGTTCAAACTTCGTGATATTTTCATGTTGTAAAAAGTAACATACTGCCACAGCGAACACTCTGGAATGACATTTCTATAATAGACCAGAAGTGACAGTTGTAGAATAGTGTAGAACGTCTAGAATCTCTATAGACAGAATAAATAGACGAGCGGTGAGCAGAGTAAGTTAGTTCAGTATTAAGTCGGTGTGGTGTAAAAGTGAACATAGATTATTAAGCGAATCAGTAGTGTTGGTGTATAAGAAGCGATCATAGAAGGCGATAGTGGAATATAGTTCTATGGACATTTAATAATAGAGAATAGAAAATATTTTAGTTGACACTGGTGTTGGAAAATAGTTGGTAATAATAAATTAGTAGTTTGGAAAGCTGTGTTTTGTTACTCAACAAATCCAGAAACCCTTAGAACGTAACAATACGTTTACAAAAGAGAACTTGCGCCCTGTCTGAACATAATCTCGACACTGGCCACAATATAAATTTGAGTAATGTTTCTATTTTACACTGTGAAACCTTAAGTAATAAAATAATGTGTTTAGAATAATTTGAAATTACTTTTAACGACAATTAAATAAACTTATACTAATTTTAGAAATCACTACCCCTCTTTATATTTCCTAGATAAAAACAAAAAACAAATTCAAATACATAATAGTTAGTTGCATAGGTCAGTTTGACACCTTTCTACTTCAGTCAAATTTACAAAAAGGTTTTTCTCCTGTATGTTATTCCATAATTAGTTAAAGTAAAACTCGCGTTATATGTAAGTATTTCAAACCTTTATATTTTTCGTATATAAATTGTAAACTTTTAGTGAATTTTCTTAAAAAAAATTCACTAATGAGGAGATCCCGACTTTTGAATTTTGAAAAAATTTCTTCAAATGAGCGCTAATTAGGCCCCCCAGAACACATATCCGGGGTCGGTTTAAATTTTTATATGTTTATATATATATATATATATATATATATATATATATATATATATATATATATATATATATATATATATATATATATATATATATATATATATATATGTATCACACCGATAACTCAAAAAATAATGGGCCGATTTTGATTAAATTTGGTGAATAAATTCCTTTTGCAAATGGCTTGGATAAGTTCGTTAGCCAGGAAAATCGGTCCAGGTTTTCCCGAAAAATTTTGGGTTTTCTTTCAAAAAAAATTTATATCTCCGGAATTAACAAAGTAAGGGCAACCAAATTTGGTACGCTGGTTTATATCATTATAGGTGAGGCGCCTACCAAAATTTAAAGAAAAATAAATTGGGGGTTTCCTCAAAACGTCAAAGTGACAATTGAAAACGTCAAAATTCGCAACATTTAGGCAAATAACTTGAATCTAATACGATCTATGGAAAGAAAATGTCTCAAGAAGAATGTTTTACATACACCGAGCTCTTAGTTTCAACCGTCATTGTCCTTCATTTTACTAAAATATTTCCAGAAAATTCATTTCTAATAGACCCTTTCTCTGATGCTTGGCAGTAGCCTTAGCTATAGAGTTTATTGTTTAATGGTATATAATTTTTGTCGAATTTTCGTAAAAAATGAATAAAGCTCAATATATTCGTTATTATACAAGATATGAAAAAATATTGTATACATTAATTATACGGTGTTTTGAGCTACATCTTAAAAAATTATTGCGACAATCACAGGCTGGCCCATAAGTCGTTGGTGATACAAATAATTTTTTTTGTCGAAAACGCCTTATTTTTTTGCATTTTCCATCGAAATATAATGCATGTTTGTAAGTTAAGAAATTCTGGAGGCAGCAAGTGCGTTGTGGTTGCGAATTTTGATTAAATACTTCATATTTGAAAAGCTCAATTTGCTATTAACCTATAAGGTTGACCAAGAAACGGATTTTTTCAGTAACACTTTTGGTTTACTTTTGGAAATTTCTGTACGTTTTCAAACAATCAAGTTATTTTGATGAAACATGGCACATTGTTTTTACTATATATGTTATACTGGTAATCAAATTTGATGCCTGCTTTTTATATATAGGTTATACTGGTAACCAAAATTGATGTCTGCTTTCTTAAAAAGAAAACACACATATTTGCAATAAAAACATTTTTATGAAAATTCACTACCATAACGCACTTGCTGCGTCCCGAGATTTTTTCCATGCTGTATTCTTGATAATGGAATAAACTTTTCTGAAAGCTCGGCATTTAATAAAGAGTTTTTGTTTTGCAACTGACTGCTTTCCCACAATTTTTTTAAGTATATATACATACATACATACATACATATATATATATATATATATATATATATATATATATATATATATATATATATATATATATATATATATATATATATATACAGGCTTTCCAACGACGAACGCCTGGGATCGATTTCTCTGACACTAGACTTTGGAAAGTTTTAAAAATTTGACTTACTGAAATCGATAGAAGCAACTCGGCTAAAATACTTTTAAGATGGTGTCACTTCCGGTTATACAGTGTGTTGATGTTAACCTGCTTATTTTAAATAGGATACCCTATATATTATTACATTTTTAGATAACACGGGTAATATTAGACATATTTTATTTATAATGTTCTTTACCTAAGTCCAGCCGTTTTTGACATATCTCAAATTTTATGTCAAAAATGACGTTTGCAGGCCTAAACATAACGATCAACTTCTCCTATATCTTTATCATTTAATTGAATTTGATTTCCTTATACAAGGGGAACTACTTTAGTGGGCTTATGATGTTATTTTGGTAATAGATAAATACAGGGTGATCAAAAATTCACATTGAAAATTGATTTTGACCCCACGAGTCTCACCTGTAACCAATCGCTGTATCATCACCAAGACCTAAATATCCCCTCCAAATGAAATACCAAATAGCGCGTTTATCTAAATATTAAACACAATTGGTCCAAGAACTGTGGCATGCGGTATGTCATGGAGAGCGCCCTCTATAATTCTGACTTCGGTCGGTCAAGTAATCCCCCATCAATCTTCCTGCACTGTTCCTAACACCAAGGTCCACCAACTTCTCCAAAAGCAGTTTAAGGCTAACTGTATCAAAAGCCTTTTCAAGGTGAAGAGAAATACAAATTGCTTTCCTCAATGGACTCATAAATTCCAGGTATTAGTGCTGTGATGGCATCCACCCTGCCTTTTCACACTCTTTTAGTGGATCTACCTATATATTTCTGCAACAACGTTACACATTTTATTGCCGGTTCGTAGACGTCTTTAGAATGTACCACTACATGTTTCATTCGCCAGTCCAGCTGTTAACATTGTCAATTACCTGCCTGAGTTTCCCAACTACAGGTTTTAACGTAATAATTCCAGGACATTCTATTTGACATAGGATGGTGTGGTGATCAGTGATACAGGAATGTAAAACTCCCGCTCCGAACAACTTCAGAAAAGTATCAGTTTTAAAGAAAATATTTTCATTACAAATTTTCGACTCCCTATGTTCTCTGGTGTGTATATATATATATATATATATATATATATATATATATATATATATATATATATATATATATATATATAATTCAGATTATTATTGTTACTATTATAAGTGAATGTTCCCTTGAGAAGTGAGTACTTTGCCAGGTCCAGTTTAAAGCCTGCCTACACTTAACTAGATTTAGCAAATTCGATAAAAAGTGTTTGCAATGAAAATTTAAGAAAAGAAAAACAGAATAATGTGCCAGGAAAACTGTTAGGAAAATCCAATAAAAAAAGTTAATAAAAAGTCTCAATTCTCATCTCATTAATATTTAAAAAAAATTAAAATTCGCTAAAATTTTATTGCAATTACATAACCTGATTAGAAAGTACATAAACCTTTGGGATTTTTTTAAATTCTTGTAACTTATCTCCTTTTAACGTATGGATCTAAATTTTGGTATGTGGTTCACATTTTATACAGTGTCCGAAAAAATGTATTACCCATTTTATTTCATTAATAATACAAAAACGATTCGGTTATTATGAAAGAAAATAGTTTTAAATGGGAAAGTATTATTTGGAAATGTTTTTTTGTTTAAATTCTTGACAGTTGTCAGAACGAAGCGTTGTACACAATATCGTGTCTTTTGTGTTGAGAAATTGATCCAATTAAATTCAGTAGCTGCTGTTCAAAGGTTTTGTCGACGTCATCCTAATGTGCGTCGCTGTCCCCAGTGCAAGACTATTTTGGATTAGCGAAATAAATGGAGACAACTTGGGTCTATCGTAGACAAATAGTCCAGGAGAAGACGAGGAACTGTGTGCACTAAACGCAATGAAGAAAGGATAAGAAATGCAGTAATTGCTAGTACGAAAAAAACCGCTGTTAAAGACTCTTCCATGAAAGCATAAGAATAATGTTAAAACGCACGAATTTTCATCCATATAATATCGCACTAATTCATGAAATAAATGATCAAGATAAAATTTGCAGACTTTTGTCATCTGACTCATGATAATTACCAAGGAATCAAAAATAATGTTTTCATGGGTGACGTGGCACATTTTTATCTCAATGGCGATCTAAATAAGCAAAACTGCCGTTATTGTGATCAAGATAATCCCCGGGAAATTCATCAGTGACCTCTATATTGCCTTATAGTAACCGAGTGGTGTGCCATTTCATCGTCTAGAATAATTGGGCTTTCTTTCTTTTTAAAGAATGCTCAGAAGGTAACCGCTACCGAAAAGCGCTATAATTAAATGGTCAACTAAACGACTTCTTTCCAGAAAATAAAAAAATATTATGTATTTAAGAAGCATTTTCATTGACCATTTATTATGTCTATCCCAGACTGTTTGACGTTTAGAAGTGAAATAATTGCTATGTTCAAATGCTGCAGGCATTCTTTTTACCTTAAGTTTGAAGAAGGCATAGGTGATTCTGGTTTTAGCAAGACGGAGCAAAAAGTCATGCGGCGTGAATAAACATGGACATTTTAAAATAATCCTTCCCAAACAGACTCATTTCCAGAGATTTACTACTTTTATGTAATTAACGAGTGAACGTAGCTTATTTTTATAAATACCATTAGTAATGAAGGGCACCCATAGGCACTCATGGGCAGGCACTCTCGTAAAATAAATAGCATAAAAGGAGTAATGGATTATTAAGGATGTGATTTAAATAAAAGACTTACTACAATGTAGTTATAAGCAGCCAGGTAGTTTTTTATGTGGGGCATGTTTTCAAGCGAAGGGAGCAGTGCTAGTTGTCACGTAGACTGCAATAAGGTCCATGATTGTGTACCTAGTTAATGTATTTTCAACAGTAATAACTAAACCTGAAATTCTTGCTCCCATGCGAGAGGGAGGAGTGAAATCATATAAAATAACGTGAGCTGGCACAGAAAAGTTGGACTTGATCCCAACTGTCAGAGCTGCCTCACTTACGAATCTGTCTCCTGATTTGTAGTTTCTTTAGGGAGACTTTTTGAACGTCATTCTGTCAAAACATTTATACAGTCAGTAGGCAAAGTATGCTGACTACTGTGGATGTCATGAAATTTGTTCTCGGGGTCATTTTGTCTAGCGAGTGAACGGAGGAAGGCCTTGAACCTGTAGATCGTCCAAGCAATTTTTTTTCTCGCCAAGACTCAATCCGAATGGGAATCTGCGATAATATTTTTGCAGCAGTGTCGGAAGAGCGCTTTTTCCAACACCACAATTCAATCCGAGCGGGGAAAAAGCCTAAAAACCGCCTGCTGTAGACATCAAGGGATCTCTCGTTCCTCTTCTCTACCTGTCTCGCTTAGGCCCAGTTCAGACATGAAATAGTTCCGCAAACTAAAAATCTCCTTTGGAGACCGTATCTCTCCCCATTGAAGACGAGGTCCCGGATATAAAACTTATCCGACAAAGCGCTAAAGTCTCTAAGGTACAGATACATCTTCTAAAAAGGCCAGAAAGAATGACAGACTACGCAGGAAACGGTGAGTTTACATTGGTAAATTGATTTAAATCATTTAATGATTATTTTCACCCAGTTCAAACAAAATATATCGTACTGGAACAGGCCTGTTTGTCCGTTTTATTCTTGTCAAAAAATATACGTAAAGTATAATGTTCTGCCCGCATTTATTTCCTCAGTCCCAAATATTGTAGTAGTTTTCATAATTAGCTTTGAACATCGGCTTATCATGTTATACATAACACTCAGCACAAAAGTGTGGATTGCTTAAATAAACAAATTTTATAAGCTAAATTATATATATATATATATATATATATATATATATATATATATATATATATATATATATATATATATAAATATCACAGTACAAAACAGGAATGAAGTTCTTTTAAATATGTATTATGTTGTATAAAAGTATTGTTGCATTTGAAGACAGTCATCTTGGCTCCACTTAATGAGTATGAATCATTGAAATATATTTTAAAACCAAACTTTAAATCGAAAGTATGTAGTATGCAGTAGACAGTTCGGGAAAAACACAAAATGGATTTGAAGGGAAAGAAATTACTTCCCTTTGTGTATTGACATGTTTTATTTAATGAATCTCTTGTAGCCCCGTATCTAGAAGGAAATTCAGATAAATTTTCGCTTCACGAAGTTTCAACACATAAGACTGGTAAACAGGCTATAGCCTAGAATTGCTCGCTTTACATACAATTTTGGCATGAAGGAATCGAATGGGCAACTTGAAGGTTACTAATTACTGTGAAACTCGTGGTGGTCGTTTTGACATAGACGGAAGTAAAACTGGTTTGAAATTGTTTCCGCTAATTAAGTAGGCATTTATTACATTTAAATTGTAAGAATATCGTCCCATTGCGTCCAGCACAACTTACAAGTAAAAACAATAAAGTTTTGCAAGGCCAATGGTATTTAGGTAATTTTTTTTATTTCTTGAATTGCTAATATCCGAAAAAAAAGAACCTGGTAGACAGGTAGCCGAGAATGGCTCGCGTTACATCCGATTTTAGCACAATGGAAACGGAAAGGGCAAGTTAAATGTATATTACTTCAATGGTAGGGGGTAAGGGGTGTAAAGAAAAGTCTAGACTTTCACTGGCCAATGTCATTGTTAGGATGATTCAGGAAATCAGATACATTGTATCATAAGCTTTCAGGTAAAAACCTTTTCCAAAGGCAAGTGTTACATAAGTCAGCGTTCATCCAGTAATTAAAATAAAACGTTTTAATTAAATAAATAAACAATTGAACCCCAGTCCAGAATAAAATAGGAAATCTATTTCTTGAACGTTTTTTTTTTTTGTATTCTTATTGTATTATGTAGTAATGAGTAAGGTATTGGTTCGGAATGTATTTAAAAAAAAGCGGAGAGGCATATTGCTATATATATATATATATATATATATATATATATATATATATATATATATATATATATATATATATATATATCATATCATATGATATAGTTTATGAAATGCAAGGTCTATGTGTTTCTAAGACATCATAAACTTGATTGTTTTGTCAGACGACATAAACATAGATCTCCTGTATAGCGACTGTTTTTTAAGAAAATTTGCGAAATAGGTTTACGTCTTCATTAAAAGCTAATCTAATCATATTATGCACGGTCATACAGTAAATGTATGTAGGCGTTCAGTCGAAAAATTCAATTAGGATTGCTTTGTATTGTATCGAGATTCCCTTGAAAAGTTTAGAAATAGAAGCGTGATAAAGATAGGTGGAACTGTTCGTTGCAAGATGTTTGCCTTTCAATTTCCTAGAACTGCTTTTTTAGTGTTACTGCAAACAAGTTTGCGATATCAGGCAAAGTTTGTATTGCATACTATTTTTAAAAGTTCTTCTATTGAACGTCTTCTATATATTTCATCTTAGAGTTTAAAATAAGCAGGTGTTTTCTAATTACACAGTTAGTGTATTTAAATAACATACAACACCTATGCAATTGACTTTTTGCGTCAAAGAAAGCAGGCGAAATGTTGAGTTTTAAGAAATTCTGGAAGCGGATTATCACAAAAACCAAGTATTTCTTATATATATTCAAAAAGGTTTTAGCAGTAATAAGTGCAAGAAATGCGCGCTTGATAATTGGTTTAAAAGGCTTCCAGGATTTTTTGAAACTTAAAGGTTCGGTTCCTGCTTTTGAGCTGTTTTGAGAGATTAAGAGAATATTAAAGTAAATGAACTTTATGTCCTCAATCTGCTTACACCTTAGAACGGCAGACAGAGGTAGGCTGGGTTGTTGTAGTTCGATTGCGGGGCCTCGATTTGTCTATACCAAATATTTCTAAAGTACAAGATTGAGCACACCATTAGAGATAATTTTCAGTGAGATCTAAGGAGAGGGTAGATTAAGGCCGCTGTAGAATAATAGTACGATAAACCCAACCTATCGTATCCTACCCGCTAAGGATTAAGCTGATTGAAGTTCAAAAGTTATCTTCCCTTTATATTTGTTAACTGAAAAAAACAGTAAACGAAAGAAGCTTCTAAAAACCTGGGATCAATTAATGAATTGAGAAAGTTGTAATAAAACGAAAAGAAAATCTCAAACTCGTGATCTCGTCAAAAGCAATTTTTTCTATGCATATTCGATAGAAAGGTGTTTTCCACAACAATTTGAAAGTTACGAGAATGCTTTAAAAAAGTGTTTACAAAAATCCACCACCATTTTCCAAAAAATGTTTCCACGAAAATCCGCTAAAACCAAATATTTCTACAAAAATTGATTGATAAAACATTATATATTTCTTTTTTCTTAAACACGAAGCAAAAAAGTTCATAAACATTTATCTCCGTGAATTTCGTTAAAAAAATATCCCGTCAAAACTTCTAGAAATCTTCTTTTACACAAAAATTGGAAAAAAAAATCTGTTTCAAGATAAGAAAACTCACTAACGCCGTTTTGTAAGAAAATTCGCTATTTCAAGAACATTGTGTACACGAAACGTTCCTCATAAAATAAACGTATATAAAGACGTAAAGATTTTTCTGTTGCTTCACATGCGAAAATTTTCGTTTACCTGGCGATGCCGTAAAAAGTGAAATCGGTTGCAGAGAAAAAACAAGCCCTATGAGAAGTCGCTACGGATGTGTTACGTATCGAACATTTTCACCCGGTAAGGGCAGCAACAAACAACCCGATCTGTTAGTCAAATTGAATAAAGATAACAGCAAAATGAAAGAAACGCCAAAAAATAAATAAAAAAAGTGATGTCACTTCTAAGGATTAGCAGTCCCCCCCCCCTCTCTCTCTCTCTCTCTCATAGGCTCTCATAGGAGTCTATTATCTAATGACAAACGGTTTTTCACTAACCAATGCTCCATCTGACAGGTGTAGTGTAACAAGGGGTAGATACCGTCGCGGGTAAATTTTCTACCGTCTTTATTATTTATACCAAACAATTTTCAATTCAAATAGAATTTTTGCACTATTTTAACTAAATAATAAAAAGTAACAGCCGAGACACAAATCTAGGAGCTTACTAGTCATTTAATTTTGTCATTTCAAAGGCTTATAACTTTTTTTACATTTAATCTAGATATATGAGTATTAGTACATAGAAGACCCCTTATGGTAGAAATCTGTGTACCAAATTGGGTTGCAGTTTCTTTGTTATTTTCGGTGTACTTTTTGTCCAAAGGAAACCTAATATTTTGGAGAAAACTTGGCCCGGTTTTTCTTTATAACGAACTCATCCAAGCCACTTACAAAAGGAAGGTGTTCGCTCCTCGTATAGTGTAAAAGCAGTGAAATTTATAATCTTTATTTTGCGATAAGAATAACAGACCAGAATTCCACGAATCGTCAAGAAGAACACAACTTAAGTAGTCAGCAACGCAAAACCGCGATATCGTATAGTACCGCTACCTTAAAATTATATGTGTGTGTGATACAGTCAAACCAGCCTTAACAAATCCATTAAACGCACCAGCAACCCAGGATAGCCTTTTCCGGGACACGCACGAGTTTCTGTGAGTCCAGTACTCGACAAGAGAAGAAATTCACAAAGGTAAGTGGCTTTTTGGTCATTCACGAGTTTGCATCAATTTCCACTGCTTTTGCCCCTTCTCTTTTCATTAAAAACCGTTACTTAATTAACAAACGCAAATTACAGTCCACTTTGTTCGTAATAGCCCGCTTAACGCCTATTTTCTTCGCCCGCTCTAGCCCATTTCTTGGTCCTTCTCAGCCGGATAGTTTTTTTGTCTCGGAAATAATACGCAAGTAAATTTGGCTATTCAACTTTGTTAATTTTGAAAATAACTAAAGCGCGCTGGTTTAGCTGTATTCAATTCAGATTTTAAATTAATTTCCCGCAATTTTCATGTATATATCGCTAGAACCTTTATAATTATAGAATTTTTAAAAGTTATTTTCTTATCGCAAGAATCCGCCATTCAGTTAAATTTTGCTTTATTTTGAACAACGAGCACGGCTTTAGGAGTCGACGCATATCATTTCACGCATATATCGCTCTTTGCTTCTGTTTCATTCTTAACAATTTGTACCTGAATAATTCTTTGTTTCACATTGGTACGTATATCTGTTATATTTCCATATACGAGGCCTATTCAATTAATATCATGACTGACACTAAATTAAGGAAATACAAAAACCAACGCAATATTCAGCTATCTGAAATAGACACATTGTCTTCTCTAGCCCAGAAAGCCCAGTCAGATGTTTCGCTTTATAATTTACTTAGGGTTAGATCTTCCGAAATCGACTATTTAAGGGAACAGTTTATTCAAACGCACGAAAATATCGTTTCTGTAATTTTAAGTAGTGAACATGGAAACGCTTCTGATGAAAACACTATTTACGCTGGATTTATGGACGCTTATTTTGAAATTAAAGCCATTTGTTCTAGGTTATTCCCTGACAATAAAACAAATGTCCAGGAAATTCTAAATTCAAATACAGCTGGTCTTAATGAAGGTGCTAAAGCAAGGCTAGCTAAAATAGAAATTCCTAAATTTAGAGGTGACTATAAAACCTTTAACACTTTTATCGATTTATTCAATGCCTTAGTACATGACTGTCCCGCATATTCCGACATTGAAAAGTTTCATTATCTAACTATATCAGTAGAAGGCCCGCCGTTATCTCTAATAAGATCTTTGCCTCTGACCGCTGACAATTATCAGATAGCTTATAATACATTAGTCACTCGTTATTCTAACAAACGTCTGCGTGCCCAAGAGCACTGGCATGCTATAGATAGCATTTCGAAATTTAATTCTGATGACCACGTCAATATTCGCAATTCGCTAGACATTATTTCGGAAAATCTTTCTGCTTTAAACACTTTAGGCTTTCCTACAGACCAATGGGACTTTGTTATGTTTATGTTGGTGTCAAAACGCCTTGACAGGAACATGTTGACGAAATTTGAGTTAGACCACGCTTCCACCGAGGTCCCTACATTTACGCAATTGCTTGACTTTCTAAATAAATATTGTATCGCTGGTGATGCTATGAATCAGAAGTCATTCCTTTCGCACTCTCAAAAGAAATATTCTGACAAATCGCAAGCTAGACCAACGCCTCGAACTTCCGCTTTTTTCGCTGATAATTTAAATTGTAAATCTATCTTACATACTTGTGTGTTTTGCAAAGATTCTTCGCATTCTATTTATAATTGCTCCTCATTTTGTAATAAAACTCCAAAAGATCGCTATAATTTTGTTAAATCTTCTCGTCTTTGCCACAACTGTTTAAGTAGCCTACATTATCTTAACAAATGCAAATCTACCAGGTCCTGTCGCAAGTGTGGTCAGCGTCATCATACGCTCTTGCATTTTGATAAAAGCTCCGCGCCTATTCCGTCGCCAGTGTGTAATAACCCTTCCAGATCTCCAGTTCCTTCCGCTCCGCTCGACCAAGAGCAGGTCTTTGCTGCTTCTGGGATTGTATCTAATCAAACCACGGTCTTATTGGCCACTGTGCTGATTGAAGTTCTTGATAACCATGGAAATTATCAGATTATGAGATGCCTTTTGGATGGAGGTAGTATGATGTCTTTTATCTCGCAAAGGGCTTTTAAGCGTTTGGGGTTGCCTAAGCAAAACTGCATGTTTGCAATCAAAGGACTGGCATCTATGCAGACTTCTTCTCAGAGTGGTTGTGTAACGCTCACTGGAAGACCGGTTGGTCAAGATTCTTTCAATTTTACTGTCGACGCATTGATCTTGAACGCCATTTGTGATAATTTGCCAGCAACCGCTATTTGCTCTTCCAATTGGTCTCACATTCGCAATTTAAAATTGGCTGATCGCCATTTTAATCGTCCAGGTCAGGTCGATATATTGTTAGGAGCCGACGTTTTTTCTAAAATCCTTTTAAATGGACGCATTTCCGGTGGGGAAGGTCAACCTGATGCCGTCAACACCGTCTTTGGTTATGTGCTCATGGGTAAGATTGGCAACACAGTTCATTCTTCTGCTGTCTCTTCTTTCTTGTGCAGTAACTTTGAATCAAATCTCGATCGCACCCTTAGGGATTTTTGGGAAGTGGAAAGTGTTCCGACTTCGTCGCATCACTCTAATGAAGATATTTTTTGTGAACATCATTTTAAGACTAAAATATCTCGCTCTCCTTCTGGCAAATATATCGTTTCGCTCCCATTTAAATCTGAGTCGCTGCCTATTTTTCCTGGCATTCGCGACCTCGTCGTCCAAAGATTCCTTTCCCTGGAACGCCGCCTTGCTAGAAACATGGACTTGTATACCCAATATTCTGCTTTTATGAGAGAATATTTGGAACTAGGCCACATGAAACGTTTATGACAATAAAGATTCTCCCGACGCATATTATATTCCGCATCATTGCATTTTGAAACCAAATAGCTTGTCTACTAAACTCAGGGTAGTTTTTAATGGTTCGGCGAAACTTCCCAACCAAAGCTCTCTTAACGATTGTCTACATACTGGACCAAAACTACAACAAGATATTGCCACAATTCTGTGTCACTTTCGCCTTCATAATTATGTCTTGTGTGCTGACATCAAAATGATGTATCGTAACATTCTTGTCGACCAATCACAGCATGATTATCAAAGAATTGTTTGGAGGTTTGCTTCTGATGAACCTTTGGTGGACTATAACCTGGTTACGCTTGTATATGGACTAACGCCATCCCCCTTTCTCGCGATACGCACTCTTCATCAGTTAGTGAATGACGAAGGGGGCTCTTACCCGCTAGCTTCTGCCGCCATTTTAAACGACACTTATGTTGATGATGTTGTAACCGGCTGCTCTTCTTATGAAGACGCAAAGCTTTTACAGTCAGAGCTGATCTCGCTTTTTGAACGAGGCGGCTTTGAGCTTAGAAAATGGTCTAGTAACTGTTCCGCATTACTTTCACATTTACCTCCGGAACATTTGTCGCAAAATCCGCTTATTTTTGGTTCACTGGCAAACGACACTCCTTTAAAAATTCTCGGTCTGCAGTGGAGTCCCTCTGAGGATACATTCTTTTTCTCAGTCTCGCCGTTGGGGAAACCCTGTACGAAACGCAACATGCTCTCGGAACTGGCCAGAATCTTTGACCCGCTTGGATTTCTTTCGCCTATTACTATTTTTCAAAAGATTCTAATCCAGTCGCTGTGGACTTCTAAATTAGATTGGGACCAAACCCCGCCCTCGCATATTGTTGAGGCTTGGAACCGTTATCGAAATGAACTCGGTTTACTAAGCAATTTACGCATTCCTAGAAAAATCCTTCCACCTCATTCTGGATGTGGTTATGAATTACATGGGTTCTGTGACTCTTCTGAAAAGGGTTACGCTGCCGTTGTTTATATACGATGCCTCCGCCCTGACAAAACAGTTTTTGTTCAGTTTGTTTGCTCTAAAACCAAAGTCGCTCCGGTTAAGAAACTAACCATTCCTAGGCTAGAACTGTGTGGTGCAGTTTTGTTGGCGAAACTCCTATCGTTTCTTCTGAACGTTTATCAGACTCGCATGACTTTCGAAAGAATTTTTGCCTGGTCAGATTCGCAAATCGTCTTGAGTTGGATAAAATCTTCGCCTCATCGTTGGAAAACCTTTGTGGCAAATCGAGTTGCCTACATTCACGAAAGGGTTTCTTCTGAATTTTGGCATTATATAGATTCTGCTAATAATCCCGCCGATATCGCCTCTCGAGGTGTTCATCCTTCTCAATTTCTCGCCCATGATATTTGGTTCAATGGTCCATCGCTACTATGTCGTTCTGAGCTGTCTGCCTGCTCCCCGTCTTCAGAGCTGCAGTCTGAAGAGGTCTCTGTTGAGGAAAGGACAGTTTCGCTTTTAACATTTACAGGTGAAGAAAATCTGCTTGATGATTTGTTAAAAAATCATTCTTCTTTACATTACATACAGTCTATTTTGTCATACGTATTACGCTTCGCTTTTAATTCTAGACATTCTTCTATTGCGAAATTTGGACCGCTATCTCGGTTAGAGCTTCATGATGCTCTGACCCTTCTGGTCAAGCGCACTCAAGCGGTCTACTTTGAAAAGGAGTTATCTAGTAAAAAATTCCCTAAGTCCTGGAGAAAACTCGCCGTATTTCAAGACAGTACTGGTCTTTTGCGTGTAGGTGGTCGCTTGACTCACTCAAGTTTGTCTTATGAGCGAAAGCATCCGCTCTTACTTCCACAAAAGTGCCGACTCACGGTGCTTTTAATTGAACAATACCATAAAAGGTATCTTCATATTGGCCCTCGCACTCTTCACTTTTTGTTGTGTCAGAATTTTTGGATTTTGTCTGCAAGACGTGCCATAAACACTGTTATTTCGAAATGTATGCCATGTTGGAAAATAAAGCCTCAACCTTATCAGCCACCTATGGGTGACTTACCCCTTTCTCGAGTTTCGCAAGTCAAACCATTCTCGCATACTGGGGTAGATTTTGGTGGTCCATTCGCGATCACTATGAATCGATACCGAGGTGCTAAAACCTCTAAGGCATATATTTGCCTCTTTGTGTGTTTCGCGACTAAGGCTATACATCTAGAACCTGCCTGTAGTCTTTCGACTGACGCTTTTCTCGCTGCCCTCCAACGATTTATTGCTCGTCGTGGTCGATGTGATAATCTCTATAGTGATTGTGGTACAAATTTCGTTGGCTCCGCCAAGGAGCTTAAACGCATTTTTTCTGATGCAACTGCTAGGGAAGGAATCCATTGGCATTTCAACCCCCCTTCTGCACCACATTTCGGTGGTCTTTGGGAATCTGGTATCAAGAGTGTAAAATCTCATCTCTCTCGTGTTGTTGGCCAACAAATCCTATCGTACGAAGAATTCTACACTGTCCTGACGCTTATAGAATCTGTCTTGAACTCCCGACCTTTAAATCCCATGAGTTCGGATATCGATGACATTCACGCTTTAACTCCTGGACACTTTCTTCATATGGAGCCAGTTTCTACGCTTCCAACTCCCGATTTGTCGTCTGTCCCCTTAACTCGTCTGTCAAGATGGCAACTTCTCCAACGTATGCACCATGATTTTTGGATTCGCTGGCACAAGGAGTACCTTCACACCCTACAACAACGAAGCAAGTGGCTTGACGCTGGTGCTCTTCCTACTATTGGGGCGATGGTGGCCGTGAAAGCTGAAAAACTTCCGCCTTCTAAATGGCTACTAGGTCGTCTATTGTCTCTAATTCCTGGTCCTGATGGTGTCGTAAGAGTTGCTATTGTAAAGACCTCGAATGGTATCCTTCGTCGCCCTTTGGTGAAGTTGTGCCCGTTGCCAACTAATGACTAGTAGTAGTAGTATTTGTTTCTAATTTAATTTAATTTTTATTTTAAGTCTTTTTATTGTTTTGTGGATTCTTGCTAACCGGGATAATCATTTATTTTGTTTCTTGTTCTCTTTTTTCTTATCCGCCGCATGTTATCGCTTCTCCTTCGCGTTAATTTTTTTTTTTTTGTGTAGAAAAATGTCTTGCTTATAGCAGCCATTTTGGCCGGGCGGGATGTTCGCTCCTCGTATAGTGTAAAAGCAGTGAAATTTATAATCTTTATTTTGCGATAAGAAGAACAGACCAGAATTCCACGAATCGTCAAGAAGAACACAACTTAAGTAGTCAGCAACGCAAAACCGCGATATCGTATAGTACCGCTACCTTAAAATTATATGTGTGTGTGATACAGTCAAACCAGCCTTAACAAATCCATTAAACGCACCAGCAACCCAGGATAGCCTTTTCCGGGACACGCACGAGTTTCTGTGAGTCCAGTACTCGACAAGAGAAGAAATTCACAAAGGTAAGTGGCTTTTTGGTCATTCACGAGTTTGCATCAATTTCCACTGCTTTTGCCCCTTCTCTTTTCATTAAAAACCGTTACTTAATTAACAAACGCAAATTACAGTCCACTTTGTTCGTAATAGCCCGCTTAACGCCTATTTTCTTCGCCCGCTCTAGCCCAGGAAGGTACCTTCTAAATGTTGTCGAAACCGACCTACTATTTTTTGAGTTATCGGTGTGAGACATTTATATAAAGTACATGATTCCAGGCAATAAGATTAGAAGAAAATGCTGGATAACCAACGGTTTGGTAAAATCAATTAATAGAAAAGACCAGCTCTATAGCATGTGGCAAGCAGATGCAAAGAACTCAAATTTAAAAAGTGAATATGAAGTGTATAGAAAGACATTGAGAAAACTACTTGACAAGACTAAAGTGATTACTACAAGGTCCTGGTCGTGAAGAGTGGATCCGATCCAAAGCAACACTGGAAAATTATTAATGTTGGAAATAAAATTGTTCAAGATATTGAGTCCGTAGTAGATTCAAGTGGAAGTAATATACGGGATGTGGCTCAGATGTCGGAGGTTTTTAATGATTTTTTTAATGCCGAGAAAACATATTGTCAGCAGTTTCAGAATAAAAGATTGGTTGCATTTGATAACAGAAAGGTAGGTGATTTCACCTTTTTGCGTGCCACTGATGAAACTGAGGTAAACAAAGTGATATGGAGTTTAAAGAGCAATAGATGTCCTGATTTTGATGGAACTGCTGCAGAGGCTACCAAGCCAGTTTCTTGTTTTGTGGCGTCTCCAATTGCTCATATCATTAATCCCGCTATGAAGGATGGCAAATGTTTAGACATGTCCAAAGTTGCAATTGTAAAGCCTATCTGCGAAAGGTCAGGTAGTAGAGCACACTGTTATAGGCCCATTTCTGTCATAACAAATTTCGCAAAGGTGTTTGAATCTGTTGTAGGGTAAGAATTGTGTGCTTTCTTAATAAGTATGGGGTGCTTTCAGATAGTCAGTTTAGTTTTAGGGAACAATCCTCAACTGGAGAGTCGATAGCTATGCTGACATCGCTTATTTTGGATAGCTTTGGCAAAGGGAAACTTTGAGTGTTTTTATAGATCTTGCAAAGGCATTCGATACCGACACGACAAATTGCTTAGTAGACTGGAAGATATTGGGCTCAGGGGTCTGGCATTGGAGATAATGCGGAGCTGCCTGGGAGAGAGGCAGCAGCGAACTTTGGTGACTGGGATGAAAAGTTCATTTAAAATGCCAGTTTGTGGTATATCTTAGGGCACTGTTTTGGGACCGCTGCTGTTTATTATCTATAAAAGCTCAGATTTCGATTTTCAGGGTGCTGGCAAAACTTAAAATAAGGCAGAGTTGGGATTTGAGACATTCAAATTATGGTTTTATCACAAACATTTGACTGTAAACATGGCGAAAACTTCAGACATTACATTCTCTTTTAATAGGAAATCTATTCAGGACGTTTCGTCTTTGCATTGCGGTGACAGTCAGATTGGTGCTGCAAACATGATAAAATATTTGGAAATTGTGACTGACAACCATTTAAGATGTGATGCTCACATCAAACACATTGTGAAGAGGTTTAGGGCGATTTTGACAAATTTCAATTTTTTAAAAGCATACTAGACGTAGAGAGTATAGAGATGGTTTATTACGCTTTAGTAGAATCACACCTTCGGTAAGGTCTGTTGAGCTGGGGAGGGGCGTACAGGTGCCACTTGCGAGATATTGATGTCGTCCAAAGAAAACTTATTAAGATAATGTTGGGAAAAGATAACCAATACCCATCTGAAGATCTGTATAGAGTCTCATCAACTGTGAGAAAACTTTATATCTTGCAGGTCCTTATGCGTACCCATGGTAGTCTCAAATACTTAGGTCAGCCTGGACATAGTTGTAACAATAAAAAATATTTTAGCGGTTTTCATATACTATTTAGGAGTACTACCACTGCACAACGATGTTTTACCTACCTTGGACCACGCCTGTTTGATGAACTGCCAGCTAATGTGAGAAATTTAAGATCAAAAAGCATTTAAAAAATCACTGCTCGAATATTTGCTGGATGACGGTGGAGATGTTATTGTCAGTCTTGTGGACTTGCGTCGGTGATGATCCTTGCTTTTTCGGTGGTTTGTATTTTGTACAGTTGTATGGTCCCTATCACGGCAAGGTGAGCCTTGACCTTGTTGTGATGCAGGCTATAATTTTAGAGTGTTTATATAAGTTTTATTTTGTATAGATTTGATTTGCGTAGTTGTAGTATGCAGTATGTTATGTCCCATATTGTGCTAATTTGCTTTTGCGAGAGTTGAGTGGTGTTTTTTTATAGTTGTAATTTTTTATTGTAGACTTTTTAATTTTGCTTTACATAATCTTAAAACGCTGACTGGTGTTCTAGTTTTTGTTCTAAAGTTGCGTGTGTTTTGTCTCTTATCAATGCATTTGCTCGGAGATATGTTGCTCTATGGTTTTTGGGGTGCGTGTTTCTTGGTATGTGTGGTGAATGTTAACAGCTCCTCTATTTTTAACACGATTTTTGATATGTATTTTAGAATTTAGATCAACTGTATATTTTTTATCCACGATTTTGGAAATGTATTCTAGATTCATTATATATGTTTTTTCCACGTATAGCATTTTATATGCTTTGTGGATCAATATTATTCACTAGTTACTAATTTTGTGTGTGCTTACATTGAATTTATAGTGAACAAATTATTATTATTATTATTATTATTATTATTATTATTATTATTATTATTATTATTATTATTATTATTATTATTATTATTATTATTATTATCGACTTTAGCCCAAAGGGCTTTCACATTCTCTTAAAGGGGAATATTCATTCATCCCAGGTATCTCAAATACCAAAGCGACTGAGCTCAGATGGAGCCCTTTCCAAGTTATCGGGCCCTGAACGACAACTCGACACATTCTCATTTCCTAGGAATCTCCGCACGGTGTGAGCAGTTGCATAACCTTATAAAGATGCTCTCCAAGACCAGGATCTTCATTAATGTTTTCTCCATGATTTTTAGGAACCACACCAGTTGAGATCACTATTGGAATCACTCGGACACTATCTGCCCTCCACTGCCTCTTTACTTGTATCTGGAGGTCTCTGTACTTAATGATCTTATCATTGTACTTTATCGCTAGATTATTAGTATTTGAAATGGCCACATCAATTATTATATGTGGCCTGTTGTGTGCAACGCGTTAATCTGTGAGCACGGTCCGATCCCAGTACAAACTGTACTCCGAGTTCTCTAGAACAGGCTCAGAAGTGTATCTATAGTAGGGCACCTTATAAAGGTTCAAATGCCCCAGTTTCAGAGCCAGTTCTTGATGAAGTATCTTGGCAACTGCGTTGTGCCTCTCTTTAAACTCTCTTGCAGCAAACACTTGACATCCCCTTGTGACGTGCTGGATAGTTCTCCAACTATATACTTCAGGTAGTCTCTTTTTGGGATGACCTGATCTTGTATGGCCAGCAAAAACCCCTCTGTCTCTGGAAACATTTGTCCGGACACCAACTAGTAGTTCGACGCCAGTTTGTCGCATTTGCCTGAGAGGTCTCATTCAGATGTCGCCCATGGGCTTCCGCATCCAAGATTGCAGCTGGTCCTGATCAGTCCGATGATGACTTGGTATTTCACTTTTTTTTTCCATTGTATCGGTGTTGAATCACCTGCCTCGCACACAGAACGGTGTAGTTCAGAAGTAAACGCCTGCTGATGGAAATATGTACGCACTATCTGCTGGTTCAAGTGTTTACCAATATCTAACACTCCTCTTTGTGTCTAAGTAGGGTTACTCGCTCGATAGCAGTACGGAGATGATGCTTTTTGGATTTTATTAGGAGTGTTCGCACCTTCCGTTGTAGATTTTTGATGTCCGTTTACAATCCTAAATGAGTAGCTAAGTGCAAAACATGCCTATGTATTCAAAGCTTTAGTCAGGTTCTTGCTGCTAAGATGTAATCACACCACCTGCTTTACTCGCTTCGTAAACTCATTTGTCAGATCTTTCTTCATTACCGAGTGGTTTATTTTCCTCGCTTGCTGTATTTCCAGGTATTTATAACACTCCTCCACATCCATCGAGGCAATTTGCTGGCTGTTCCGCATTTCATATACACCTGGTTGTATTTTCCCTCTGACTACACAAACCCAAACTGCATGTCAATATCTTTGGAAAACCCTTCCACGATTTTCAGGAGTTGTTCCAGGTGGTTCTTTGTGGATGCAATTAGCTTAAGATCATCCGTATACACCAAGTGATTTAGCCTCATTTGCTCCCTGCCATTGCCTTTTATACTGAAACCATATCTGGTGAAGTTCAGGAGGTTTGATAGTGGCGTCAATGCGAGGCAGAACCACAATGGGCTTGGCCAGTCGCCCTGACGTATGCCTCTTCTAATTGGTATTGTGCTGGTTACGATGTTATCACCCGCTTGTACCCGTAACTGAATCTTTGTTCTACAGGTAGACATTGTCTGTTTAAGGAACCTCAGAATGTATGTATCGATCTTATATATCTTCAGCACACTTATAAGCCATTCGTGTGGAACTGAATCAATTGCCTTTTTGTTATCCACGTAGGCAGCAAAGAGGTTTATTCGTCCATTGTAAGCTTGATTGCAGACAGCCGAATCAATTATTAGCTGTTCTTTGCTTCCCACAGATCCTCTGGCACACCCTCTTTGCTGGCTCGCAATTATGTTGTTTCGTTCACAGTTCGCATATATGCATTTCACAAGGCAGGATGTGATCAACTTATATAGGGTCGGAAGACAAGTTAATGGTCGGTATCTGCTGTGGTCTGCAGAACAATGCTGTTCCTTTGGCAGAAGGTACGTGTCTCCTTGTGAGAAAAACAATTGCATCTTCTTTGGGTCAAGTATAACAGCATTTATTAACACCGCCAATAGATGATGTGTACACCCAAATTTCTTCAGCAAAAAGTTTTGGACGCCATCTGGCTCTTTATATCTCCTCAAGCGCTCTGCATATACAGAAAGCTTCTGTTTTAAGGAGTCCAGACATTTTTGTGCAGTGTGGTTGACTTGACCTTGTGCTGAGTGTTGTCGAACAACTCGGCCTATTATTTTCTCTACTAGTTTCTATAATTTTCTTGTCTTCACTCCCACAATGTATTGCGTCAGTTGTCCAATTTCTTTTCGTAGTTTTTCCACTCTACTTATCAACCTTTTTCCCACGGCGGCACACTTTGACGCGAGTCTCTGTGATTATACCTTCGATCAGAAAACTTAGTGCCTAAGGTTTTAATTGCCGCAGTTGCTGCAGAGTAAATCAGTGTATGTATGCTCCAATGTGTTGATCTCTAGAAGGTGCGATGGCAAAATTATTATTTTCAAAAGTTCCAATATAATTTCCAGCTTTCTAGATGATCTTAGCCTAGGTTATGGTGGTTTAGTAAGATGATTTGTTCCTTTATACTCCGCGATTGCACGACTCATTTCTGTGGACAATTTGTCGATGAGTTCCTTATTTTCTTTGTACCCTCGACGTATTCTTCTTGATCAGTATGTACAGGTTCCAGATTACCACCATCAAACAAGATCTCGTTATTTTCCGTAACCGCTATGTTCTCAATTTTATATTCAACTTGCTGTCTGATGGTATTCAGCCTTGTTTGTGGACTAAGGTATGACGCGATACTGATCCGCTACTCTCTGTTGAGTCACTTGTATGTGTGGTTACATTTTGAGAAATTCTATGTGAAGTTGGTGCCTATATCCGGTCGTCTGTTGTCCGAGTTGTGTTAGTTTGTGGTAAATGCGCATAACGGTGTCATTTATATCCATAGTCCATTTCATGCGCCGTCTTGGTAATCCCATCTGGGTGAGCACTGACTGATTTTCCCGCGCAGAATCCCCAATGGGTGAGGCCCTTGGTCTTACTAGCCTCCCCTGTTGTTTATTTTGGGCTGTAATTTATTTCATGACAGGGGCCCTCTCATCAGCACCCCGCCACCGACTCCCGCATGCTGTCATGTCCAGCGCCGGCTTCAGATATGCCCTGGCGAACTCCAGTTAGCAGCATTTTTCCGAGGCTTTTATTTTGCTCCATTTTCATGGGTGTTTCACCAATTAACCCTGGTGGTCCAGGTATGGATGAAGGAAGGAGTAAGGTAAGATGGTTAAGGCAAAAAGGATAAATAGGACAGCGGACAGCTGGTGTCGCTGGCTGTAACGTCTACGGTCGTTACGAGTAGCGGTGAACACACTGCTGGAAGCAGTACACCCACCGGCCAGACAGACCTGTGACACTAGTCAGGGGCCTTTACAGGGTGCTACCGTCCGGGCCAGACGGACCCTGGTTTTTTAACGTCGTTGTTACTCCACCCCCTTCTCCTTTCTCACCCGGTTTTGGGACCGGAGATGGCGGAGCTTTATTATTATTATTATTATTATTATTATTATTGTTGTTGTTGTTGTTATTGTTGTTATTGTTGTTATTATTATTATTATTATTATTATTATTATTATTATTATTATTATTATTATTATTATTATTATTATTATTATTATTATTATTATTATTATTATTATTATTATTATTATTATTATTATTATTATTATTATTATTATTATTATTATTATTATTATTATTACATACAAACATATAAAAATTTAAACTGTCCCCATAAATGTGTTCTAACGAGCCTCGTTCACGCTCATTTAAAGACATTTTTTCAAAATTCGAAAGTCTGGATCTCCTCATTAGTAATTTTTTTCTACGAACAATTCACTAAGATCGAGAACCCAACAAATACAATTTTAAATAATAATGAACATTTCTATTAGCCTTTACCAAACACCTACCTATTTTTCTAAATTACTCCTAGTTATAAAGCTGTACTTAGGACAAAATACAAAGAGAAATTTGTCCACAAAAGAAAACAAATTGAAAAGGTCGGCAATAATTCGATTAAGAACCTATTACTATGTGAAGAATTATTATTTGTTAACATCCCACATTCCATGGGGGGTAGATACAAGCACAACTTCGTACAGAAAATTTTCTCATACACATTTATGAGCACAAGACGGCGATAAGTTAGAGAGCATGCAGCTCTATTTGCCATTCAATTTCCGACCACTGCTCTTCCAATACTGTATCAAACAAGTTTTCAAGAAATACATAAAAGGTTTACTATTCGATAGTAAACTTTGTACTGACAACACAAAATACTTCAGCAACTATTTACATTGAGCGCCCACGAACGGGGGGATGGGATACACCATTTTAAAATATTTTCATTAAAACTGAACGCAAGGATGTTGCTATGTGGGTAGGGGAACATGGAGCGAGATGCCATTAAATAAATACTTCATCTTTAGTAAAGGCACGTAAACAATCGGCAGTAGATGTTAATGTGGGTAGCATTATTAGCATCCTAATTACTGTACTTAAAGAAGTCAGAATAATTATTTAAAGATTGGAACCTGTGATAAACAGTGGTGAATACATTTTGCGTAACTCAGTGCGCCACAATAGCTTTTTTAGACCCGACGATCGTTTCGGTGGTAAAGTTAGCTTCATCAGAAAATGTAATAAAGTTAATTAAATAGACCGTAACGAATTACTTCTATACTTTATACTTATGGGCCAGACTCGCTACTTCATCTGTTACCTATTGTATCTATTTTCTTAATGTCACCAGCTTCAATAAACATTCTTTATTATCGGCGCAGAGTCCTGTTCGCAAAGACATTAGCTTGATGAATATTAATATTTTAATGTATATGTAATTACCCTAGTTGCGGGCGTCCCGAGTTTGTTAGTACTCGACGTTTATGGTACTGCTTTGGAGAAATTTTTAAGAAGTTAAGGAAATATGAAATGAAAAGCTCTTGTGCTTTAATGTTTAGCGGCTACGGAAGCGGACCATGTCCGATCGGAACGTGCGCTGGACATATCTATATGCAGAGTAAAATGCACCTTGGTGATCTAGACGAGGTACAGACATTATAACAATCGCGAAACCTACCAGCTTTACCTCGCCTTAAGGCCTTAACCGCTTAACAACCATGCTCGAGATAACTTGGAAATGGTCATCGTTTCGATTTTCCCATGACCACACGTCGTAAACTTTAGGCGTACTATAAGGCTGAACCCGAAGTATCTGGTAGAATCGACACTACGTGTTCCCACATGTTTAATTTGGTCGCATCGAGTCCCATGGGCTTTTTCCGATTGCACATACTTGACCTGAAACTGAAATCAGCGAGCAGCGAGTGCAATACATTACACGTCATGGTTAATTCAGTAGGTTTTACAAATCCCTAGACTTTGTTACACTGCTCCCCTGTATGCACAAAGTTTAGCGTATATTTCTGCCCAATTTTTTTTTCGCTGAATCGTTAGTACATATTATTAGTATATCATGGTTAGTCAGGATTATGAATATTTAGAGTCAATAAATGAAGAGCTAGTACAAGAAAGTGGCATAACGGTCGACAATTTATCAAGTAGCAGCTCAAATTCACATAGTTCAGTAGATTTATCTCAAGTATGTAATTGGTTCGAATTATAACCTAAAGCCCCTGCCCCACCATGATTTGCTTTTACAGCTGTACCATCAGTAAATTCTACACACACGCTTGATTGAATCCCGTTAAACTTTTTGTACAGTTTGTCAACGAACATCCAGTTTCTCATATAGTTACAGAAACTAACCGGTATGCTAACCAAAAAAAAAGAGAGGGAAAACGTGGGTATACTGTAACTATAGAGGAAATTACGTTCTTTTTGGCATTGGCTATTTTACAAAGCGTTGTAAAGAAACCAGAACTGTGCAATGCACAATGCAGGTCGAACGATCCTTTACTGGTGACATCCTTTTATTCCAGTTGCATGAGCCGAAACATATTTGAGGCGATACATAAAAATATCCATTTTTTCAATAATGAGGAGTTTCAGATGTAAGGACTGAAAAACTTCTGGAGTTGAACAAGCAACAGTTGAGAATCCTGGATCGTCTGTATACAAGTAATTGCCGCTTGTGTCAGTACCTGCATATCATTGAGCTTGAACAAGAACCCAAATACCGACTGTGTATAGAGGGTGACGAAACAGCAAAGCACGTTGTGTATTTCTATTCGGCAGTGAATGAAACCAGCCAGCTGCTCCTTGGCAAGACCCAACTTGCACCACAAGATCTGTGTACATTTTTATCCTCAAAATCTGCAAGAGGCTGAACCTGATTGACAAAATAACGACAGTAAGGCGTGAGCCACAATAAGCCTTAAGATTTAAGTGGATGTACTAAAATAACCCACTCACATTATAACCTAGCCTAACCTTACCTACACTCATCAGCCGCTGCGTTTATTCAGATTCGCTGGGAAGTACGACGATATAGGCATTCAGTATCACTTTAACCCTAGAAGCATTAATTTTTTTATTTTCATGCAAGATGTACAGCATCGGCTTTCTGGGGAGTTGCGTAAAAAAATATTTCAATTCAGTTTAACGATGCAACACTTCGCAATAAAGATGCTCATTTAATAGCCTATGTTCGACTGTATGATTGCGTATCGGCAGTAGAAAAACTACCATTCTGTACAATAATTGACGTCGAAGTAACAGCACTTGGATTATTTGCTATCTAAAATGATAGAATGTAAAATCTTTTCTGCGCTTTGTAAAGACATGAATGCAGTAACTACATTTAGCGTTACGATATTGTAACGAAGCAAGTTGGTTATCACGTAGAACGCTTCTGCAACGTGTTTATGTACTAAGGGATAAAATAGTTTTTTTTTATAAAAAGAGAACCGACCGGAAGCCGAGAAGTTTTGATATGATTTATTTGTAATTAAATTAAGTTACTTAGCCGACAGGTTCGAGGAATTAAATACCTTGAATATTCGATTTTTAAGAAAACTGGAATTATGGAGCAGAAATGGAAAGAAAAAACCTAAAAATGTTTGAAAATACTGATAAATGTGTTAAAACTTACAAGGTTGAAGAGCAACGCGTGGAAGTCGCTTTTGCAACCCTTAATAATCATTTAGCCATGTTGACAAAGAATTTAGAAAACTATTTTCTTGCGGACTTCAACTTGATAACAAGTTATAAGTGGGTTAAGGTCCCATTTTAAGATAACCCCGAAGGTATGTCAACTGCCGAAGAAGAAAACTTTATAGACTTCACGCCAAGTGACGAAACCAAAAGACAAATTAGTAATAAATCGCTCTTTGAATTTTGTGCTGGCTTGCATGATGATCTTTCAGTCACTGGACACAAGAGCAATTTATATACTATTGCCATTTTCAACATCCTAACTTTGCGAAACTAGATTTTCTGCGGTGGCTGCTTTGAAGATACAGATCTCAGCTAAATATAGAAAAATAGCTGGGAATGTGAATTTCTAATACTTAACCATCTTTCGAATACTTTGCTCTGCAAGACATGGCCAAAGGAGTTACTAATAATTGTTAGTGTTGTTTTTAATTTAATATCGATAAGTTAATTACATAGTTATATTATATTGCTTTTGTTTCAGTAAATTGAATAAGTTTTTTAATAAGATATTTTTTCATTTTTCTTAATATGCTCGCGTCCCTCATTTAGTTTTATCACGCCCCCAGGGGGCGCTTCTCACAGGTTGAGAATCGCTACCGTAACAGGTGACGACCAATTTTCATGTCGTAGACACTGTCACGGATGGAGTATTCCAGACTCTTGTGAGATAGGTTGACACCTGTTGAGCTGGGTTTTTTTTCTGGCATGAACAGTGATTTCTAATGGTAACCTTTCGTATTCACCAATATAATTGGCTCCAACTTGGAAAAAAATTACACAGGTGCATTTGTGGCATGGTATAATGTGAGGAGAGATCATGAAAACGGAAACAAAACTCAGGTAGTGATTTTCTTATGAAAGATTCAAAAGGGTTAAGGAAAATACGTTGAAATCCTTTTAGAATAATAACAAAACAACATTTGTTGGATAAATTACCATCATAACATCTATCATAACAAATACCACAACACATGAAAATCAACAAGAGAGTTAATCCTTTTTGTATGACTGTCTTTGCGAAGTTTGTGACTGCAACTTAAGCAAATTGGTCTTTTAGAGTCACAGTAGAAGTAACTCGTCCTCCTATGCAATCTGCATGGACATAAATAGCAATATTTTCGAACTTCAACACGCACTTGTCTCATAAGATGAGGCCCCTCTATACGGAGAATCAATTCTATGGAGTCTCTGACTGCTCGCGAAACTTTAGGGTTTTCGTATTGTCTTTTCATTTTTGGACAATGTAACCTCTTGGCAAGTTTTTTCATGTAATCACTTCTTTTTAACACCTTATTACTTTTATAGCATTGATGCATAACATATGAGTTGACCGTCTAATATATAATATAACAAAGCTACAGTCCAACGGCCTGTCCTTCTGGATGAGCTGTAAATTGTGCATTTTTCGTCAAGGGCATCTACACCGCCTTTTGTCATATCATAGAAGCTGATTGTTTCAGGCTTTCTAGTCTGCGGGTTATCTTCCGCAGTGTGATGCATAGAGAATATAAGGATTACGCCTTTGTTCCTCTTTGGAACAAATGAGACTAAAGCGATATAATTTCTGAAGCCGTACATTGATGAACCAACAGCCCGATTTTTTTCGGAAAAAATTCAGGAGGAATGTCGCGTATTGTTTTCCTCATATTATGTTAAAATTTTTGACTTCAGTAATTCAACTAATCCCACAGCAGAAAACCAGTTATCTTCTGTCAAATCCGGTGAGTCCCAAATAGTGGCCTACAAAAAAGATCACTGATCAAAGAGTAACTGAAACAAGTTCATCTTGAGGAGCCTCAGACTCATCGCCACCGGTTACGGGTTAATAACATATTTAAGCCTTTTGTAAATCGCAGTTGAAAGCACGACAAAGCAAAGGTTTTGTGTGTTTTTTCTTTATATGAAGTCGTAGGCTCCCCGGTTAATTTCTTTATTCTATGCGTACTGGTTAATTTTCTTGATAGATGATGCACTAAACTCTTATTTTTAAAAACCTTTATAAAATATTCTTTCTTCTTGTATTTATTTCCTTTCGCTTAAAAAATACTGTTAAATGGTGGAATTGAAAAATTTAAGGTATCTATTTTTTCTCACAACCTATCATCAGAATCATTTGAATTGTAAGTCAGGTTGTTGCTTCTTTCTTGTAAATATTAAATTGTAATAGTTCTTAATTATTGATCATTAATTCATCAAAACGTTAGGTGATTATTAACTTTTAGTTTATAGGTTTATATGAGGTAAAATCTATAGTTCAATTGCGTATAAAGACGTCTATTTAGCCCATCTTAGTATTAAGTATCGAAAAAATATCGTCTCTATAACAGAGCGAAAAACTTTTTTAGTTTGCGCAAATTGTTTTAGAAACTGAAAATGTTGTCTATTTCGGTAAAGAAACAACTTGGGTATGCCGAACCTCGGAGTTCATGTAAAACTTCACGTGTCACGGGTAACTAGCTCAGGCAAGGAATATCTCGCAAATTGAAGATTTTTTTAATCACCCGGTGGAAGTTGAAGTTAAGTATAGGGAATACTTGAGTAACTCACCATAAAATTATATTAGCTTTTGAATTGTGCCAAAAAATAGTAGGTCCCATTTGAAAAAACTGTGTATTTGACAATTTTCGAATGCGGCATTTGAAAATCGCCTGCGCTCATTTGGTACAAAATGAGACGATCGATGCGACGCACAGTGGGTCGAAAACAATCCTGTATGACAGAATGTTCGAATATTTTATTTATGTGTTGTTGGTTTTTGCAAATGGTAATGGTAGGACGTATATTTTATCATAATATATATTTTAAATCTACTATCTAAAAATGTGAAGAAAAAACAAATATCTAGTACTAAACCATCCTCAATTCAGATCTTCTTATAAAAGATATAAATTGACATCTAAAAACTTTATGAATTGTTTTTTTCTCACAGAACAACTAGTTAATCCTTCTAAGGTTATATATACAGGATAAGTCAAATTTCCATGCTTATTGTTATACAGGGTGAAATACTAAGTCAATTATGGTTTTGTTATAACGCCCGCTGCCACAGTAACAAAAAGCACCGCCAACTATGTATTTATCCGCAGATATCGGCAGATCATTTCTGGCGTAACACTTAGGTACTGTACTTAGTACAGATAAAATAATTAAACTGGTCAGAACATGTAGGTACATGTAGCTAGTAGTTAAAATTCTTAGACTTTATGAGACCTAAAAAAAGTTTCATAGTAGAAACTTGCAAAATTTGGCATGACTCTTTTATATAACTTTTAGTGAATTTTCTTAGAAAAAATTCACTAATGAAGAGATCTCGACTTTTGAATTTTGAAAAAATTTCTTCAAATGAGCACGATCTAGGACCCCTAGAACCCATATCCGGGGTCAGTTTCAATTTTTATATGTTTATATATATATATATATATATATATATATATATATATATATATATATATATATATATATATATATATATATATATATATATATATGTATCACACCGATAACTCAAAAACTAATGGGCCGATTTTGATAAAATTTGGCATGTACCTTTCTTTTGTAAATGACTTGGATAAGTTCGTTAGTCAGAAAAATCGGACGAGGTTTTCCGGGAAAATTTTGAGTTTTCATTCGAAAAAAAGTCTTATCTCAAAAAGTAATAAGCCGATTTTAATGAAATTTGGCATGTACCTTTCTCTTGTAAATGGCTTTAAGACGTTTGTTATTCAGGAAAATCGGACGAGGTTTTCCGGGAAAATTTTGAGTTTTCATTCGAAAAAAATTTTTATCTTAAAGAATAATAGGCCGTTTTGATAAAATTTGCCATGTACCTTCCTTTTGTAAATAACTTTGACAAGTTAGTTAATCAAAAAAATCGGACGAGGTTTTCCGGGAAAACTTTGAGTTTTCATTTGAAAAAAAAAATTATCTTAAAAAATAAAAAATCTATGATAACCAAATTTGGTAGGTAGGTTTACGATATTAAAAGTAAACTATACACTAAAATTTAGATTTCTATGTTACAAGAAAAAAAAGTTATAATAAAATATTTTGTGCCAGATCATTTCTATGAAAATTCACTACCATAACGCACTTGCTGCGTCCAGGCTTTTTATAATTTATTATATGTATATGAAGTAAAGGCCCTACTTACTCAGTAAAAATACTGAAATCCATTAAGCCATTTCTTATAAAAAAATTCAAACGTTGAACTTGAAAGCACTTTTCCAGTTTTTTTTTTTTGAATACCATTTTTAGGTAACTCTGAAAACATAAAGTTATGTCAACTGAAAGTGAATTCGAATATAATAGCTAAACTAAATCACATTTACTCTCTAAAAATACAAAAAGAAAATAATATGGCTTATATGATATATATATATATATATATATATATATATATATATATATATATATATATATATATATATATATATATATATATATATATATATATATATATATATATATATATATACATACATACATACATACATGTATCTTGTCTAATGACTACGATATAATAGCTATAAGTGAGACGTGGTTCGGCTCGGATATTCGGATATATTTGATTCGGAACTGTTTGATAGCAGATATAACGTGTTTAGGCAGGATCGTAATAGCCGTGGGGGTGGTGTAATTATAGCAGTGAAACCTAACTATATCGTTAGTAGACTTGATCTTGAGGACTCATCTGTGGAAATTATAGGTGTTAGGATAATATTGGAGAACCATGTGCATATTTTCTGTTTCTTTGGCCAAGCCCAATATAAATGACTACCTGAGTCTTTTTAATATAATCGAGTCCAAAATCGATGATGGCTCTAAATGCTTAATCATGGGTGATTTTAACGTTCCTATATTTGGTAGGGAAGTTGTTGATTATCGGTATGGGCGTATAAAAAATGAACTTCTCGATTTTATTGGTGTTATGGGATTGACACAGATAAATACTGTAATAAATGAAAACGGTAGGTTGCTTGATCTCGTTTTGACAAATGTACACGAATATCAGCTTTCTCTGGAGGAGTCTAATGTTGAGAAGGAGGACGTACATTACCCGCCATTGTTGTGTGTGTTACGCTTTTCTAGCGCCATAAAATGTTCGGATGTAAGGAAAGATGCCTATGATTTCGGAAAGGGTAGGTATTTAGATGTGTATAATTACATAAAGGATACAAACTGGGATGGATTATATGCTGTTAGAGATGTGGAATAAGCGGTTCTCTGGCTAAATGATGTGTTTTATCAGGGTGTTGATAGAACAGTTCCTAAGTTTACAAAGCACAGAAGGAGTTACCCGCCGTGGTTTACGACTCAAATAATAAAATCTATTCGGGAAAAACATAAGTGTAGAAAACTATTTATGAGAACGGGGAACACAGAATTTAATTCAAGGTTCAGGTAGTTAAGAAGGGAAATAAAAAGAAGTACTCATGAAGCACATCGGGCATATGTGTCAGGTCTGGAAGAAAATATTGTGACCAATCCAGATGTTTTCTGGGAACGTGTAAAGCGCTGCAGGAATACATATGACAAGTTGTCTGAAATGAAAGTAGGTGATGAAGTTTTACGTGATAGTAAAAGC
Organism: Tillus elongatus; assembly: GCA_964006375.1. NCBI lineage: Eukaryota > Metazoa > Arthropoda > Insecta > Coleoptera > Cleridae > Tillus > Tillus elongatus. The sequence continues at coordinate 125,740,682 of OZ023266.1, forward strand.
ATAGCTGATGGGTTTGCTGTGTATTTCTACTAAGTGTATGCAGAACCTGAACATGATTGGGACACGTCCTCGTTTCTTGACGAGTTACGGAATGTAACGGTTGGTGGAGATGTTGACCTGCTTCGTGTTCAGAGAATTACGCTCAGAGACGTTGAAGAAGCCATCAAGAAATTAAAGATTGGTGGTGCAATGGGTGTTGATGATGTTCCTTCGTATGTCATTAGATTGCACCACTATCCTATGTGTTTAATCTAATACTGGTGAAATGCCAGTATCCCCTTCTATGGAAAGTCAGCAAGGTCATTTCAGTTTTTAGGTCTGGCTTAAGGAAACTCGTGGAAAACTACAGACCTATTTCGATACGGTGCAATTTTTCCAAAATTTTTGAAAGTATTTTGTATTGTAAAGTATTCTCACATGTACAGCATCTGATTGTAGATGAACAACATGGATTTCTGCCGCGCAGGTCTACAGCAACCATCTTGCTCGCTTTACTCAGGTGGCAAGCGAGACAATCAATGTTGGTGGTCAGCTGGACACCATATATGCAGATTTTCAGAAGGCATTCGATAAGGTGGACCACAAGGTTCTTTTGAAGAAGCTTTATATGTGTGGGTTTTCTCTAGACCTGATAGAGTTATTTACATCTTATTTGACTGGAAAGGTACATTATGTGGTTTATAGTGGTAGCGAGTCCTCATTGTTTTCGTCACCCTCTGGGGTGCCCCAGGGGTCAAATTTCGGACCTTTATTGTTTTTATTGTTTGTCAATGATCTGCCGAAAAGTAAAGCTGACTCCCGTTGTTTGTTGTTTGCTGGTGATTTAAAGATCTTTCGTGTTATTTTTAGCATTAGTGATTGTGAGGAACTACAGAGGAGCATTGATGCACTGTCAGAATGGTGTTTTGAGAATAAAATGTTCCTGAATATTGGGAAATGTTTTGTTTCTACTTTCACGGGATGTCTTGCCCCTGTTGAGTACCAATATACTGTTGAAGGTGACCAACTTTTGCGTAGGACGCAGTTTGGTGACTTAGGAATTTAGTTTGATACTAAATTATCATTTGCGAAGCACGTGGAAAAAATGCTGCCTCGGCGTTGAAAACGATGGTTTTTATTGTGCGAAACTCGAGAGGATTTAGTAGAGTTTAAACACTTAAAATTATTTTTAATGCATATATACGTCCAAAAGTGGAGTATATGTCCGGTGGTGTGGAATCCTTTTTACAAGGTTCATTCTGATGTAGTGGAGAAAGTTCAGCGGAGGTTTGTTCGTTTTCTGCATTTTAAGTTTTTTGGATCTTATCCAAATTTTACACCCTATGTGAGTTTGCTTGCTGTGTTTGACATAACCAGTCTTCAGAGCAGGCGCATAGTTGCTGACCTGGTGTTTTTGTTTAAAATGGTGAGGAACTTGGTAAATTTTTCTGAATTTTTGGTCAGTATTCAGTTTATGGTTCCTCAGAGGGATAGTAGACTGGAGCAACTGTTTTTTATACCGGGGTGCAGAACATATAGTCTGTTCAGTTCTCCGATTTATAGAATGTGCACAAGTTATAACAGACTGTGTAAGCATGTTGATATCTTGAACATGAATTTAAGAGCATTTAAGAACGCATTGATGAACATACACATGCCTGACCACGTTGTCCTGTTGACTTTGTTGGGTCTCCAAGTACTGAATGAGATATGAATTTGGAATAAACAGAATAAATTTGAATTTGATATTAGTTTCGTACAATTGATGGACTACCTGTGAAGCCTGAGATGGAATCTAAGCTTGCCGAAATGTTGTCTTGTATTGTCATTGATTTGATGTGGGTAATAAGTGAGATTGTAGAACTATAGGTGTACACCATGGTTATAGTTTATCTTGTTATGCAATACGTAAATGGTTTATGAACTGTGTATTTGCATATTGAATAAAAAAATATAATAAATATATTTTTTTCCGCCTCTAAACTACTGTGGGACGTCCTGATCTAAAACCGTTGGCTAGATACACATTTGTTCGTAAACTACTAGGGCGGTAATTTTTTTCAGAGAAACTGACATATGTCAAAAATTGTACAGATAAGTTCATATAACATAGGTTGTCTAAATTTAGAATTAGAAGGTCAATCGAACCATGTGAAAAAAAAGTAAGTTTCTACTTAAAATAGGAAAATTATTACCGACTTTTTGCACATTCTGTATAGCTGGAAATAAATATATTTTACATATAACGGACATGATCTATTATGACAGCACAAGTTTCTTGTCCAACTGCAAGTTGAAAAACTTCAAATGCACGGCCTACGTAAATCACCCTGTATACACATGTGAAATTAATTAACAAAATTAAGCCGAATGGAGATACTAGTTTTATGACTTCCGGATTGTGCTTATTAGAGACCGCTTTTTGGAGGTTTGGTGGTCCTTTTTATTTATTATAAATTATTTCTACAGTGATCCCATAACACGCCTAGCAGACACCAGCCCTTTTTCACCTTTGATTTAAATATGCTTTGGTGAGTGAATAGGAATTGTATTTTATAGTAAACTTTGCATTGGCACGAATAAGCTCTTACAAAGAGATGCATGGTCTCGCATTAAATGCATTGTTCGAAAATATTTTCATCAAAATTGGAAGCAGGCGCATTGTAATGTAAATGCTTATTGGAATCGTAAAGCACGTCTCAATACTCAACGTTCAGTAAGTGCAGCTTCTTTGCATAACCGAGAGACGGAAATGATCGGGTATTGTGAATATATTAAATGGCGCATAGCCTCTCTACACTGAAGAAGGTATATAAATAGTTTTAAATGCCTAACAAAACCTAGTTATCGTGATAGTAAAAATCGTTAATCGGCATTAAAATTATACCATGCATAATACAATGAATAATGATTGGAACCTGTGATGAGCACTGATAAGTACAATTTGGAGAACCCAATTTATCACAATACAGATTTCAGACCTAACGATCGTTTCGCTAACAAAGTTTGCGCCATCAGAGTGATAAATAAACTAGGCGAATAAGAACTAGAACCACTATTTAAATATTTGTTTTCAAGCAGTTGCGATACTTGAGATTTTGAATAAGTCAAGCCAATTTTGCAATAACTCTTAAAATATGTTGATACCTAAAAACAGACAGAGAATTGAGAATATCGGGAGAATTCCCCCAAAGTCGAGGAGGGGTGTTACGGTCTACTAAAACTACTAATTAAGAATGGAAGCAAATAAATAAGAAATATATAAGAAGATAGCAAATGTCAGTTAACCGCATGACCTCTTCAGCAGTGGACACGCAAACAAAATCACCTAATAAAAACCGCTTAAACATCTGATAAGACAAGCCACTTATTTTTAAGTATTGTTAACTTTACTCAACTGTTTTTATCTGTGGGCAACAGCTGATTATTGTAGTGTTACTGGATGGTGTCTCCAACAGAATCTTATACTGATAAATTAAAGAGCGAGGAACATTTTTTTCTTGACTACCTCTCGTTGCTTTATTTTTATCCATTCTGGTTTAACAAGAGCTGAGGAATGCTTGAGAATTCCAGCACCTGTGAGTTAATTTAAATTAATTTTTAGGTTTAAACCCATTGTTGTTTCGTGGAATTTTTTTTGGTTATCTCGTTTCAAGGATAAGGTGGTGCATAATTATATATATATATATATATATATATATATATATATATATATATATATATATATATATATATATATATATATATATATATATATATATTACCAATAAAATTTCTATTGAAAACTTGATTATTTACTGGTATGAAGTACCCATTGTCTGGCTTTTTTCTTGCTTGAATCAAGAATTAATGTTATTGTTTGGAACATTTGTGAAAGTATTAGGTGTACAAAAATGACGCGTTGAAGACTGACAGTATGAAATTTGTATAACTTAATAGGAATTTCTTACCTACTACCCATATTTGAAAGATTCTTAAAAGCCTTAAACACGAAAAAAAGTGAATCCGGGAAGCGAGGATGGTTCACATAAGTCTTGTTTAGTGTGGTCGTATAGATAGCTATTTATTCAATTTTTAATAGATGCTCTCATTATATATATATATATATATATATATATATATATATATATATATATATATATATATATATATATATATATATATATATATATATATAGGCAAGAAAAATAAAAGATGTGTATCTACACAGTAAGGTCCAAAAATATGGAAGCACTTAGATACTTCTTGATCCGCCGGTACAATGACACTGAAATTTGGTATTAACATGGTTTTCCACATGTCGAATTGATATTTGATATTGGCATTGTTGTCCCGTTTCTTGTTTTGTCATAAATTATATCGACTTTTTTGTTATAAATAGCACACCTTGTATATTTTAAAATTTTTAGATAGTATTGTTGATCCTGCACATCTTTCATGTGACGTTTCCTATGCACAACTATACTTGTTACCGAATTATAGTTAAACGTCACTGGCAAGTAGTGTAAATAAAATAATGCCTAATTCAAATATTTCTATACAATAAAAGAAAAACAAAAAATTTGACTCATAACAAACTTTCGAAATGCTGACCACCTACTTATTGGCAATACCCTAATCTATTTTCGAAACTGTGTAATACGTTTCGAAATATGCCAGCTCCTTCAATTCTTCTTTTCTTCTTACCCCAATTACGATACTCCGCTGTCGTCTTCCAAGTTTAAAGGTTTAGTTGTGTAGACAACATTCTTGAGAAGACCCAATACAAAGAAATTTAATGGATTTAAGTCTGGTGATTCAGCGGGCCATTCTATAAATCCTCGTCGCCACCCGGAAAAATGATATTCAAATATTTCCCAACTTCGTCATCATAATTAGGTGGAACACCGTCTTGCTCAAGCCAAAATTAATTATTTAGGTGGTTTTTGTCATCTACGAACATAGTCCAATGAATTTCCTTCAAATGTAGAATTGAGAGACTATCAGATAAATTAGGTGAAGGTATGATGATGAAAACTTTTGTAATATATCTAGTTGATGAAATAATTGCGTTAGTGCAGGAACGACATTATCTCTTAGTAGGTAACTCTAAGTAAATTCTTTCACTCAAATTTCGGTTAATGAAAAATAGACCAACAATTTTATTATCAATTATAACAGCCCAGACGTTTAATTTTTGCCGATGCTGGATATTATGTTCGCGCACCTGGTGTGGATTTTTCGGAGCCCAATATGTGCTGTCATGTTTATTTATGCCGCCATTTAAACTGAAACTCAATAGAATTTGTCGATTATGTATCATCCGCATTATTATTTCTCAAAACTCAAATATCATAGCCATGACCTGATAATTCTCGAACCAACTTCAGCTTATATGGGTGAAATTTATTCTTCTTCGGTATTTTCAAAACCGAAGTGTGTGATATTTCGAGATATTGACAATTTGCTCAAGCTGTTGTGTGTTGATTTTCTTTCACTGACAAGCAAACATCTAGAGCTTTAGTTTCATTTGTGGCAATATTCGAACGTCCTGTTTTCGGCACATTTTTCACCATACCGTGAGCATACAAATTTTTCAAATTCTTGCTAACTGTACTCATTTTGCGATTGGAGTTTTCAAATTCTTGCTAACTGTACTCATTTTGCGATTGGAGTTCTGTATGGATACTTGTTAAAAACACTACAAGTTTCGCGACATGATCTCGGTCTGTCACCAGAACCCACTGTCATTAAATTCATGACGTTTTTTCTCAAAAAGCACCGAAAATAATTTACCAGTGTGCATCTAGTTGGTGACTGCTGTTGTCAAAAGCAAAAATTCAGTTTTTCGTTTTTCATAGCAAACTGCATATTAGGTATCTAATTTAATTTTAACCTTTCCATAGTTTTGAATGAGAATGGAGTGTTCCTACAATGTAACCATAACTCGGTAACAAGTAGAGTTACGTATAGGACATGTCACTCGAAATTAATTTTTTTTTCAACAAAAATTTAAAAAAAAGCAGTAATTAATTTAAAATCATGTGTATTATACAGTGAGAAAGATAGAGCGGCAATATTCACTGGAGGACTAGCCAGGGCCCAGAGGGTCCCATATATATTTTCAAAGTTGCTTAATTGCAAATGTAATGCTCAGTTTGGTTAAATTCAAACCTTCATAAGTCGGTTTCCTCAAATAGAACACCTTGTATGATTTTCCATATTCTGATACAAAATTTTATTCCCTTTCGAACGTTAGAAGTTTTCCTCTACCTATCTCTCTAACTTTGTAAGTTATCTACTATCTTTTTGGAATCAACAAAAATCATGTAATTTCTTCGGAGGATGGCTGTGAAATTCTTAGCAAAACTTCAAAACAAACAACTAAGCTGCCACCAGTTTCTCTGCAGTGGCAGTTTATTCTAATGCTTATAAGAAATAGAACATAATAGATATTCAAATAATAATATATTTTAAATATATTATTTATTCACGGACGTGGCAATGGGATTATAAACAGACCATGTACCCTTTTTCATGGGACATATCCCAATTTGCTACGAATGAGCGAAAAAACTAAAGTATGGTCTAGTTAGTGCAGAAATAATTTTACCAAAGCCAACTATTTCAAATGAAGATAGTCTAGTAAAAGTGCTAGTTGCTAGCCTATTTTTAATGTCAATTCAGAATCCTCAATTCGTGGTGCAAAATATGATTTAGGCATTTCGCGGCGTCCATTCTTATAATACTAAGAACTAATGGTCCGTATCCATACAAATTTAAGCTATTTATCGCTTATCCGTGTGATGCCGTCCGACGTGTAAAATTTGGTGAAATTATGTTAGTGCGATAACAAGAAGATTCACACTTTTTACGGCATAGACGTTTCAAAATTTACGAGAGAAGGTATTTTTAATAGAAATAATACTCATTTTTGGTCATCCTAAAATCTTTATATTATCGGGAAAAGAAACTTTCAAAATAAATTTTGTGTATATGCTTTTTGTCTAAATAAGATAGTCAGATTGCTTACCATATCTAAGAAGAAAATTTAAATGATGGCATGTATCACAATATTTTGAAAACCGTTTTGGAAGATTTTCTGGACGATATTTCTTTAGACCAACTAAGGAAGTGTTCGTGACAGTTAGACACGGCTCCACCTCTCTGTCACAATCAAATCGACCAACAGCTGATTAAATATTTTTAAGGTAGATGCCTGAGACCGTGGTATTGGCTAATGGGTTCCCCGTCGTCACGCCATTGGATTTTTATGTTTGGAGAGTAATGAAGCAAGGGGTAGTTTCAACAGAGAATGTAATTGCTCGAATACGAAGAGCTTTCCATGAATTGCCTGCAAATGAAATAGCAAAAGCGGTGACTGATCGTGTTATTTCTAGAATTCACAAGTGTTCATGTGGTCATTAAGGTCATCTCGACTTACTTCCATATCGTCAATAAGTATGGCATCGGCGATACAAGATTGTAGTGTATGGACACCCGGTTACGACTAAGGAAGACATGTTCAGACGAGTTCGAGATGCTTTTGCGTTGCTGACATCAAACCAGATGGAGCAGGCCTTCGCTGAAATAGTTCAGCGAGCAAATAAGTGTTTGCAACAGCAGGCAGATGTCTTCGAGCATTTATTATAATATGTATACATATAATTTTCTCATATTTCAGTGTTCAATTGTTTGAATTTTATTTTTAATTTGTTTCGTTGTTTAGTTCAGTTAGTTAGTTTGCAGTTCAGTGTGGTAAGTTTTTAATAACGGCATCAACAGTTTCATGGGAAGGTGTAGGCAAGTCTACATATGGTTCTGCAAATACACATGTTCTTGCTAACATTCGTCAGAATTCTTCGTGAACTAGTAGCAGATCAATAAAATCCCAATTTGAGTACATCATATTGTTTTTCTGAGATCAAACTGAATTTTTGTGCAGAGAAGTAAAGTTCACTTAGTTGTATTACTCAACTCAAAACATGACTGTCAAACTGAAAATTTAGTTACTCTTTGCTATTTTCCATGACACTCTACAGGAATCATAATACATACCCATCTTGCATATTTCGAAGCTGAATATCTCAAAAACCGTACGGTTTGGGTATAGGGAATGATTAACAAAATTCGAACAGTAGTAAATTATCTTGCCAATGGCATTATAATATACCAGGTGATCTATTCGTAAAAATGAGATATCTGCGCATATGCGTTTTTAATCACCCCGTACACAGCAATCAATTTGTCGAAAGATTGTGTGTACTAAGTTAAAATATACAATAATGAAAAAATCATGCATAACAAAGAACTTCCAATTTGCATCCATTAATAAGATACAGGGCGTTGAAGGGGACATATTTTTGTAATAAAAACGGCCTTATCTCGTGAAACTCTCAGTATAAAGTAGCAAAACTGTATATTGGAAAAATCGTCAAGATCAGCTGTATCCGAATATGTAATAATATACAGGACGTTCCATTCAAAATAAGCGAGTTAGTGTCCACTTCCGTTATATACGGAAGCCGCGAAATGTTCTAAATCTTTTAGATGGATTGGACATATTGGTAAACCTCTTACTACAAATTTGCAGAATCCAAATCAGTCTATTTTCTCCAAAACGTCTAATAGGAACTCGTAAAGAATCACTCTGTATATGTGTATATATATATACATATACATATATATATATATATATATATATATATATATATATATATATATATATATATATATATATATATATATATATATATATATATATATATATATATATATATATATATATATATATATATATATATACTATATATATATATATATATATATATATATATATATATATATATATATATATATATATATATATATATATATATATATATATATATATATATATATTGTGTGTGTGTGTCCGTGTGTCCACATATATCTATGTTAGTTTAAGCACAATAAAGAGGGGAAACGAAACATCATTTACTTTACGTAGGTTAAGTCACAAAAATATTATGCATCTATGAACGTAAGCTCCTGTTGTCTTTCCTTATGTGCTTAACCACCTCACCGTTGCATTGTCTTGTTTGTTCTGAGAGGGTGGAGAAGTTCTGGCGGGTCCCTAAACTGCAGTCTTGAATCCCTGTCTTTTCTTTTTTTTATGGTTGTTTAAAAAAATATGAAAAAAAAGAAAGAGGAAAAGGAAGAAAAAAACCAAAACATAAAAAAATATAAAAAAAATTAATATTAATGATAATAAATAAATTTAAAAAAAACAGTATTAAGGAAACAAATAATATATATGTGTATATATATATATATACAAATAAGATAATGATACCAATTTAATTATAGGAACTATATGACTATCTGTGGGTGTATACTAAGCGATATGTATAGTTTAATCCTCAATTTTGTTGCTAGTATTGTTAGTCATAAACCTTTTCTTACCTCTCATCTGTCCAATACAACAGTTTCAGGCTAATGTACCTGGTTAGGGGCTGAATGGGGGGTGATTTGTTGAAAATTAATATTTTTATTTTTAGAAAACCTTCAATTTCATCAAATATCTGGTATTCTGTGCTGAAATTAAATGAAAAGTTGAATGCGTGGTGGTGGAATATCAGACAGAAATTTTGAATTGTTTTGCTAAAACAGCGTAAAACGTCTCTAAACATATAGAAAATTTTATTCTTAAACGAACATATTTTTGTCTGTCAGTCTGTCGGTTTGTCGGTCTGTCAGCCTGTTCTTTTGCCTGTTAGTAGGCGTAATAACTTTCGAACGAATTTGGATATCATCTTGAAATTTGGTATCCAGTCAGCACTCGACAATGGAACGCTTTGAATTGTTTTTGGGTAAAATCACTTTAGAGGGTAGGGGATAAATGATGGGTGATTTGGTGAAAATTGATTTTTTTTTCGATAAAACTCGAGTAATATAACGTTTGAGAAGTTTATGGTACAGGAATATAAATATTTTCTTTGTGGTGAAGTCATGAACCTTTAATTCATTTAATGAAAATGTCTTTCTAAGGAAAGAATTATCACAGCAAGATGGAAGTTATGATTTAGATTTAAGAACTTAGTAATTAAGAAAATGAATTTTGACATCCATTTCTTATTGACTGCATACCACATCAAAATAACAGGCGACAAACAAACTTTCCCTCTATATCCCTCTAAATAAGCTTCTCAAATTATAAAATTTCATGATCACTTTGAATTTTTCTGTTAAAATTTTAACATCATCGTATAATTACCGGGATCTTTCAGGTGAGAGACATTTTATAAAAGACGTTAATAAATATATTGTTTCAGGTATGAGAAGACAAAGGAGTCCAGAGGCCTTAAGACGCAGGACATAGGTGAGTGTAAGCTTGGCCTCTCAGTTTGTAGTCCAAAAATTTTCAAAGCTAATTGTTTGCATCTAATTTATTTACAAAAAAGCATTTTTAGTTTGACTTCGTCGTACCAGAAACGTTTGGAAGGATAAAAAATACAAGTTTTGAGTTGCTAATTTATATTCTCAGTTGGTTATCTTCGTTTTGCCAGTGAGTATTTAAATAATTATTGGCGGTGGATGCATTGTTGCTTCTTTAAAATTATGTGAATTGCTCTCTCCAAATGTATAATTGTTACTTGTCTGCCTCTTGTTTGTATAGTTTTGTGACCGCTACCACTTTTCCTTTTCCTCGCTTTTTCAGTCAGCCAGCATCGATTCGCGCGTTAGTTAGCAACATACCGGCCTTTCTTATTAATACCGTCGTAGGTTTTCACCTACTTGTCTAATAAATAAAGCGCAAGTGACAAAATTTAATAACGAATACTAATCGTAATATACTTTATGCGCGTACAATTTTCATTATAAATACCCAATAAAAATGCCAAATATATCTCTGATGATCTCCTCAAAATATCCTTTGAAAATCGAATTGAAAAAACATTAGTGTTCTTTTTCTCTTCACCAATTCTTTTATATCCGTATTATGCAACTCAAATTTATATAAAAGTCTTTTAAATTTATAATTTAGTTACCCAAAAAAACTAAGCATAATATTTTTATGATAATTATTTATGTTTGCTTAACTGCAAAAAAAAATAACCTTTAGTTTCTACAAAAATTACACAGAATTAAACAAAAACTCAGGTGTTAAATATGTTTCATACCCAATAAAAATTTATTTAACCCTCCAGCTCTAGCGCCAGCGCCAATAAGTTATACCATCAGCAGCAGCGCGGAGCAAATTTGCACCCATAAGCATTCGAAGCAAATATGCCTCTACAAATTCTTTTGATACATTGGTTTTTATTGTTTATTTTTATTGTCCCTCTAGCGACCCGATAATTCAGTAAATTTATATTAGGTGTATTGTGAGTGGGCTATTCCAGTCCCTCCACCGCGACCTTAGGTCTATTGTGGCTCACGTCTAATTATATAAATTTCACCCATCAATTCCAGCTCCGTGCGGGAGTCGATCTTTCCTTGAGGGTGAAAGTTTGTTTGGCAAGTGAACTGCCCTCTGAGTGAAGTCGCTTGCCCTTTTCGAAGCTCAAAGAGAGATACCCTCTCTCCGAGTTCGTCTGGACCCGACCAGTGTTTGCTCGAGGCGGTATCATAAAGTCCCGCTCTCGAGCAGCATCCAATCTTCAGTTGTAATCCACCCCTAGAGATCTCAGCTCCCTTCAGTGCTAGTCTAAATCCGACACCCAACAGTGCTAGAATCCCTCCGCCTCCCTCCAGGCTCACTTGTACCCGACCCCCGCCAGTGTTTCATTCACTCGACGTTGGAGTGACCGGCGGCTAGTCTCAGTGCAGCTACCTTTCGCCTCATTCATGGATTCTGGTCATGGAGGCCTCATGGAACGGCTCTCCGAGAATGGCTTCTAACGATGGGCTGGTCTTAGTCACCGGCACAGCGTCGTCTGTGCATGCATACAAGCAGCCTGTAGTATAATTGAAAGGTGGTGTGGTGATCAGGGACTCTCCGTAAACCAGGCGAAGACGGAGATGATCATGTTTACCAAGAAGAGGAAAATGGAGAGGTTCAGGGCGCCCGTGATGTTTGGAAAACCTTTAGCTTTAGTGCGGGAGGTCACATATCTGTGGGTGGTCCTGGACTCCAAACTATCATGGGGGTCGCAAATATAACGAGTAGTGAGGAAGGGAGTAGCGACCCTCTGGCAGCTGTGTCGGGTGACAGGGAGGACCTGGGAACTTAATCCTCCGATCCTTCATTGGATTTACACTACGATAGTCAGGCCGAGAACCCTTTATGGGGCTGTAGTCTGGTGGTGTGGTTTGGACCAAACTACCCGGAAGCCGGGCATACTTCAAAGGCTGTCAAGTCTGGGTATCACCGGTGCTACGAAGACGACACCCCCAACCGCGCTAGAGGTCTTGCTGATGTTGCCACCGCTTCCCATGTATATCAGAAGGAAGGCTATGGCGTCGCATCTCAGAATGCGAGACTCTGGAAACGGGTGCGGAGAGGGAGCAATAATAGAACATGCAAGAGTTTCCAAGGAGGTGGAAAAGGAACTTCTGATTTCCACCATCAAGGTACGAAATTCTGAGGACTATATTAGGCTGACAAGGACATATACCCTCGGAATCCCCAGCAGAGATCAATGGAGGAAAAATGAGGTTGCGTTCCCGCCCACTAGCCTGGTCAGTTTTGCCGACGGATCACGGCTGGAGGAGCAGCAATCCTTCGGGGCGGGAATATACATCGATAGCCTGGGGGTGCGTGAGAGGTATGCTCTAGCGCATACACCACGGCATTCTAACTGGAGGTGTACGCTATTCTGTCTATAGCTTACCGACAGTATGTGAATATCAGCCCAGAGAAATCTGTAGGTATTTGCTGAGACAGACAGGCGGTTCTACCGGCAGTCTGCGCGTCAAGAATCAGGTCAACGCACCAGTTACCTCTCTATATGTTACATTTTCTTTATGAAAGTATAAATAAAATTTCGTGAAATGGTGGGTTTTGCATATACTGAACCTGATTCGAACTTATGTTTGTGTTATCCTAGAATTATAAAAAGTACACATGATGACCTGACCTGACATTTACTTTTCACGTCAATAAAACTTGAAATTCATTTATCCTAACAGCAGCTACTAGGGTTGTAAAAAAAGGACTGCTTTATGTGAATCGTTAGCCCTAAGTCAATTTAACTTTGAAGATGTTTTACATGGGCCGTATTTAACCAAAATAAATAAGCTGCGTCTGCAACATATTCAAAATTCTTGCATAAGACTTATATGTGGATTACGAAAAATATGATCATATATCGGCCAAGTTTAAGGAATCAAATTGGCTGAAAACTGGAGACCGTTTTAAGTTGCATAGTTATAGTTTATTTCACAGTATTATTATTAACTAAGCTCCCCAGTATTTGTACAACAAGATTACGTATCATACTGATGACCACAATATTAATGTAGGACGTAAGCACTGCATAGCTCCTCCTAGATATCGTACAGCATTATATAGGTATTCTTACACTTTTTTGATCCTCAAATATTATACCAGGATACCATTGCGCCTGCGAAATTTTAGTAGACTGGCATTGAAGCGAAATCTTAAGCGATTGATTCTTGGTGGGGAAGTTGATTTTTCCTGATCTGGAACGCCGATGTGAACAAAACTAGAATGAGTGGCGTGTACTGTGCTCATAATGAATTTACAAAGAGTTTGCATGGCTGTGGGTGCATCGGTGTGCTTTTTGTGTGTATATGTGTGGGTGTGTTTTTTGTATTATGGGTGAGTATTAGAGATGAGGGAGTGTCTGGGTGGAGGATGCGTGAGTGATATGTCTGTTTACCGATTCTCTTGTTGCTGCGTCGTAAGTTGCCCGAAAGATTGCTGGCTAAGTTGAGTATAAGTTTGTCTATACCAGAGTTTTGTAATTTTTGACATTTTGTAGTAATCCCTATTTACATTTGTTTTAATTTTTAGTGAATTTTTATTAAAAAAAGTCAACTCAAAAAATAATTAACCGATTTCAATGAAACTCGGCAAGTGCCTTTATTTTATTAATGGCTTGGACAAGTTCGCTATCCAGGAAATTCGGATGAGGTTTTCTGGGAAAATTTTGTGTTTTCATTAAAAAAAAAAAAATTCTCCGAAAATAACAAATTAGCTTTAATGAAATTTACTATATATGTTTCTTTGTGAGAGACCTTACTACGTACCAAAATTAATTTTTCCGATTTTATAAAAAATTGAGTTATTCAAATTTTAAATTTTTTTTTGAAAAATATTTTTTTTCTGCAAAAATTGCAAAGTTGTTTTAATGAGATTTGGTGGATATCTTGCCCCAGGAAATACCTTACTACATACCAGAACTAAAATTTCTAAGTACCTATATAGAAAATTGAGTTATTTAAATTTGAAGCATTTAATAAAAATTCACTACCATAACGCACTTGCTACGTCCCGAGCTTTTTTTTGTTACTTTTAGTTACTAGGTCAAGTGGAAGAGCGGCTTGCCCGAACTTTACCTATTTTTCTTATGAAACTTATATTGCTATTGTAACTGTATATGTGTATGAAAATAATTGAGACAATAAAAGTATAATAATATAGGACGTTCTAGTAAGAAAGTTAATATGTCTTTTTTGTAAACACCTGAACAAATGACAATTACTTTAGGTTATGTCTCTAAAGACGCTGTATACATATACCTGGAGTAAAAAACATCAAATATTCCAGGATATTCCAGTAAAGACCATCGAGAATACAGTGCCTCTCCCTGTATATTTTGTACGATCATTACTTGTATATAGTGTGTAACTTAAATCATGTAATTGTAACATGTATCTGACATTAGTGTTTGTATTAGTGATGGGTCGTTATTTATCAATGTGTTATTTTTTAACGGTTGCCGAGCCGCAACGGTAACCACCTTTTATGGATACATAAAAATAACAGGTACAAAATAACGCTTTACACTCCTCTAGAATTCGGAATCACATCTGTTTCTGTTCCACTGCAACTAGCTTCGAGCTTCGAAGAATAAACATCGGTTTACATCGGCAACTGTTAAATTTAACGGGATGCTAAATGTGTATGGGTATACAGTATAGAGCGGACTTTACTTAATAACATAATACTTAACGCTTAACACTTTATACTATACTAGTGTGCTCGCTCTCGCTCACAGCTTTGGAAACGTAGATCGTCGGTAAGCGTACTGATAAAGATGACCGGTGAACCGAAAATCGAAAATGTAACTAGAGATCCTTCTAAGAACGAATAAAAGCATAATGTAATAACAAACCATATGTACAGAGTAAATGCAAATTTCTTTACCGAAATTTTATGAGAGCTGCAGTATGTTGCAGTTCTTAGAATCGCTCCCTTTTATAGTGTAGTAGTGTATAAAGCATTTATTTGTTGAAGATAGTGCTGCCTTGCAATAAAAGTTCTAACGTCTCAAGACGTGATAATTCTTGCTGTGGCATTGAAATTTAGGTAAAGACCCATAATAAAAGAAATTTGTGAGAAACTACTAGTTTATAACTCCTAAAACATCTAAGTAAGTAAATACTTATAAATGGCTCCTTTCTCATGTTTACAAGTTTTACTTCAGAGTGGCAACAGATTTACGACACGCTTATTATAATTTCTTAGCCCTTTGTTTGATATCGACAAAATTTGAGATTTATACACTACGTGAAATAAGGGGGTAAAAATACGAATGCAGCCAGCTTCCGGTTTTGCGGAAACTCCATGAACTTTCATTAATTTTTTACCAAATTATTATTAGTGATGAGTACCCAAAAAAACCCTTCATCATTTTTTTTATAAAAAATTCATTAATTGTTTTAAACAAAACGAAAATATTTTTTATTTTAAACATTATAGCTGCATAGTATAGTAAACAATATAATTATGTTTCAGAGAATTAGAGATATCTAAATTTTTTGCTCTATCCACATTTTTTCATAATTATTTTTGTCTTTTTATTCAAATTAATCGCCTTCACACCTCAGGCCAGATCAACTGATAGTTACTTCGCCCAGGGATTGAACCCGTGTAGCAGCGAATCTCCTTTACCCAACTACACCACCGGACGGGCTCAGGTACTGTTACTGTTATTACGTCTACGTGGAGTTCTTAATAATTCATAGTTCATACATATAACAGTAAAATATGCTATCGATCGACTATCCATTTCAAAATAGGTAACAGATAAATAACGGGACTTGTCATTTTCAACTGTTATTATTAAATAACGTTAACAGGTTCAACTGTTCATAAAAAATAACCGTTTTGCCCATCACTAGTTTGTATTGCACTCACAGCTAAAATGTTTTGTTACCGCGTAGCTTGACAAAATACGAATACATATTGAATTACAAGTAGCCCCAGCTTCTTACCAGAAGTTTAATTTAATTTAGGCATCGAACGCAATGAACATTTTACTGAAATTTTCTGTTGACATCGAACGGCATAAGCGAGCTACAATTTGCTTAACAAGCGTACAGCAAAACTATTTGCTCTAACATTTCCGGCAAGCGGAGTTCAATGTTGTTCCAAATAACTTTTCAGAAGTAAACAGAATACGTAGTATTCGACAGTGAAGTTTGCACTAGTGGAACATTCGTCAGGAACTAGTTCAGCAAAATATTTGTATTAGGTTTATTTAGCTTCGACCTGCCATGGGATGCATCTCTTGAAAATAGTTTTGTTAAAATCGGAAGGTGAAGAAGTGTAATATATTTAAGTGCATAAAGTACGACTAGGTTAGGTTAGGTTTGAATGTGAGTGGGCCATACCGGTCCCTCCACCGCGACCATAAGTACGACTAACATAAGGATACAAAAGCAAAAGTAAAATTGAGGATAAGACTTTCAAAATGCAGTTTTCCATAAGTTCGAATTTTATGGAGGAGCTCAAACTGTTACGCAAAGTATACCAGACATTTGATACCCACACTTCACTGAAAAAAAAATGGTAGACTGTTTTATATTAATCTTTTATATCCTACGCTACAAACATTGCAAATGGCCCCATTAATAAAAATAAAAATCAGGACAAAATGCATTTTATATGGCTTCCGTGGCCAAAATTATATTTTACTCTAGTGACAAGAAATGCTAACAAACAAAAACCTAAATACGGACGAAACGTTCATTAGTTAGAGCCACGTCTGTTACACAGTGAGAAACCACTTATTATAAAAAATATATAAACATTGTGTTAAATATGGTAAAATTATTTAGGATTGCTTTCAATAAAAGCCAGTCCTTTTCAAACAGTAAAAAAAAATCGGGACGCAGCAAGTGCCTTATTGTAGTGAATTTTCATAAGAATAATATATCATAGTGATTAAGCCTTATATTAAAAGTTAGAAAACGTTACTTTATTTAATTAAGAACGGTAAAAACAAGGTAAAGGGCAAGCAAAAACATGACCTCTAACATAAATATTAATACAGTAATTTGGATACAAAACTCAATAAAACAGTTGATAAACAGGAAACATACTTAATAAAAAATACACTAGAAAGCGGAACATAAAAAGATTTCTGTGTTTCATGCATTGAGGGTGATTGTAGGCATGCAGAAGGAAAAGAAGAACCCCAGGACGAAGAGGGTTTCTACCCCTCACCCAAAAACACGGGGGGTTCTCCTTCCCCTTGTCCATGCATAAAACTACCTTCAAAGCATAAAGCACAAGAAAATTTTCTTGGGGGCAACGCCCAAGAAAGTTACTGGACCTGGGCGAATATGCGTGTTGTTCGGGGCAGACAGGGTTTAAAGGAAGTATTGCTGCAAAATGTGAAAAATGCACCTTTTCAAAGTCCAACTAAATGTTTTTTTACCATTTTCCGCTCAGATTTCCTCCGCGCCGAGCAACCCTATTCATTCTTGGTCCCCTAAGTTTCCTAGGGGTTGTTTGCACCAAATTTACCTTATGGCTTGTGCATCCAAGGGGAGTTCTCAGCATGTTTCTGAAAAAAAATCTAAAAACCCTCCTGGCAGTAAACTGTAAATTTACCGAAATTACATTCCACAATGTCGCATATAATGTCTTTTTCCGATAATATCGAATACAGCACTAAAGTTAATAAATGCAATTGCTGTTTCACTCCTTTTTAGTGAATTTTCTTAAAAAAAATTCACTAGTGAGGAGATCCCGACTTTTGAATTTTGAAAAAATTTCTTCAAATGAGCGCTAATTAGGCCCCCCAGAAAACATATCCGGGGTGAGTTTCAATTTTTATATGTTTATATATATATATATATATATATATATATATATATATATATATATATATATATATATATATATATATATATATATATATATATATATATATATATATATATATATATATATATATATATATATATATATATATATATATTTATATATATATGTATCACACCGATAACTCAAAAAATAATGGGCCGATTTTGATTAAATTTGGTGAAAAAATTCCTTTTGCAAATGGCTTGGATGAGTTCGTTAAGCAGGAAAATCTGCCTAGGTATTCCCGGAAAATTTTGTGTTTTCTTTCGAAAAAAAATTATATCTCCGGAATTAACAAAGTAAGGGCATCCGAATTTGGTACGCTGGTTTATACCCTTATAAGTAAGCTACCTATCAAAATTTAGCTATGTAAGTCAAAAGACAAAAAAGTTATAGGCATTTTAAGAAAAATAAATTGGGGTTTTCCTCAAAACGTCAAAGTGGCGATTTAAAATGTCAAAATTGGCAACATTTAGGCAAATAACTTGAATCTAATACAAGCTATAGAAACAAAATGTCTCAAGAAGAATGTTTTACAAACCCTAAAGTCTTAATTTCAACCGTCATTGTCCTTCATTTTACTAAAATATTTGCAGAAAATTCATTTCAAATAGACCCTTTCTCTGATGCTTGGCAGTAGCCTTAGCTATAGAGTTTATCGTTTAATGGTATATAATTTTTGTCGAATTTTTGTAAAAAATCAATAAAGCTCAATATATCCGTTATTATATAAGATATGAAAAAAATTTTTATATATTAATTATAGGGTGTCTTGAGCTACATCTTAAAATAATATTTCTACAATCACAGGGTGGCCCATAAGTCATTGGTGATACAAATTTCCTTTTTTTTTCAATCAAACACGTCTTATGTTATTGCATTTTTGCATTTTCCATCGAGATATAATGCATGTTTGTAAGAAAAGAAGTTCTAGACGCAGCAAGTGCGTTATGGTAGCGAATTTTGATCAAATGTTTCATATTTGAACAGCTCAATTTGCTATTAACCTATAAGGTTGACCAAGAAACGTGTTTTTTCGGGAACACTTTAAGTTTACTTTTGGAAAATTTTGTACATTTTCACACAGTAAAGTTATTTTGATGAAACATGGCACATTGTTTCTAATATATAGATTATACTGGTAACCAAATTTGATGCCTGCTTTCTTAAAAAAACACACATATTTGTTATTAAAAACATTTTTATGAAAATTCACTACCATAACGCACTTGCTGCGTCCAGAATTTTTATTTTTATATTACAAATATAACCACAAGATAGGTAAGTATAATAAAGGGGGCCCTTAATTAACATTAGGGCTACACAAACTTAAAAGTAGAGAAGACATTTAGATCGTTTCTGTGTGCACACAAAAATTAGTAAAATAAATTAGAAAATCTAATAAAAAACAACAGTTTTACAATATTATTTTAAATAAACCGAGACATGCGTTTCGCGGCTATGTCGCATATCGCGAGCATGAATCTGGGTTTTCTCCAAGACTGCACTGAAATTTGGTCGACGTCTAAGGCAAGCACCTTTTAAATTAAGTTTGATAGGTTTGGACGCTAAACAAACGTAGGTATGTTTAATTTTTAGCGTGACTGTACCTATCTGAAACGTACAATATGAGAAATACAGAAAGTGATATTTAGTAAACTCACTAAAAAAAACTAACCTTCGAAATCATCGATAATAAAAATGATGGATCTAATAACTGATCTATTAGTATCGTTCTCATTTTTTGAGCAGGTTTTGATACTTGCAGAGAACATTGTCGTATACTAAAATTTAGCGCTTTTGAAAGCAAACATTGTCCGGGTATTATAAAAGAAATGGACCAGGTCTGACATCTACAAAATTATTAGTTGATTGTACAAATGTCTCCATCTATAACATTTTGTGCTAACTAGAGCAGTTGTGACAACATGCTACCTGGTTCTGCACCGAGATGGCGTCCCTGTCTACGTTCTGGCATGTTGCAATAATACTTGTTAAGTCCATTGTTTATATTTTTCTCGACCATTTATTAAACTATCATAGCAGTACAGGTAACATCATCTGTCTTTGTCCAACATTATAGATATTTCATTACAGAATTTGAAGTGATGTCAAGAATTATATAAATTTTAATTTTGAATAGCATTATTTTTCTTTGATCAAAAGACTTGAAAATTGGTACAGAACAATGTCTGTCTATGTTATTTTAATATGTAAATTCTCGTTTCAACCACTTAAAGAATTTGAAAAAAATCAATAGAAACAAGATTCAAAGAACACATAACAGCATTAGATAAAATCCACATACCTAGCTGCAAATCAAACGTAGCTACACACATTCACAACAGAAAATACCAAAAACCAGATATCAACCAATTACAACTAATAAAACCTTTTAAAGACCCAAAAAAAAATGGAAATCTGGGAACAATACCACATTAGACAGACAAACAATAAGAAACAATTAATCCCAGAACAAATCCAAATACAAGCATTTAAGCAAAACTTAATAAAAGCGTACAAATAGCAAATTATAAACCACAATAATCAAAACAGGAAACCGATACAATCGACGCATTCCGAAAACACAAGAGAACAGTAAACCGACCAATATAAGCTCAACGCGCAGACGTCACATACAATTTCAGACGTAGACCACACAGGACGGTTCGAAACTGCAGTTCACGTAAACAAATAAAAATCACAAAAGTACAGCAAACAAATTATATATATATATATATATATATATATATATATATATATATATATATATATATATATATGTATATGTATATATATATATATATATATATATATATATATATATATATATATATATATATATATATATATATATATATATATATATATATATATATATATATATATATATATATATATATATATATATATATATATATATATTTATGTGTCACACCTATAACCTAAAAAATAATGGACCGATTTTAATAAAATTTGGCACAGACCTTCCTTTCGCAAGTCGCTTGGATAAGTTCGTTAGCCAGGAAAATCCGCCGAGGTTTTCCCGGAAAATTTTGTGTTTTCTTTCGAAAAAAATCTAAAAAAATTTATATCTCCAAAATTAACAAAGTAAGGGCAACCAAATTTCATATGAGGGTTTATATCATTAGAGGCAGGTCACCTACCAAAATCTAGCTCCGTAGGTCGAATGACAAAAAAGTTACAGGCATTCAAAGAAAAATAAATTTGGGTTCTCCTCAAAACGTCAAAATCGCGATTTTAAACGTCAAAATTGGTGAGTACCTTCCTTTTGCAAGTGGCTTGGATATGTTTGTTATCCAGGAAAATCCGACGAGGTTTTCCCGGAAAATTTTGTGTTTTCTTTCGAAAAAAAATTATATCTCCAAAATTAACAAAGTAAGGGCAACCACATTTTATACGCGGGTTTATATCATTATAAGCAAGTTACCTACCAAAATTTAGCTCTGTAGGTCAAAAGATAAAAAAGTTATAGGCATTTAAACAAAAATAAATTGGGGTTTTTCACAAAACGTCAAAGTTGCGATTTAAACGTCAAAATTGGCAACATTTAGGAAAAGAACTTGAATCTAATACGGGCTATGGAAATAAAATGTCTTAAGAAGAATGTTTTACAAACCCTGAAGTCTTAGTTTCAACCGTCATTGTCCTTCATTTTTAACCGACTTCAAAAATAGGAGGAGGTTCTCAATTCGCCTGTATGTTTTTTTTATGTGTGTTACCTCAGAACTTTTTTCTAGGTGAACCGATTTTGATGATTCTTTTTTTATTTGAAAGCTGGTGCTTCTCGTGTGGTCCCATATAAATGTGATCAGGATCTGACTAGTAGTTTTTGAGTTATCCTTAATAATGCGTATTTAATTGGCTTCGACTACCTACATTGATGATGATTGTGGATCACAACCAACCATTCATTCTGTTGAGAAAGAAACAGTGTTTCCGCGGAAACAAAACTTATCCGAGATTTCAGTATTTAATTTAATAACTAGCTATTAATTTATAATTTTTATATAAATAAATGATTAAACATGAATTATGACTAAAATGATTAGAACGCCCGCTAGAATACGACATTAAAACAAACTTCCAACAACTGACTCGTTGGTCTAGAGGTATGATTTTCACTAATGAGGAGATCTCGACTTTCGAATTTGGAAAAAATTTCTTCAAATGAGCGCTATTTAGGACCCCCGGAACCCAAATCTGAGGTCAGCTTCGGACTTATATATATATATATATATATATATATATATATATATATATATATATATATATATATATATATATATATATATATATATATATATATATATATATATTTATTTATTTATGTGTCACACCTATAACTTAAAAAATAGTGGACCGATTTTGATAAAATTTGGCACATACCTTCCTTTCGCAAGTCGCTTGGATAAGTTCGTTAGCCAGGAGAATCTGCCGAGGTTTTCCCGGAAAATTTTGTGTTTCCTTTCGAAAAAAATCGAAAAAAATTTATATCTCCAAAATTAACAAAGTAAGGGCAATTACATTTCAAACGCAGGTTTATATCATTAGAGGCAAGTCACCTACCAAAATTTAGCTCCGTAGGTTAAATAACAAAAAAGTTACAGGCATTCAAAGAAAAATAAATTTGGGTTCTCCTCAAAAAAATTATATCTCCAAATTTAACAAAGTAAGGGCAACCAAATTTCATACGCGGGTTTATATCATTATAAACAAGTTGTCTACCAAAATTTAGCTCTGTAGGTCAAAAGACAAAAAAGTTATAGGCATTTAAACAAAAATAAATTGGGGTTTTTCACAAAACGTCAAAGTTGCGATTTAAACGTCAAAATTGGCAACATTTAGGAAAAGAACTTGAATCTAATACGGGCTATGGAAATAAAATGTCTCAAGAAGAATGTTTTACAAACCCTGAAGTCTTAGTTTTAACCGTCATTGTCCTTCATTTTAATAAAATGTTTCCAAAAAATTTATTTCAAATAGACCCTTTCTCTGACGCTTGGCAGTAGCTATAGAGTTTATCGTTAATAGTATATAATTTTTGTAGAATTTTCGTAAAAAAAATCAATAAAGCTCAATATATCTGTTATTATACCAGATATGAAAAAAAATTGTATATATTAATTATAGGGTGTCTTAAGCTACATCTTAAAAAATTATTTCTACAATCACAGGGTGGCCCATAAGTCGTTGGTGATACAAATTTTCTTTTTTTTTTAAATCAAACACGCCTAATGTTATTGCATTTTTGCATTTTCCATCGAAATATAATGCATGTTTGTAAGAACAAAAATTCTGGACGCAGTAAGTGCGTTATGGTAGCGAATTTTGATCAAATGCTTAATATTTGAATAGCTCAATTTGCTATTAACCAATAAGGTTGACCAAGAAACGAGTTTTTTCGGGAACACTTTAAGTTTACTTTTGGAAATTTTTCTACATTTTCAAACAATAAAGGTATTTTGATGAAACATGGCACATTGTTTTTACTATATAGATTATACTGGTAACCAAATTTGATGCCTGCTTTCTTAAAAAAACACACATTATTGCTATTAAAAAATAGTTTTATGAAAATTCACTACCATAACGCACTTGCTGCGTCCCGAGATTTTTTATATACTTGTTAGTTTTGATTCATTATATATGTAACTGCCATCCAATTTAGGATGGTTTAATGGATATTATTTTTATTGCTATTATTATTATTATTCATTAGTATAGACAGTTTGTCTTATTCTTGTAGTATTTATTTAGATTGATTTGCGAACAAAAGGCTCATTTCAAATTTTGCGCTGGCCTGGCTTCATTAGCCCAGAAACATAAGTTATACTTAAACAGTATGAAAATTGTACAAAACAAAGTATGTTTAAGTTTTCGAGAGTATTTATTTAATGTGACTTCAAATAAGTCTTCAAGAGGTAAATAGGAGCGACGGAATCCGATAGTAAACTTTGCACTACCGCTACACATCACGAACTAGTTCTTGAGAATATTACTATTGAGCCTTAACAAACTGCGCTACGATTTCATTTTGGGTGTACTGTTTGAAAACATTTCCACTATAATTGAACACTCTCGAGCATTGCAATATAAATGGATGCACGAAGCGTAGAGTACGACCTAATGCTCTGCGCTAAGCGGGTGGAATTCCTCTAAATAAGAAAGACATGACAATCCGTAGCGTATTGTGTGCACACTGAGGGGGTTTAATGTGTTTTAATAAACTTAAGTGCATATTAAGTGGAAAGCGTAACTGAGGATCTTAAATGTTATACCAGTTTATGTTTATAATCTCAATCTGTCTTCTATATATACACTTCAAATCATTTGTGTGATAAAAAAGATTTCACTAATAGACAGGTAACGACCTACGAATGTTGGAATTTGTTTTTCAAATGAGCGTGAATTGCGTGAATTAGAGCCTCTAGAACCCATATCCGATTTCAGTTTTATATATATATATATATATATATATATATATATATATATATATATATATATATATATATATATATATATAACCAAGGATAAGAACGTTTGCCTTTGAGCCAAAGGATCCCCAGTTCAATTACCATTAGAAACGTCAAATTATTTTTCGGTACATACGGTAAATTAGTATCAACCAAAGTAGTTGTGTCGCTCTGCTTAAGCAAATTGAATGTCTGCAAATGTCGGTCCTGTGTGTTATGCGAATTTGGGCACGTTTAAGTTTATACACTCATTACAAAAGGAAATTAATAGAACAAACACACACACACACACACACACACACACACACACACACACACACATATATATATATATATATATATATATATATATATATATATATATATGTATATATATATATATATATATATATATATATATATATATATATATATATATATATATATATATATATATATATATATATATATATATATATATATATATATGGATCTGAATGATATTTGAAAAATCGGTTTTTTGAAGCCCTCTAAAAACGTACACTACTGAAATATTTCAATTGTTATTAGGTTAAATAGTGACCGTGGCTAACTTTTTATACAACGAGAATTTATGGTTTCTCAAAAGTTAATTAAAAGTAGAAAGAGGGTGTTGCGATCTAAAGTCGGTCACTATATATATATATATATATATATATATATATATATATATATATATATATATATATATATATATATATATATATTATCACGTTCATGAAACTGTTTCAGTTTATCACAGATGCGATTTCTAGATAGAGTAGGAATTGAAGCACAGTGCCAAATTTCTTAAATTTTCGTAGAACATTTTTGAGAATCACGGAAACACCTGGGTCTTTCCAGCATATTTAAATTTCAAATTACTTGGAACTAATAAATAGTGTAACATAACGTCCCAATAAGTAGGCACCAGACGGTTACTTAACAATTTAGGTTGACCAAATATTTCACAATAAAAATGACGTCTAATAACCATGATTGCTTTACGTTAAGACGTAACAGAGAGTCAAAAATCAAACACAGCTGAAGACCATATGAAGTATAAAGTAAAGCAAGCTGAGACTTGCTGTTAACCTCCCACTCTCACCTGGACTGTGAGAGTGGTACTGACTAGAGACAATTTGGTGCGTAATTGCCCATATTTAGCGGAATATTGTAACTCAGTGGCCGCAGAACTTCAAGATAAAGCATTTTTGTTTGAAAATACTTTTCAACATGCCTTAGTAATCATTTTGTACGCTATGTCAGACAACAAATCAGTTTTTGAAAATGAATAAATGCGAGTGCCGTAAACATGAAAAATCTTTGAATTTTGAAGTTTTAAGTCGTGTGAGGAACCTGTAAAAGATGAGACAGGTAGTTTCAATAATTTGTTTTTAGTTATTATAGCGTATATTTTGATCCCTGTGACAGAATGATCCTAAAAAAGACCCTAATGGGGAATACTTTATCGAAAGATTTTTTTTAAATCGGCTGACCCGTTATGAAAGAATGAATTGTCGCTGTTTAAAGTGAAACACACTCCATATATATATATATATATATATATATATATATATATATATATATATATATATATATATATATATATATATATATATATATATATATATATAGGGTGGCGCATTGAAAACGAAACAACGAAACAGACCGATTTGCGTCCAGAGAAATTTTTCTTCTAAGAAACGCTGAAACACTTCAATTTTAATGTTGAGGGGGGCATGTTTTGACATAAAACTCAACTTTGTCACATCAACCCCTTAAGGGTGGTGATAACAACCCTTATATTTTAAATAGGGAATATGGGTCATGTGTTACATCATTTGAAAGCACTTTCTTTTTTGAATTCTTTTTTTTTTAAATTTCGACAACACACCACGAGGGCTTACAGCCTAAATACTATAGTACCGTGGGTGTCGACAAGGAGGAAAGAGGCAACTTGTTAATTCTGGACTTGAAGGTTTAGAGGTTCGGAGGAGAAGGAAAAACCTGTGCCGGCAAGGATTCCATAACTTGGAAGTCCTCGGGACAAAAGAGCGGGCATAACAAGATGCTCTATGTCTGGAGACCTGGACAGTAAAAGGATGCATTCGCTCTATTTCCCTGGTAGATCTGTTGGGGGCAGCAGGTGGAGGAACTATGGAAAAAAGCTCCTCTGAGCAGTGCCCGTGCAGATATATGTAAAAGATAGAGAGGTCACCAACGGCACGTCGGTGGGCAAGGGATTGCAGCCTTTGGGAGAGTGTAGGGTCACCGATAAGACGTATAGCTCTCTTCTGAATGGAGTCCAAGATAGCGAGTGTAGAAGCGGCTGCGGCACCCCAGATGTGGGAGCAGTAATCGAGGTTTGGCCTTATTTGTGAAGTATATAAGGTATAGAGATTAGCAGGTGAAAAGTATTTGCGAGCCCGGAAGAGGAAGCCTAATTTCTTACCAGCCGATTCTGCAATTGAAGTGACATGTTGGTGCCAATTGAGACCTCGATCCACAGAAATGCCAACAAGTGAAAAGGACTCATTACTTTGGATAACTTGGTTGTTCATTGTGATGGGTCTAGGGCTGGTGTATCTCTTATGAGTAAGACAGCAACACACTAATCTTTTTGGAAGTTTTATCAACTCGTTTAAAAATTATTTACAGTTGACGATGCAAAAACGCAGTTCACTCATTCCGATAAGAAATGTGCTAATTGTCAATGTTTTGTTGGTTTATAAACAAAAATTGACTATCAGAACATTTCTTATCGGAATGAGAGAAATGCGGTTTAATATTTCAGTTTATCGGTCGGTTTGACACTTGATAGTACTACCGAAAATTAATTTTACAATGGTGTATTCTGTAGAAGAAAGAGTTGAAACAATTACTCTTTTTTCCAAAGACGACGACTGTGCCAACCGTACCGCAAATTTGTTTAATGAACGACATTCGAACAGACATGTTAACAGAAAATACATTTTGGAGTTAGTTGCAAAGTTTCGACAAAGTGGTTCAGTAGCCAACAAAAAACGGATTCCTGAACGTGAATGTCCGGTTAGAAATGAGACTACTGAGAATGAAGTTTTAGGACAAATTGGTGCAGACCCTACTTTGAGCACGAGAAAGTTGGCCACTGTTTCAAGCATCAAAAGAAGAACTATTCAGTGAATATTGAAGCATCATAAATTTCACCATTATAAAATTCATCTTGCACAACAACTGAATGAAAATGATTTTGATCGGCGACTGGAGTTTTGTGAAGTTATGACTGTACGAATAGCTGATAGCGGGAACTTTCTGGTCAATATCTGTTTTTCAGACGAGTGTACGTTTTTATTAAACTGTACAGTCAATCGCCATAATTGTCGTTATTGGGTAGATAATAATCCAAGAAAAGTCCACACTCAAACTCCCCAGAAATTGAATGTCTGGACTGGCATTTTTGGAGACCGTTTAATTGGACCAATTTTCTTGATGGCAATTTGAGTGGCGACACGTATTTGGAGTCACTAGAAGATATCGTTTACCCTCTACTAATTGACATTGTTGAAAATGATGATCGCTATCAAGAAAGTCAAATAGTGTTTCAACAATATGGAGCTCTTCTGCATTTTTCACAACGTTTTAGGGTGTTTTTGAACAGAGAGTTTTTAGAGCAATGGTTTGGGGGTAGAGGTGCTATTGAGTGGCCCCCTAGATCACCGGATTTAACTCCTTTAGACTTGTTTCTATGGGGCTATTTAAAGAGTAGAATTTACGCAACAGAAGGGGAGTCTCTGGAAGAATTACGACGACGCATTGTTGAAAAATGCCGTCTAATAACTCCACAAATACTCCAGAATGTCAAAGCTCGTTTTGAACAAGATTTGTACTTTTGTATGGAAGCTGGTGGTCAACAATTTGAACACCTACTTAACTGAATAAACATTTTTGAACGTTTGGTTTTGTTTTTTAGTTTTTTTTAACGAAAAAATGACTAAATAGTGCATTTCTTATCACAATCAGTGAAATACGTTCTTGCAACTCCAACTGTGAATAATTTTTAAACGAGTTAATAAAACTTGCAAAAGAATTAGTGTACTGAATTCAGAAAAGAAAGGGCTTTCAAATGATGTAACACTTGATTCATGTTCCCTATTTAAAATATAAGGGTTGTTATCACAACCCTTAAGGGGTTGATGTGACAAAGTTAAGTTTTATGTCAAAACAGGTCCCTCTCAATATTAAAATTGCCGTGTTTCAGCGTTTCTTAAAAAAAATTTCTCTGGACGAAAATCGGTCTGTTTCGTTTTCCATGCGCCAGCCTATATATATATATATATATATATATATATATATATATATATATATATATATATATATATATATATATATATATATAACGGGTAGACGATAACTAAAAAAATAATAAACCGATTCTAATTAAACCTGTCACTCGTGTGCCTTTGTAAATGGCCTAGAAAAGTTCGTTAGCCAGGAAAATCCGCAATAGTTTTTTTCGGGAAAATTTCGGGTTTTTTTGGAAAAATTTGATATCTTCTAACATAGCAAAGATATTTAAATTATTAATATATTAATAATGATTAAAATTTGGTTCGCAAGTTGCTTATATAGAGCGTATACGATGTATGAGAATTTACCATTTTAGCTCAAAGAATACAAAGTTATAATCATTTAAAGAAAAGGATTTAATGCTACTGAGGTCCAAATACTAACAAATGTATGTGACTAACAAAGTGTATTACATATTACAGGCGACTATTAAGCTTTTTTTTTTGCTGCAGAAAGGTGAAAAATACTATTCAGATAAAATATCTTACCAAAAAAAGCCATCCTAAGATTAGATATATTAATAATATTATTTAGAAAAAAAGCAGCTAATTTTAAATTGATATAATTGACCTAGGTAGGATATTAAATATGTGTGTCAACGTTCTGAAAGTTGACTCGTCACAATGTATTATAACTGCTAGCTTGGACACAAGTAGATTGATACGTATTAGATTGAAAATTTCTCTGAGGCATATAAACTTTTGTTTATTTTGAAGTTTTAGAAACCTAACCAATAATGCAATCACTGTATCTGGATGTGCGTAATTATTCGCCTACATAGATCCTGTATATATTGTCTGGTTGTACAATTTATCGAGTTCCTTTTCATTGAAATAAGTTGTTGGTAAACATGTCTTCTATTAGTTTTTTTTTAATTTAATATTAATGGCTGCGGCATCTCAGTCCATTAGCACATTCATTTCCCATCATTCCATATTTTTACAAATTTTCCAGACAAAGTCAACTTGGCTCGCCCAGGAATCGAACCCGGGACCTCTCGCTTATCAGGCTGGCACCTAGTAACCTGCGCCACGAGGGCGTCGTCTTCTATTAGTTAATATACAGTCTGTTTACCATATCCAAACCGCTTTACTTCATTCAGATCCCCTTATTCCTTAAACAACTACCAAAGAAAATGCTTTTAAAATTTTATGATTTTTTTCCTATAAACGTCAGACTTGCGACTTGAAACGTCAAAATCGGTCACCTGTAAACGCAAATTCTAAAATTAAGACGGGTGTTGGATAAAAAAATATTGCAGGAAGTGTACTCAGCAGTGCCTTACATTTTTGTTTCAAGAGCTTTGTTCTTCACTTGACGAAACTGTTTGCAGAAAAGTTATTTGAAATAGACCATTTCTGCGATCTTATAGCAGCAGTTTAAATTATAGAGTTCCTGATTTAAATGTGTCTAAATTCTTTATTTATCAAATTAAATTTAAAACAGTTAATCATTTTCGTCAGTAAATCGATAAACAGACTAACTATATTAAGCTGGTAGTAATAATTCGGATGCAGCCAGTGTGTTATGGTAACGCACCTTCAAAAACGCAACGTGTGTACGGAATTTCATCAAACTAAATTTATTGTTTTCGGAGATACAATTTTTGTTCGAAGATTTTTCGTATTTGAAAGGTTTATATGGAAATTTGATAATATAACGCATTTGCTGCGACAAGACTTCTGAAGTACCGAGGGACATACTTTATAAACAACTGTCACTACTACCTAGGTAATATATTGTCTTGTATAGTTAACTAACAAGTTTGTGGTTGCCCATATATTTTAAGATTGAGGCCATTTTACGACTAAGATATTTGTACCCTAAAAAAACGTTTTTGTTGAATCATCAGAATTATCTCTTGCCTGATAGCCCGTATTACATGGCTTTGACTTTTTAGAAAAATCAAAGATTTTCATAATTCTAAAAATAAGACAAGAAAATCTAACAAAAGTCAGATTATTAAATTCTTTTGTAGAGCACCTATATAAAGCAAAATGTTTCAAATATATGAACAAGCAGTTTTTCAATTATATATTTTTTCAATTTCTAAATTTAACTTCTCGAGGCATATAATATGATATTTTTGGTCTTATTATTTTGTGCCCAATCATCTAGTACACGGAATTATCGATAAAAGATAAAACGTTATATGAAGCTGGGAGGAGATACGGCCTATTTCGTGTATCTTGTTGCGGCATTGAACAAAACATCTTATTAGCCATGAAGGTTGTTAGCAGGGGGAGAGCCACTACTCCCATGGGCCAGATGCTCAGAATAAACGGGAGTCACTATTTCCTCCCCTCTTTCCTCGTTCCTTTTACCACAGTCCTCATATCCTCTTTTGTATCCCGTATTCCGCTGCTGTGGTTATGGATATAGGTCGATGCAGAAACAAGGTAAATGTAACATATAAACAAGGCAACACTTACGCGGGTTCTATATTCATCTGGTCCTACGGTGTTTGTACACCTCGCAAGTTCTAAAATGGAAAAATTTTATTTTACGTTTAGTGGGCCTTTCGAGAGCTTTAAAGGTTGTATTTGTAAATATTTTGCCTGAAAAAGGTATATACCTTTTGTTTTTCAGTAAAGTGGATTCAATTCACATTGCTTTTGATCGTTTTGTCGTACACTGTATCGTTATAAAATAATTTACGCGATCTGTTATGTCAGTACGATGCGGTGCTATTACATTATAAAATATAAACAAATGCGTTACCATGATGCAACAGATGTTTTAATTTATATACGGGGTGTCAAAAAAGTGTGGAATATTGCCAATATTTCGAAAATTACTAAACATATTTTTTTGACACTTTGTATATTGAGGTACTTAAATTTAATACTCTATTGACAAGTAAAAAAAAACTAAGTGTAACTAAACAGGGGACTCAGAAATAATACCACCTTTCTTATTCTAAATGGAACATGTTTTTGAGTTGTCTGAATTTACATCTAATTTAAGGTCTAATTGTATTTGAACCTTTTGTTTTCATTCGCTACTTTAAAAAAAATGAGTCATTTTAAAAAATCGTTAATATTACGAAAACTACGGAACATATATTTTGACACTGGGTATATCGGTGTACTTAAGTTCAATACACTTTTGACAAATCAATGTGGGAGCTATACAGGGTGGCTGAGAAATAATAACAAATTTGTTATTTTAAATGGAGCACTCTGTATATTTTGTAGATTACAATAGCCATCCGAGAGATAAATTCAATTATGTAAGTTATAAGTTGCTTATTCGTGACAATGAGACATTTATGTACCTACTCAAACTGAATTTAGTCACCTGAATACGCTGAAACTATGAAGATAATCCTCTCATTTGTAATGTTGCTAGGTGCCTTAGTGATAAATTTGACAGTTCTTGTCAAATCTTTTTAAGCAATCAGATAAGCATACGTCTTAGCTCATAGAAATTAACACGGTAGCTCTGGAAAAGAAAAAAAATTGAAATGTTAATGATGTTTAGATATGGTGACCGCAAGAAAACACAATCGGCTGATGTCGATTATTTAATCCAGCTTACCCTAATCGGCCCGCAATTACCTAATCTTGTATAAGCAAACTTTTAAAGAAAGTCAATGAAACAGGAAGTTTACAAGACAGACGAAAAACAAGCAGACCAAAAAGCACTAGTGGTGATGTGGCTATAAATGTTTTAGTTGATTTACAGAACAATCACAATCAATCGCGTCGACAAATATCAGATATCCTCAGTTTGATTCTTTAATATCCCGCAGTGTTTATCCAACATAAGGTTTATCCAACATAAGGTAACGTTTGTTTGCCTTCTTCTTGCAAAATATATAGATTTCTATCAAATCAGCTATCAAGCAGTTTTTTCCTTTTATATTTGCTGTAAAACTACAAGTTTTAGCAAAACAACTCTTATTTTCTGTGAAGATAACTAGTCTTTGTTTGCATTGGTGTTTTACATAGTGTAATGCTTTTAAGATTGCAACGACTTCTGCTGAATATATGGATAGTTTACTATTTAGTCGAAATAATTATTTCACCTTCCGGGACATAGTAGCCACAGCCTGTGAAGCTGTTTTGTTTGGAGTCATTGGTGCGAAATTTAGACGTTACGTCACACTTAAATACCACATTACGGGCATTAAAGGGGAAGTCATTGTAATGCTGTAAATATGTTATCTTCAATGGTTTTTTGTCTGTATATTTATTCTGTATGTAAGGCATAATCTGTTTTGATATAGATCACCTTTATATATTTTTTTCTCCCTCGGAGCTCGTCCGCGTCTTTGCCGTCCCGATTTCACTGCAGCCTTTAGATTATTGTGCATGCCCTTAGTTTTTCTACTCCACCCATTCCAAAATCACTGTGCCTTGAAATAGTCTGCACAGCGATTGGTAGGATGAAGTTTTATATTCTCTGTCTCCGATCTGGACTGACCGTAGATCAGTTGTCTTTTGCGGTCTAGAGCTTTACACTCGCACAAGATGTGCTGTGCTGATTCTTCCCCCTCACCGCAGAGTCTGCATGCAAACCACCCCATTTTATGCAGGTGTTTCTTGACGGTCATGTGTCCCGTTAAGAGACCTGTCATGTTTCTGGGATGTTCTCTTCTAAGATTTAGCAGCTCCACAGCTCTCTTTGAACTGGGTTCGTCAATTACCTGGACAGTCTGCCCAGTGCATCTTGTGTTCGTTTCTGACCCAGGGCTTCATGGCTCCCCTGGATCCTTTATATATTATAAAATATTGTGGCAAACTGTTTTAATTATAGAAGGAAGATTATAACACTGACGTAGATTACACAAAAAAAATTAAATTGCTAAAGTTATTTTAGAAATTTTGTTATTTTAGTAAGAAGGTTTTAGAGGTCGTAATACGCGCTCTTGTCAAGGATCTTTTCTAAAGTGTTATCATCGATATCTCTATGTTATCATAAAATAGTGCGGCAAATTGAATCATACCTGGCTGTGCTAATATACTCTCCTCAAAACGACATTCTCATTAAATTAACTTAGAGTCCTTGACTGGATCACAAAGATAATATTCGTCTTTTGTTCCCATAAACTTTTGAAACGTCATATTACTCGAGTTTTAACGAAAAATGACAATTTGTACCAAATCAGTCCTCAGTCCTACCCCCTAAATCGATCCTACCCAAAAAATTCAAAATGTTCTTTTGTCAAGTGCTCACTGAATACGAAATTTGAAGATGATATCTCAGTTCGAAAGTTATTGCGCCCACTAACAAATAGATGTACAGGCCGAGAGTTCCAGAATCAAGTTCTCGATATTTGTTGAGTCTTTTACGCCGTTTTAGCAAAAGAATTGCAAAATTTCTGTCTCCGCTTTTCCGCCCCCACACATTCAGTCTCTAACTTAATTTTAGCACAGAATACCAGATGTTTGATGAAATTGTAAGTTTTCTACTAAACAAACCATAAAACTTTATATTACTCGAGTTTTAATGAAAAAATTTCAATTGCCACCAAATCACCCCATTGCTCCCCTACCCCTGGAGCTTTTTTACCCAAAAACAATCAGAACCATTTGTTTGTTAGGTGCTAACTGCGTACCAAATTTAAAGACGATATCTCAATTCGTTCTAAAATTATCGTGGCAACAAAGTGACAGACATAC
Organism: Tillus elongatus; assembly: GCA_964006375.1. Taxonomy (NCBI): domain Eukaryota; kingdom Metazoa; phylum Arthropoda; class Insecta; order Coleoptera; family Cleridae; genus Tillus; species Tillus elongatus. The sequence goes on from OZ023266.1 coordinate 125,775,355, forward strand.
AGACTGACAGACAAATAAATATTCGTTCCCAAATCACGTTTTCTATATGTTTTGACATTCCTTACTACGTTTAAATGAGAAAATTTGTTGAAATTTTTGTCCCTGCTGCTGCCATACTTCCACACGTATTGACGATGCGGAAGTAAATTAAATCTTGTGGTCTAGCTCCGATAAAATAAAACTTCAAGTGCGCAAAACTCAATTTCCTATGAAGCTAGAAAATTTAAGTTTGATATATCTAGGTACTGTGAGTGGATTTAAAAGACACTTGAATTACAAATTTTATTAAAGTTGCAAAAGCTTTCCAAAAGAAGGCTTAATCCATATTTAGAAAAGGAAAGTATCTGATAAATTATAAACGAAATAAAATGAAAATTCACTAGTACAACAAGAAAAAATGTTTGCTGAAAATTATAATTTTAGACACAAAGATGACAGAACTTGTCCAAGCGTTTAAAAAATTGGATCTTGATCCAAACGTGTGAAATCTGGACACTATTGTTTTTCCAAATATTAAAGTTAGTAAAACAAAACAAAATGTTGCATCAGGCCGGAATCGAACCTGGGCCGCCTGCGGTTCACGTGAGCATTATACCTCTAAACAACGGATGCTAACTAATAAATTGTCTGCTTACGTGGTAGTTAGACATACGGCAATTTGCTACCCCGGGAAATTTTATATTATATCGTAAAAGTCTAACTAACTACAGAATTAATTAAATTGTGACTTACTCGCCAGTTACTTAAACACGATTGACTGTTTCTATATTACATGACGTCTTATTTTTCAGTTTAAAGATAAAAGAACAGACCGTTTTAAAATAATTTGTATATAGATGTGTCGATTTTATATTTATTTCACACTTTCGTATATGCTCATAATCTTATAAGATGAAACTTACTTATGAATTAAATATATAATCTCATTGCTTCTACAAAAATATAATTTTTAGTGCGTCATATTTTTGCAAACGGTTTATTTACAAAAATGATTCCGGTTACTTTTAGCAGCCATTTTGACGAAATAATTCATATTTACGTTTCAGCTAGAACTACGTTTTTATTATGGATACGAATGGCCTAAAACGTAGGAAACGTATGCCTGGGTATGTTCTGGGCCACGAGTGTATTTGAAATAATTCTGTGACAAAAGAAACAAACTCTCAGATTATGATTTGGCAATGACGTCATATTTTATTTATAAAAGCGATAGTCTTTTCTCTTCTTTCTTTCTTTAACGAGGGTCTATTTTCGCGAATATGGTCAATTACCGACGCCAGTAAGCAGTTTTACCTCACTATCCTGGAAATTTTTCCGACCCCCGGCCTTTCAGTAGGGATAGGTAACGTGCCCAACATCGCATGTACACGGGACCGACGGCTTTACGCCCCTTCCAAAGGGCGGGACGTACAGACATTCAACTTACTTAATCACGATGCCAGAACCTCGGTTGATGTTAATTTTACAGTATGTACTAAAAAAGGAAAGGAGAACGCTGGGATCAAACCCGGTACCCTTCGGTTCAGAAGCAAACATACTTACCAACGAACCACCGAGGCCCTGATAGTTTCTTAAAAATGTCTTTATTGTCTTTCTTAAGCATTGATCTTGCCACTATATACTACATTCCAGTCTAAAACTTTCAATGGGGCCGTTCATAAAGCTACATCTATAGTGAATTTTTAAAAACTATTGAAACCCCCAATTTAAAAACAAAGAGAATGATTTTACGAACTTTTAATTTCATGTCCCCAGTCATTTCTAATTGTTCACAAACGGGTGAAGAATCCAGATTTAGTCTCTTTATGAACGATAGACGAAGTCCCATTTGTAGAAGGCCAGGCCATAAGATATAAGATACTTACAGTTTGATATTGTAAGGACTGTGAGTTGTAGCAGGGGTTAATTATGCTGTGGGGAGACATACGTTTAGAGTTTCGTATCGATTTAGTATTAGAAACTCATGGGAAGCTTACATCACGCAGGTACATCCCCGATATGACTGAACCAGTCACTGATTTTGTCGGTGACGAATTCACTATACTTACATACAATTCAGGGCCTCATATCGCTAGGTTGATGCAGAATGATCTCCAAGACGTAAGTAGTGAAACATTGAATTGGCTATCAAACAGTCTCGATCCCAATCCTAATTAGCATTTATGAGATTTTATGGGTGGAAGGATTCAAAGTTTCACCATAGGTCCAGAAATAACTTGTTAGAAACAGCACCAAATTGATTAGGAACAAATAAGGAGACTAAATATCAAAACGTTGCAACGTTGTCCATATGTAGTTACTGATAGGTAGGAAACACTCGGCATTAGATAGGACTTTCGAATTTATTGATATAAAAAATTTTCTGCAGATTGTACGTTTAATAAAACACTATTTTTTGAAATTTGGTGTTTTCATATAACTAGGTATATCATTAGTGAAGTATTACAAAAAAAATCTCTGGACGCAGCAAGTGCGTTATGGTAGCGAATTTTCTTTAAAATATTTTTCATAGCAAATGTCTTTCTTTGATGGAAGCAGGCATCAAATTTGGTTGCCTATGTAGTAGAAACAATGTACCATATTTTATCGAAATAAATTTATTGTTTGAAAAAATATACATTTTTCAAAAGTCTGGATGCAGCAAATGTGTTATGGAAGTGAATTTCCATCAAAATGTTTTTAATAGCAATTGTGAGCAGGCATCAATCTGATTAATGTATGTAGTAGAAACAATGTACCATATTTAATCGATATAAATTTATTGTTTGAAAATATATAAACATTTTTCACAAGTCTAGATGCAGCAAAAAAAATTATGCACCCCTACTCACTCCTGGTCCCGTAACTTCCTTGGGGGGTGTGAACAAGAAATTTTTCTTGGGGTTTGTGGATTCAGGGGGACCCTAGGCAGGTTTCTGAAAACAGTTTTTTGAAAGGAGTTCGGGAGCTAAACTGCAAATTTACCGAAAATTCGCTACCAAAACGCACTTACTGCGTCCAGTTTTTTTTTTCTTACAAACGCATCATATTTCGATAAGAAATGCAAAAATGCATTAACGAATTTGTTCTACAAAGTTAGCTAAAAAATTATGTACCCCTACTCACCCCTGGTCCCGTGACTTCCTTGGGGAGTGTGAACAAGAATTTTTTTGGGGGTTTATGGATCCAGGGGGGGCTAGGCAGGTTTCTTAAAACAGTGAACTTGAAAAGCGTTCGAGAACTAAACTGCAAATTTACCCAAAATTCGCTACCAAAACGCACTTACTGCGTCCAGATGTTTTTCTTATAAACGCATCATATTTCGATAAAAAATGCAAAAATGAATTAATAAATTTGTTCTACGATAATTAGCTAAAAAAATTATAGACCGTTAAACCATAAACTTCACTAACCCTACAAATAAATATCCAAAAAGCCACCAAACTTAACTAAACTGACAGCTAAAGCATCAGAGAAAGGGTCTATTTGAAATGGATATTCTGTAAATATTTTAGTAAAATGAAGAGCAATGACGGTTGAATCTGAAACTTAAGGGTTTGCACAACACTCTTCTTGCAACATTTTCTTTTCACAAACAGTATTTGTTTCACATTCTTTGCTTAAACATTGCCAATTTTGACGTTTAAAATTGCGAGTTTGACGTTTTGCGAAAAACACCAAAATTTGTTACTTTAACTGCCCATAACTTCTTTGTCTTTACAGATAGGGACCAAAATTTTGGTACAGAGTTCACTCTTTATAATAGAAATACGCGTACCAAATTTGGTTGCCCTTACTTTGTTATTTCCGGAGATATGAATTTTTTTATAAAAAATATACAAAATTTTTCGGGAAAACCTCGTCCGATTTTCCTGGCTAACGAACTTATCCAAGCTACTTGCAAAAGGAAGGTACTCTGCAAATTTTATCAAGATCGGTCCATTATTTTTTGAGTTATCGGTCGGATATATATATATATATATATATATATATATATATATATATATATATATATATATATCTGTGTTTATATATATATATATATATATATATATATATATATATATATATATATATATATATATATATATATATATATATATATATATATAAACACAGATCTCCCCATAAGCGAATTAAAAAAAAAAATGATTTAAACAACGGAATGCTAGCAAAGAATTTAGTTGAGTACGGGATGATGCCGGGTTCCAGTTTTCAATTTCCTGGGAACAATGATAGGTGACTAACTACAGTCTGCATATTAACAAAAAAAGTCTGGACGCAGCAAGTGCGTTATGGAAGTGAATTTTCTTAAAATGCTTTTGATAGAAAATATGTCTCTTTAATGCATGCAGGAATCAATTTTATCACCGGTATAACCTATATAGTAGGAACAATGTACCATATTTTACCAACATAACTTGCTTGAAAATGTACAAAAATTTTCCGAAAAGAAACTTGAAACATTGCCGAGAAAACTCGTTTCCGAGCTAACGAACCTTGGGTTAATAGCTAATTGCGTTATTGAATTTTGAAGTGTTAAATGAAAATTGGCTACTTAAACGCACTTACTGCGTTTCGATTTGTTTACAAACATGCATCATATTTCGATGAAAAATGCAAAGATGCAATAAGGAATGTTAAAAAAAAATTTTGGTATCACCAACGACATAATATGGGCCACTTGTGGTTGTCAAAATAATTTTATAAGATGCAGCTGAAATCACCCTATAGGTAACGTATACAATTTTTTCTCGTATCTTGCATAATAATATTGAGCTTTATCATAGAACTGCGTCACACTGTATATATGTTAACAGAAAGTAAACCCGGATATGGATTGTAGGGTGCCTAGTTTGCTCTCATTTGAAGAAATCTTATTAAAATTCAAAAGCCGCGGTCTCCTCATTAACGAATTTTTTCTACGAAAATTAGCTAAAAATTATAGACCGTTGAACCATAAATATAACCAAAACTACTTCCAAAGCATCAGAGAAAGTGTCTATTTGAAATGAATTTTCTGAAAATATTTTATTAAAATGAAGGCCAATAATGGTTTAAGCTGAAACTTAAGGGTTTGTAGAACACTCTTTACAAAATCCGTATTTCTTTCAGGTTCTTTGCCTAGATGTTACAAAAAATTAATCGGAATAACAACAATCAGATTAGATAACTGTAAAGTTAAATAAGACTAAAAAAAATTATAAAAAGCGAAGTCATCCAGGATTAGAACGCGTCATCTGGCAGTCGATTATTACGATTTAAACCGATCACCGTACGCCTAGCCCATTAATCTACGCAGTATATGCATCTACCAGCACGAATATCCTATTGTTCAAGCTTTTACAATTTTACATAAATCCTATTTGACTTACAATGGATTTTTTTGCTTATATATAACGAAATCTAGAAAATTAATGACTTAGACACATATCTAGGAGCTTGTTAGTCATTTCTTGTTGTATTTTTCACTCACATTCTGATCAATAAATTTTTACATTTTTAACTTGCCTGAATCACATTTAATGAATTAATAATTAATTTACCTTAAACTTTTTGTCTTTTGAGACATGTTGTTGAATGTTGAATGTTGGTACATAGGATACACTTTATAAAATATATCAGCGTACCAAATTTGGTTGCCCTCACTTTGATATTTCCAGAGATATAATTTTTTTTCGAAAGAAAACATAAAATTTTCCGGAAAAACCTGAGCCGATTTTTCTGACTAACGAACTTGTCCAAGCCACTTGCAAAATGACGGTATTCGCCAAATTTGATCCAAATCGGGCCATTATTTTTTGAGTTATCGGTGTGATACATATATATATATATATATATATATATATATATATATATATATATATATATATATATATATATATATATATATATATATATATATATATATAAAAACATATACAAACTGAAACTGACCCCGGATATGTGTTCTAGGGGGCCTAATCAGCGCTCATTTGAAGAATTTTTTTCAAAATTCAAAAGTCGGGATCTCCTCATTAGTGATTTTTTTAAGAAAATTCACTAATACTCCGCAGATAAAAAGTGGTCCGGTGTTAATGTTAATGTAACTGCTATCCGAAAAAAAGGTCTGGACGCAGCAAGTGCGTTAAGGTAATGAATTTTCATTAGCATATTTAAATGGCATATCTGTCTTTTACTTCCACATCGTCAACACGTGTGGAAGTATGGCATCGGCGACACAAATTAATTTTTTTTTCGCTTAAACGTCGTAAAAAAGTGTTAGAGCATATAGAAAACATGATTTGGGAACGAAATTTTTTTCTGTCGGTCTGTATGTCTGTCTATTTGTAGCCACGATAACTTTAGAAGGAATGGAGATATCGTCTTCAAATTTTCTACACGCTTAGCACTCCAAGGGGTAGGGGGTGAACTGGGGGTGATTTGGTGAAAATTGGCATTTTTTCGTAAAAACTCAAGTAATACAACGTTTTAGGATTTGTTTATTAGAAAACTTTCACTTTCATTCAACATGTGGTATGCTGTGCTAAAATTAAATTAGGGATTGAATATGTAGGGGTGTAATATCGGTGACAGAAATTTCGATTTTCTTTTTGCAAAAACGACCCAAAAAGTCTCAAAACATATAGAAAACATGACTGGACCGTCTGTCGGTCTCTTGGCCTGTACGTCTGTCTGTTGGTAGGCGCAATAACTTTGGAAGAAATTGAGATATCATCTTCAGGTTTGGTATCCAGTTAGCACCAGACAACGCTTCCAATTATTTTTGGTGTAAGATCGTTTCAGGGGGTAGGGTATAAATGAGGGGTGATTTGGTAAAAATTTAAAAAAAATTCGCTAAAACTCGAGTGTATCACATTTCAGAATTTTATAGGTACAGGAATAAGGATAAGAATAAGAATATTTTGTGGTCAAGTCATGGACCATAAGTTCATTCCATGAGAATATTTCTGAGGAGAGTAGATTATGAAAGATATGTGGAACTCAGGGACGTAACCAGAAAATTGTTTCGAAAGGGGTCCGGAATTTTGAAATTTTGCGCATTTAAATAAAAATTGGTCGTGTTTAGTATAATTTATATTTACACTTTACAGTTGTACAAAGTACAACTGCAAAATAGATACACTTATAACATCCAATTAAATGTTTATGTGGGGTAGAAATGCATATAAAAGTAAGTGCGTTTTTTTTTAATTTGCATCCTATTTGAAATATTATGCGTATCCACTTGTATATCCCACTGAATTGACAAGAGAGCTAATGAATTGCGTCTCTACCTTCCCACTTTAATTCTGTGCCAGTATTTCGTTCCTTTCGTAGTATAAAATAAGTGCTCCCGAGCCATGATTGCTACTGAGATCCTAGCTAATACTGTAGTAGTAGGCGGTATATATTTAGTAAAAATCATTGTGGCAATTTTCACTTCAAGTACTTCTGCCTTTTCCATAGATGACACCTTCTGACACCCAAGACAATATGCCACTTTTAATGCTGAATTGGAAGTATCGTCCATATAATACGCAGATAATCAGTCCAAGATGTTGGCTTTTGTCGGAGATGCGATACCTGGCAAAAGTATATGAAATGCGGAAAGAACTGTTTCATTTTCTGAAAATCTATTTGCTAAGCTTGTACTTAGTTGGCCAATATATTGCAGGAATACGTAAATAAAAATTTGGGTGGGGGGTCCAGACCCCCTGAACCCTCTCCCTGGCTACGTGCTTGGTGCGAGTTATAACTCGATTTGCAGCACTATTTTTAATGAAAGCCGGCGTCGACAAAGTTCCCAAAAAACCTTTATGCATGAAAATTAAAAAAAATTCAGGAAAATCCGAATATATTTTTTTAAGTAACTTATTGAACATTTTATATTATGCCATTAACTTCTGAAACAAAATATACAGACGGTTCTATTTCAAACAATTGAGTTACGACAGTCTCATACTTTTTTTCAGTCACTATTTGAGAGCGCCCTGTATACGACATCTCTATTTTTTCATGAAATAATATAAATGAAAACATCTCTGATTACGTCATTTGCATGCGACCGCGATTTCTGTTGGTAAAAACGCCGTATCACAATTTTTGATATGTGCCAAAAATGTGTAAACTTGAAAAACAATTGAAAAAAACTCGAAAACAAGAATGCATTACAATTCGATGAAAAATGGAATAATATAAGGGATGTTAGTTTTTAAGATGCAGCTCAAGATACCCTATAATTAACGTATACAATTGTTTTTCGGATCTTATATAATACCAGTAATATTGGGCTTTACTGTAGAATTGTGTCACCCTGTATATATGTAAGCAGATAAAAACTGAAACCAACCCCGAAAATGGGTCCTAAGGGAGCTAGTTCGCGTCAATTTGAAAAAAAATTCAAAATTCAAAAGTCTTCTCATTAGCGAATTTCTTCTCCGAAAATTTAATAAAAATTACCGGCAATTAAACCATAAACCCTATAATTAAAACTACTCTAACGAAACAGCGAAAGTGATTATTTGAAATTAATTTTCAGGAAACATTTTAGTGAAATGAAGGAGAAGATCGTTGAAGCTCAATCTTAAAGATTCAAAAAATAATGGGCCGATATTGATTAAATTTCGTGAATACCTTTCTTTTGCAAGTGGCTTGGATAATTTTGTTAGCCAGGAAAATCGGCCCAGGTTTTCTCAGAAAATTTTGTATTTCCTTTCGAAAAAAATTCATATCTTCGGAAATAACGAAGCGAGGACTACCAAATTTAGTACGCGGTGTTTATGTCATTGTTGGTAAATTGCCCACCAAAATTTAGCTCTGTAGATTATAAGACAAAAAGTTATAGGCATTACAAAGAAATAAATTGGGGTTTTCCTCAAAACGTCAAAGTCGCCATTTAAAACGTCAAACTTGACAACATTTAGGCAAAGAACCTGAAACTAATACGAGCTATGGAAAGAAAATATCACAAGAAGAATGTTTTACAAAGCCTGAAGTCTTAGCTTCAACCGTCATTGTCCTTCATTTTACTAAAATATTTTCAGAAAATTCATTTCAAATAGACCCTTTCTCTGATGCTTTGGCAGTAGCTATAAGAGTTTACCGTCTAATGGCATATAATTTATGTCGAATTTTCGTAAAAAATCAATAAAGCTCAATGTATCCGTTATTATACAAGATACAAAAAAAAATGTATACATTAATTATTGGGTGTCTTAAGCAACATAAAAAATTCTATAATCACAGAGTTGCACATAAATCGTTGGTGATACAAATTCTCTCTTTTTTTTTTAATTGAACACGCCTTATCTTATTACATTTTTTCATTTTCCATCGAAGTATAATGTATGTTTGTAAGAAAAGAAATTCGGGACGCAGCAAGTGCATTATGGTAGCGATTTTTTGTTAAATGCTTCAAATTTGAATAACTTTGGTATTAACCTATAAGGTTGACCAATAAACCAGTTTTTTCGGGAACATTTTAAGTTTACTTTTGGAAATTTTTGTACATTTTCAAACAATAGTGTTCTTTTGATCAAACATGGCACATTGTTTCTACTATATAGGTTATACTGGAAACCAAATTTGATGCGTGCTTTCTTAAAAAACACACATATTTGCTATTAAAAACATTTTTATGAAAATTAACTACCATAACGCACCTGCTGCGTTCAGACTTTTTCAATATTCAAAAGTCAAAATCTCCTGATTAGTGAATTTTTTAAAGAAAATTCACTCAAAATTGACACGACTTTTGAAGTACACATTCATTTTGACAAGAAAATTTATTTGGTACCGCCTTAAAAATATTATTATTCGCTTATAAAAGTCATTTAAGTTTCTTCTAGTGTTTAAAAAACGGTTATATCTCTTCTAAAAGATTATTGTTCAGCTTAAAGTTAAATTCTTATCTATATGCAAAACTGACCACTATTTAGGTCGGGTGAAGGGGTCACTATTCCATGCAAATTGTAAAAGAAAGTTCAATTTCTACAATTATACAAAAATTAGTATGTAATAGATTTATATTAACTAATCAAAGGGGTATATCATTTTACATTGGGTTCTGGGATGACCACTTTTTTAGCGGTCACAAATAAAACTACCATGCTTTGATAGTATCTCATACAACATATGTAATATTGGTAAAACATATTTTAAAGGTGCATCGGAGCCGAGATATATAGGGTGATTCATTTGGAGAGTGACATACATATCTCGGTAACTATGGAAACTAGAGCTTCGAAAAAAACCAATCGAAAAGTTATTTTAGGTATAATTCAGAAAATGCTTTTCTATTTTCTTATTCCTACCACCATATGACGCATTTTTGAATGAAACTTTTCGAAAGCTGGTATCTCAAAATATTCCTATTGCAATATTCTCTCCTTTTTACTTTTTCTGAAACCCTGAATCTTTATTTTTTGTCTGAGTTACGACCCTCTTATACATGATACTCACGGGAATCGTTTACTGATAGGTAACTCTTTTATTATTAGAGCTACTTAATGTGGTTCAAATGGGGACAGTTGTTTAAATTTTCGCGCGCATGTCTATTCTGATGCCAAAAAAATAATTGCGCATAGAATTGCAGAGATTGACATATCAAGCTCATTTTTCCGCCGTAGATATTTTCACCGCTAGTTCAAATGCAGATTCGATTATTCATCTTACGAATCTAATACGTTCTTGTCGATCCTTCATAGTTTCAGAGGTATCGAGATCTGGATATGCCCGTTCACGGGAATTGTTTACAATAGCCATCTCCATTACTATTAGAACCTAAATGTTATTCAAATGGGGAAACTTGTTAAAAATTTCCGGAGCATGTCGATTATGACATCAAGAAAGAAAACAATTGAACATCGAATTGCTAATGTTGACATATCAAGTTCATTTTTCTAAATAGAACGCTAGGTATTCACGCAGCTAGTTAAACTGCAAATTTTATTGTCCATCTTATGAAACTAACACTTTCTTATCGATTCTGCATAGGTTCAGAGATATCTAGATATGCTTGTTTACGGGAATCGTCTACACTAGCCAACTTGTATAGACTTGACCAACATTGACATCTCATTTATAATTTTCACGCTTTCTCTGTAAAACTGCCCATACTATGGAACAAATAATAGTGGTGAAATCTGTACTTCGAGCTGGATGCAGTATCTGACTCTAACAGGACGATCAGGAAAATGTGTATTATCTGAGAGATCTAAAAAAAAAATGTGCTGGCGCTGCATCATACATGAAAAACATGCTTTGTCTTAGTTGTGAATCAGGGTCAGCCAAATTTATTTAGCCACAAAGCCAACAGCATTTGCAACTCATATAGACTTGACTACCAGTGACCTCTCATTTAGAATATTAACGTCATTTTACTTAAAACTCATGAAATAAATAGGAAATTAATTCTAAATTTAATATTTTATTTAGATAGATTTTGCTGATTCACATTATTTTTACGCCTCACATCTAGAACTACAATGTGGCCTAGTCATTACGGACCTGTATACTAGCCTCAATATGCCAACCATTAGAACCTCGGTGGTTCAGGGGTAAGAACGTGTGCCTTTGAACCAAAGGGTACTGGGTTCGATCCCAGGGTACTCCTTTCACTTTTTCAGTACATACTGTAAAATTAACAACAACCGAGGTTCTGGCATTGTATTTGATCAAGTTGAATGTCTGCACGTTCCGCCCTTCGGAGGGGGCGTAAATCCGTCGGTCCCGTGTCCATGCGATGTTGAGCTTGTTAAAAATCCCTACCCTCTTTACAGAAAGGCAGGGGTTCAGGAAAAATTCCAGGATAGTGGGGTGAAGCTGCTCCCTGACGCCGGTGATTGGCCATAGTCGCGGAAATAGGCCGAGGTTAAAGAAACAACACACACACACATGCCAACCATTGTGGTGTGATCTAGGATAGTCTCTGGAAACCAATGCAATTTTTCAATATTGCAGAACCTTCCACTGTAAATGGAGCGCAATTTATCAGTTCAAAGACCATCTAGCCACAAAGCCAACAGCATTTGCAATAAAGACTTTATGAGGGTAATATTCTCATAATAGGCAAATTAAGCACACAATATAGGACTAGTGCATCACCATTGATGAAGTACTCATGTTGAATCCAGCATCTAATTTGCCATTTGAATATAATACAAGTTATTGATATTGCTTTTCAAAAGCATTCGCCACAATTTAAATACCATCATGTAGAACGAAATTTAGTGTTCACATTACCTAATCCCAGAATCCCGCATCGACGCAAGATAAGTGAAGTTATAGAGGTTTTTGATTGAGTTAAGCGAAAAGTATTGTTATTCCACACAAAGCGAACAGAGCTGGAATTCCCTGAACATCAAGACAATACCGGGACATGATAAAGATCTGGATATACGGCCCTTTGTTACTCCTTCTACCCGTATTCCTGATAGATGAGTTCAATACGCCTATACATGAAAACTCGTTGCGCTGGCAGGCCTCCGATATTCTGGATGAGAGCAAGCGTTATTAAGTAGATCAATGACGATGTAACACAAAGTTTTGGGTTCAAGAGATGAAACATTTTAAATTTTATATAGGGAAAGCGTATCTGACACTTTTTCTGCAAAAGACATTATACAGATAATGCTAACAATGTTCACCGATGTTTATTATTTGTAGCGGTAGTTGTTTTAACTTAAAAATATGCTACCAAAATTTGAGGCTTCATCACACAGAAAAAGTAAAATATATTCTAATATTCAGTAATAAAGCACGATTGCTCTAGAACTTTTTATGTACATCACTAGAAGCCAAAGTTCATAGATTAGGTTGGTTGCCTGATAACCCAAAGGGAGAGACGCCATAGGAGGACACCACCACATGTGTAGGTCAGATGCAGATAACTCAGATTTCGTTTTAGTGAATTTTCTTAAAAAAAATTCACTAATGACGAGATCCCGACTTTTGAAAAAATTTCTTCAAATGACCGCGAACTAGGCCCCCTAGAACACATATCCGGGGTCAGTTTCAATTTTTATATGTTTATATATATATATATATATATATATATATATATATATATATATATATATATATATATATATATATATATATATATATATATATATATATGTATCACACCGATAACTCAAAAAAGAATAGGCCGATTTTGACTAAATTTGGTGGAAAAATTCCTTTTGCAAATGTCTTGGATAAGTTCGTTAGCCAGGAAAATCTGCCCAGGTTTTCCCGGAAAATTTTGTGTTTTCTTTCGAAAAAAATTTATATCTCCGGAATTAACAAAGCAAGGGCAACCAAATTTTGTACGCTAGTTAATATCCTTATAGGTAAGCTACCTACCAAAATTTAGCTATGTAGGTCAAAAGACAAAAAAGTTATAGGCATTTAAAGAAAAATAAATTGGGGTTTTCCTCAAAACGTCAAAGTTGCGATTTAAAACGTCAAAATCGGCAACATTTAGGCAAAGAACTTGAATCTAATACGGGATATGGAAATCAAATGTCTCAAGAAGGATGTTTTACAAACTCTGACGTCTTAGTTTCAACCGTCATTGTCCTTCATTTTACTAAAATGTTTCCAGAAAATTCATTTCAAATAGACCCTTTTTCTGATGCTTGGCAGTAGCCTTAGCTTTAGAGTTTATCGTTTAATGGTATATAATTTTTGTCGAATTTTCGTAAAAAATCAATAAAGCTCAATATATCCGTTATTATACAAGATATGAAGAAAATTTGTATATATCAATTATAGGGTGTCTTGAGCTACATCTTAAAAAAATATTTCTACAATCACAGGATGGCCCATAAGTCGTTGGTGATACAAATTTTCTTCTTTTTTTTTTAATCAAACACGCCTTATGTTATTGCATTTTTGAATATTTCAGCGATGCATGTTTGTAAGAAAAGAAATTCGGGACGCAGCAAGTGGGTTATGGTAGCGAATTTTCATTAAATGCTTCAAATTTGAATAGCTCAATTTGCTATTAACCTATAAGGTTGACCAAGAAACGAGTTTTCCCGGAACACTTTAAGTTTACTTTTGGAAATTTTTGTACATTATCACACAATAAAGTTATTTTTATGAAACATGGCACATTGTTTTTACTATATAGGTTATACTGGTAACCAAAATTGATGCCTGCTTTCTTAAAAAGGAAACACACATATTTGCAATTAAAAACATTTTAATGAAAATTCACTACCATAACGCACTTGCTGCGTCCAGAGTTTTTTGATGTTTTAAATAAGTTTTAATAATACTAGATATTTGTTTACCTTTATATGTATTAAAATATGCATATGTGCACAGTGCACAGTGAATCACCGGTTTTACGAATTGGACGTTATTAATTCAAGATATTTTTTTATTTCCCAATTAAATCTACGAATCGTCATAAAGGTGGACATGTGTTTAATGTATATATATATATATATATATATATATATATATATATATATATATATATATATATATATATATATATATATATATATACTTAAAAGAAGAAGTCAATAGATAGCTTAACCCAAAAATCTGTTTAGATGCCTGGTGGAGTTGTTTGTAGTGTATTAGTGTGCAAAAATAATTCTGAAAATGCAGCGTAAGCTGGTGATAAACTTTTTTCGCTTCTCTTCCAAAGGAGGTAAAAATAAAATATTAGACAAATTTGCAGATGAGTGTACGGAGGGCTTTCAGAAAAGAATTTTACAACAAGTTTAATTATAATTTTAAAACAAAGGAGAAATACACGATGTTTAATGTGGAAACACTCGTAATATATTCTAACATAATATTGTATTTTACTTGTATATATAAATTCGAATATGCTTAGCTAACATTATAAAGTAAAACAACTTAAACTAAATAATTATGTTGACTATAATTAATCAGCGGTTTTATTATTTCCGCAGTGAACGACTGCTTCCATCCTATTACTATATTAACACAAGATATAGGATCAGCATTATACAGGGTGCTGTAACTCTCTACCAGGAGTGAATATGTGTGCTGGGCGGGGAAGGAGATAAAAAGTAATTATAGACAAAACATGCAATATACAGCCTAGCTGGGGAAGGAAAACCCACTGTGTTTTTGGCTGGGGGATGGTAGGGTTGGCATGAGACAGGGGGTGGGTACCTCGTTCTCGGGTTTTACTTACCCTTATGCATGCATACAACCACAGTCAATGCATAAACCACAAGAGTAATTTTCTCTCTCAAGAAAGTTACGGGCCCTGGGGCACATAGGGGTCCTGTCTGTGGCAAATAACGTATTTAAGGAGGTATAGATGCAAAATTGGTAAGAGGCAGCTTATATCGGTCCGGCGCATATGTTTTCTGCATTCTTCGTTTATACTTTCTTTTTATCTTCTTCCCTGCCCATCACCACTGCTCATGCGTGTATTCTTTTGATATACTCAGCGGATCTGGGTTTTGATAAACATTTTCAAAGAAGTGTATTGTTTGGTTGTAATTGAGAGCTAGTAGTGGTGACGCATTCGCTACATATTTCTTAACCTAAGTATCATTTCAACAATCGGAGGTATTACGTTTTGTTTTGTCAGCTCTGTTAAATTTTTTGTACTTTTAGTGAATTTTCTTAAAAAAAAATTCACCAATGAGGAGATCCCGACTTTTGAATTTTGAAAAAATTTCTTCAAATGAGCGCTAATTAGGCCCCCCAAAAAACATATCCGGGGTCGGTTTCAATTTTTATATGTTTATATATATATATATATATATATATATATATATATATATATATATATATATATATATATATATATATATATATATATATATATATATATATATATATATAAATATATATATATATATATATATATATATATATATATATATATATATATATATATATATATATATATATATATATATATATATATATATATATATATATATATATATATATATATATATATATATATATGTGTGTATCACACCGATAACTCAAAAAATAATGGGCCGATTTTGATCAAATTTGGTGAAAAAATTCCTTTTGTAAATGGCTTGGATGAGTTCGTTAGTCAGGAAAATCTGCCCGGGTTTTCCCGGAAAATTTTGTGTTTTCTTTCGAAAAAAATTTATATCTCCGGAATTAACAAAGTGAGGGCAACGAAATTTGGTACGCAGGTTTACATCCTTATAGGTAAGTCACCTACCAAAATTTAGCTACTTAGGTAAAAAGACAAAAAAGTTATAGGCATTTAAAAATAAATAAATTGGGGTTTTCCTCAAAACGTCAAAGTGGCGATTTAAAATGTCAAAATTGGCAACATTTAGGCAAATAACTTAAATCTAATACGGGCTATAGAAATAAAATGTCTCAAGAAGGATGTTTTACAAACCCTAAAATCTTAGTTTCAACCGTCATAGTCCTTCATTTTACTAAAATATTTGCAGAAAATGCATTTTAAAAAGACCCTTTCTCTGATGCTTGGCAGTAGCCTTAGCTATAGAGTTTATCATTTAATGGTATATAATTTTTGTCGAATTTTCGTAAAAAATTAATAAAGCTCAATATATCCGTTATTATATAAGATATGAAGAAAATTTGTATATATTAATTATAGGGTGTCTTGAACTACATCTTAAAATAATATTTCTGCAATCACAGGATGGCCCATAAGTCGTTGGTGATACAAATTTCCTTTTTTTAATCAAACACGCCTTATGTTATTGCATTTTCCATCGAAATATAATGCATATTTGTAAGAAAATAACTTCTGGACGCAGCAAGTGCGTTATGGTAGCGAATTTTGATCAAATGTTTCATATTTGAACAGCTCAATTTGCTATTAACCTATAAGGTTGACCAAGAAACGTGTTTTTCGGGAACATTTTAAGTTTACTTTTGGAAATTTTTGTACATTTTCACACAATAAAGTTATTTTAACGGAACATGGCACATTGTTTTTACTATATAGGTTATACTGGTAACCAAATTTGATGCCTGCTTTCTTAAAAAAAAAACACATATTTGTTATTAAAAATTCACTACCATAACGCACTTGCTGCGTCCAGAATTTTTTTATATTGCGGTGGAGTGACGGTGAAGCTTGCCTGTGCATCACAGAGGCCATGACTTTAACCCCAAGAGCCGCCATGGAAGTGTTGCTGGATCTGCCCCCCTACACTTGGTTATCATGGAGGAGGCCAGGCTAGGACTATACAAACTAGCCTGCAATGATAGACTGAAGGTCAACCCAGGCTTCAGGGGCCACTGCAAAATTCAGGAGATCTTGAAAGAGCCCATGCTTGAAAAATGAGGTGAGACCTCGCGAGCCCGCGAATCTGCAAAGAAAACAATTTTACAGTGGAAATCCCTGACCGCGAGTCATGGCGGATAGGCCGGACTTACCACGGGACGCGCGGTTCACGGACGGATCCGGCGGGAAGCGTGGGAGAGGGGCAGGTGATTATTCGGAAGGACCGAGGGTAAGTCATAGTATTTCACTCGGAGCCCATGCAACGGTCTTTCAGGCCGAAATGTACGCCATCATTTACTGTGTGCGGGAGAACAAGAGGATGGGCTACACCAACAAGCGGATCCTCATAGCCACAGACAGCCAGGGAGCCCTTAAGGTCCTAACTAGCCCACGGGTAAATTCCGGGCTGGTAAGTGATTTCCGAGACGAGACGAGCGACCTGGCTGGGCAGAATGGAGTCACCCTCATCTGGGTGCCGGGTCACTCTGGAGTCAAAGGCAATGAAGAAGTTGATACTCTCACGAAGAGAGGGTCAGCAGAACCATTTATGGGTCCAGAACCGCTTCTGGTCGTGGCAAAGAGCACAACCAGGGGAGCCATTAAGTCCTGTGTCAGAAACAAACAAAAGGTGTACTAGGCAGAATGTCTAGGGCTCAGACATGGGAAGTCAGTAATGATGAACCCAGTTCAAAGAGAGCTGTGGAGGTGCTAAATTTTAGCAGAGGACAGCTCAGAAACAAAGCAGGTCTCTCGACAGAACACATGGCCGTTAAGAAATACCTGCATAAAATGGGGTGGTTGGAGGGGGACCTCGCATGCAGACTCTGCGGCGAGGAGAGGAATTAGCACAGCACATATTGTACGAGTGTAAAGCTCTGGACCGCAAAAGACAACAGATCTACGGTCCTTCTAGACCGGAGACAGAGCATTATAACTTCACCCTACCAATCGCTGTGTAGACTGGTTCAAGGCACAGTTGTTTTGGAATCGGTGGAGTAGAAAAGACTAAGGGCATGCAAAATAAGTGCAGTGCTATCGGGGCGGCAAAGACGCTGACGAGTCCTGAGAGAGAAAAAACAGTGAAGCAGTCTTTTTTTTGCATTGGTTTGATCATTAGAGAAAAGTAAAGTAACTTCATTGTTTTCTAAACTTGTGGGGGGAGAGCGTGACTGTAAGCGGCTCTTTTGGTTGAACGCGATGCTTTTGGTGGGTTTATGTCAACTGTAATATTACTTTCATTTTCAGTGTTTTGTTTTTCTTCAGTATTTGATTTTGCTTCAGCTGTAATTGGCGGTCGACTGACTTCTTTCGTTTTGTTAGGTGGATTGCTAGCTATATGCTCTGCCTGTTTACAGTTGTAACACGTCGTTTCATGACAATTCAAGACATTCTTTAATTTTTACTATCATGATCAATTGCAGACGATGACGGCAACGCGATATCATCTCGAGGCTGAACAAATCTTTGTCTTATAAAACCGAGCACATGTGATTGAGCATCTCCTTTAAGGTTTGCTATCAGAGGCGATATGGATGATATGGGAGTCTGACCAATTTGTTTTATCATTGTTTCTAACGATTCTTTGGGGGATTGATGGATAAATGTTTTACATAATGATCCTATTGGATGGAGTTATCAATCGTTGAACGCCAACTTCAGATCCACAAACCAGGATTTTGCTGTGCTTTTGTACGAATGCTTCAACCAACTTAGGCAAACCAGTTATTCTTGTATCCTATAATATTCCCGACGGCGTGCACGTATTCGGATAGCTGTAGAGTTTCTTAATCGTTCATACTAATTCCTTAATTTTTACTAGGACTTTTATAGATTGGCTGGGATTTGGCAATATGAGAATATGTTTTTTGTTGTGTTGTAAGATTATTTATATCATCTGCTGTGGGGTTTTCTTGGGGACTCCTGTTGTCAGTGGTCACCTCACTAATTGATTTAAATATTTTGTCTAAGATGTCTCCTACAAACTGCCTAAAACACTGCTGCTAAACGGCTTGCCTATCTTAAGAATAAAACTGGCAGGTTTTTTCAATGAATTCAGTATTTAACACCGATAAGATAAGAGCTTTAGTAAATAATGTAAGGTAAATTGTAATTCTACTAATTACCAGTTTGTTTAGACTAATTTACATTAACACAATGAACCTCGAGCTTATACATAATCTGCACTATACTTCAGCAAAGAACCATAAAAATTAAGCGCTGTTAAGCTAATGAATCTGGGAAAATTTATTTCGCTTTATAGTCTAAGAGCCATAGGTGAAAAAATTCTCTGAATTTACAAAAGCTGATTTTTATAGCTAATTAGGTACGCTGTGCACGTACACATATTCTGGTCAGTCAAGCGAATCTTAGAACAGGTGCCACAGGTTCTCCAACAAAGATGTCGTTTTTACCGTGGTAATAAAATAAATTTACAAAAGCTGATAATTGTTATACAGATTCTATATTGTATAACAATAAAAGTTATGTCAGTCAGTCAGCTGCATGCGGGAACAGAGTCAGTCAGTTCGAATGTGTGTTTGAAAAATAAATAATGTGCAATTTATTTACAAAGCTTGGAAATTTTGTCGTGGGTATATATTGATATATTAAACATTAAAAAAATAGTCAGTCAACTGTTTTGTAGAACAACGCCCGTCAGTCAGCGAAAAAAGATATAAAAATTTCGTGCGCGCCGGAGGCGTTATAGGCGGCCTGCTCGCTCTTCTCCTCCCATTATTATTGTTTAAAGTATCAGAAAACTATGTAAAAGTATAAGTTGTAACTATAAATTAGTAATTTATTGTTTTATTAAAACATACAAGTATATTAATAACGTTAACAGACAATTTATTTCTTTATTTAGTGTGTTCCAGTTACACTTTATTAATATATATATATATATATATATATATATATATATATATATATATATATATATATATATATATATATATATATATATATATATATATATATATATTACCAATAAAAATACCAATTATTAATTTTTAATTACAACTTCACATAGTTTTCTGATATTTTAAATAATAATAATGGGAGGAGAAGAGCGAGCATGCCGCCTATAACGCCGCTTTTTTCGCTTGCTGACGGGCGTTGATCTACAAAACAGTTGACTGACTATTTTTTTAATGTTTAACAGATCAATATATACCCACAAAAAATGTCCAAGCTTTGTAAATAAATTGCACATTATTTATTTTTCATACACACATTCGAACTGACTGACCAGCTCTGTTCCCGTATGCAGCTGACTGACTGACATAACTTTTATTGTTATACAATATAGAATCTGTATAACAATTATCAGCTTTTGTAAATTCATTTTATTACCCCGGTAAAAACGACATCTTTGTTGGCGCACCTGTGGCACCTGTTCTAAGATTCCCTTGACTGACCTGAATATGTGTACGTGCACAGCCTACCTAATTAACTATAAAAAAATCAGCTTTTGTAAATTCAGAGAATTTTTTCACCTCTGGCTCTCCATCTATTAGACCGTGAATAACACCGCCCGTCTGTGTACCTACTTTCTACATATGTATCTATTATTTTGGATGATATTAGTACAATATTCTTATATTTAATTTAATATATTCCTTTTACAATGAATGGTGGAGTTTGAGACTATTGTTACATTATGTAAAACGTTTATAGAGACGACATTTTGCGGTATCATGTAGAATGATGTTCAACTACGTGGTATACATAGACTTATATTGTAGTATATTGTGTAATCGACATTATCAGGAATTCCTTAATTAATCACTCTCAGTTACATCTGGACATGTTTCACTTAAAGCGGGTGATTATAATGAGGGTTTCCTTGTTTAAGGTTCACGGTTTGATTGGTATAAACCGCTTTTATTAATTAAGCTAGAGAACTAATCCAACTTTACATTAATTTTACATCAAATGGTTTCCATTGGTTGACTGAAATCCCTTATCCAATGTAGGGCTGACTTGCTTAATATTGTACTGCAATTCCTACATGTCATAACCAAGAATCAGAAATAGATGATATATTGCTTTATATAGAATTTCAGTTGTTAGGCAAGGAAATACGATGTGATGTGCGTTTAAAACATTGTAACGTAATTTTTCAATTTAATTTAAAAAATTAAAGTTATATCAAATACAGATGTAGATATTTCTTTGCTGGCTTCAATAGTTATTTTGTGCTTTGCAACCAGTTTCGCCTTGTACGGCATTGTCAGGCAACATAAAAATAATTAATTTATATGCATTCGTTAAATAAAAGTATGGACGCAGCAAGTAGCATTATGGTAGTGAATTTTTATAAAAATATGTTTAAGGACAATTAAGTCTTTTTTAAATAAAAGAATAAAATTTGGTATAACTTACGTATAATAGAAACAATCTACCTCAATTCGTTAAAATAACTTTATTCTTTGAAAAAGTACAATAATTTTCCGAAAATACATTTAAAGTGTTCCCGAAACAACTAGTCGAATTTTCCTGGGCAACGAACCTCCTCAAGGTATTTTACACACCTGCTAAAATATAATTATCCACAAAAAGCTTTTTGACAAAAATTCACAAAAAAGAATGTTTGCGTCAAAATTTGCAATTTCTTCAACGAAAATGGCCATTTTGTTTACAAAAATTGTTTAAACTAATGTTACGCGAAAATTTTGTTTTTTTACGCGAATTTGCTTAACTTTTTTTTTCGAATATATATATATATATATATATATATATATATATATATATATATATATATATATATATATATATATATATATATATATATAGGGTGGCGCATTGAAAACGAAACAGACCGATTTTCGTCCAGAGAATTTTTTTTAAGAGACGCTGAAACACATCAATTTTAATATTGGGAGGGACATGTTTTGACATAAAACTCAACTTTGTCACATCAACCCCTTACGATTGGTGATAACAACCCTTATATTTTAAATAGGGAACATTAGTCGAGTGTTCCATCATTTGAAACTCTTTCTTTTCTGAATTCAGCACATTATTTTTTTGGTAATTTTATCAACTCGTTTAAACACTATTCACAGTTGAAGATGGCAAAAACGCATTTAACTCCTTCCAATAAGAAATGTGTTGATAGTCAATGTTTGGTTGGTTTGTAAACAAAAAATTGACTATCAGAACATTTCTTATCGGAAAGAGAGAAATGCGGTTTATTATTTCAGTTTATCGGTCGGTTTGATACTTGATAGTACTACCGAAAATTAATTTCACAATGGTGTATTCTGTAGAAGAAAGAGTTGAAATAATTACTCTTTTTTAAAAAAACGATGACTGTGCCAACCGTACCGCAAATTTGTTTAACGAACGGTATCCGAACAGACATGTTAACAGAAAATACATTTTGGAGTTAGTTGCAAAGTTTCGACAAAGTGGTTCAGTAGCCAAGAAAAAACGGGATCCTGAACGTGAATTTCCGGTTATAAATGCGACTACTGAGATTGAAGTTTTGGGACAAATTGCTGCCGACCCAACTTTGAGCACGAGAAAATTAGCCACTGTTTCAAACATCAAAAGAAGAACTATTCAGCGAAAATTGAAGCATCATAAATTTCACCCGTATTAAATTCATCTTGTACAACCACTGAATGAAGATGATATTGATGGGCGGCTGGAGTTTTGTGAAGTTATGACTGCAAGAATAGCTGATAACGGGAACTTTCTGTTCAATATCTGTTTTTCAGACGAGTGTGCGTTTTTATTAAACTCTATAGTCGATCGTCATAATTGTCGTTATTGGGCAGATAATAATCCAAGAAATTTTCACGAAGTTCACACTCAAACTCCACAGAAATTGAATGTCTGGACTGGCATTTTTGGAGACCGTTTAATCGGACCAATTTTTCTTGATGGCAACTTGAGTGGGGAAACGTATTTGGAGTTACTAGAAGATATCGTTGACGCTCTACTAATTGACATTGTTGAAAATGATGATCGCTATCAAGAATATAAATCAGTGTTTCAACAAGATGGTGCTCCTCCGCATTTTGCACAACGTGTTAGGGAGGTTTTGGACAGAGAGTTTCCAGAACAATAGATTGGATGTAGAAGTGCTATTTAGTGGCCCCCTAGATCACCGGGTTTAACTCCTTTAGACTTATTTCTATGGGGCCATTTGAAGAGTAGAATTTTCGCAACAGAACCGGACTCTCTGGAAGAGTTACGACGACGCATTGTTGAAGAATGCCATCTAATAAAGTATTTTTTGTTAACATGTCTGTTCGGATGTCGTTCATCGTTTTTGAAAAAAAGAGTTATTCAACTCTTTCTTCTACAGAATACACCATTGTGAAATGAATTTTGGGTAGTACTGTCTGGTATCAAACCGACTGATAAACTGAAATAATAAACCGCATTTCTCTCATTCCGATAAGAAATGTTCTGATAGTCAATTTTTTGTTTACAAACCAACAAAACAATGACTATCAGCACATTACTTATCACAATGAATGAAATACGTTCTTGCAACTCCAACTGTGAATAATTTTTAAACGAGTTGATAAAACTTCCAAAAAAATAGTGTGTTGAATTCATAAAAGAAAGAGCTTTCAAAGGATGTAACACTCGACCCATGTTCCCTTTTAAAAATATAACGGTTTCGTTATCACCACCCTTAAGTGGTTGATGTGACAGAGTTGAGTTTTATGTCAAAAAATGTCCACCTCAATAGTAAATTTGTCTTGTTGCTTAAAAAAAATCTCTGGACGCAAATCGGTCTGTTTCGTTTCGAATGCGCCATCCTGTATATATGAAAATGTGTTCTAGGGGGCCAGGTCCGCGCTCATTCAAAGACATTTTTTCCAAATGCGAAAACTGCGATCCCCTTATATGAGTGATTTTTTAAAAGAAAATCCACTAAAAAACCCAATACTGAAATGACTATAGAAATATGTTTAGTGAAAATTCACTAAAATACTAACGTAACATACAATTACTTCATTAAATTTGTAGTTACTTTCTTAGGGACCGAAAGACTACATTTTAATATTCAGTATGAACGCATAAACGCATCCATATACATCTGTTCGACTACAGAGTAATATGTGTTTTACACTGACATTAATATATGTCAGCTCATACCTGGCACTAGAAATCCTAGTGTCTAATTAGAACAAATCATTGTTTAATCTATTTGTAACACATATTACAGATACATTTTATCTTTCTGCTCTCTTTCTTTATATGAACTTTAACTATGCCAAATCTCACACTGTTTCGTGCGCGCAATGTGCTTAGAAATGAGTACAGTGTTTTTTCTTTATGTATTAATTACCCTATAATTGAAACTACTCCCAAAGCACTAGAGAAAGCGTCTACTTGAAATTCATTGTCTGCAAATATTCAAGTAAAATGAAGGACAATGACGGCCGAAGCGGAAAGTTAAGGGTTTATAGAACACACTTCACTAGGCAAGTAATACGATGCGATGTACATGTTAAACATTGTTTGTCACGTAATTTTGCAACTTCATTAAAAAATTAAAAAATAAATTTATATCAAATACAGATGTAGATACTTTTTGCTGCCTTCAAAAGTTGTTTTGGGCTTTCCAACCTGTTTCGCCTTGTACGACATTGTCAGGTAACATAAAAATTAGTTAATTTATATGCATTATTTATTAAAAGTCCGGACGCAGTAAGTGCCTTATGGTGGTGAATTTTCATAAAAATATTTTTAAGGACAAATACGTCTTTTTTAAATAAATAAAGGAATTTGGTATAACTTACGTATAATAGAAACAATGTACCTTATTTCATCAAAATAACTTTACTGTTTGGAAAAGTACAATAATTTTCCGAAAATAAATTCAAAATGTTCCCGTAAAAACTGGTCGTACTTTTCTGGGCAACGAACCTCTTCAAGCTATTTTACACACCTGCTAAAATATAATTATCCACCAAAAACCCTTTTGACAAAAATACAAAAAAATGCTTGCCTGAAAATTTGACAAACAATTGTTTTTCACGAATATATATATATATATATATATATATATATATATATATATATATATATATATATATATATATATATATATATATATATATATATATATATATATATATATGGGAATGTGTTCTAGGGGTCCCAGTTCGCGCTCATTTGAAAACATTTTTTAAAAAAATGTAAAAGTTGCGATCTCCTTATAAAAGAAAATCCACTAAAAAACCTAATACTAAAATGACTATGGAAACAAAAGAAAAATCACAAAGATAAAATATTATGTTTAGTGAAAATTCACAAAAATAATAACGTAACATTCAATTACTTCATTAAATTTTTAGTTACTTTTATAGGAACTGATAAACTCAATTTTAATATCCAGTATGAACGTAAGAACGTATCACACACATAAATTCTACCATAGAGTACTATGTGTTTTACATTGACATATTAATATATGTCAGCTCAAAGCTGGCACTGGATATCCTATTGTCTGATGAACTTTAACTATGCCAAATCTCACACTGCTCCATGCGCGCAATATACTTAAAAAGGGGTGCAATGTTTTTTCTTCATGTATTATAACCCTATAATTGAAACTACTGCCACAGCACCAGATAAAGGGTCTACTTGAAATTCATTTTCTGCAAATATTTAAGTCAAATTAAGGACAGTGACGGCTGAAGCGGAAACCTACAGCTTTATAGAACACATTTCTCACGACATTTTTTGTACATAAGCCGTATTAGTTTCAAGTTGTTTATCTAGAACATGTCAATTTTGACGTTTCGAATCGCGACGTTGATCTTTTAAGAAGAAAAACTATAATGCTTATACTTTTTTTTCCTACAGATCCAAATTTTTGTTCATAGTTTCATTTTTATGATATACACCCGCATACCTTGTACCAAATTTAGTTACCATAACTTTGTTATTTACGGAGATATAACAATTTTTCGAAACGAAAGACAGAATTTTACGGGAAAAATTAGTGCGATTTTCATGGATAAAGAACTTATCCAAGCGATTTGTGAAAGAAAGGTACTCACCAAATTTTATCGAAATTTTTTCTTACAACCATGCATTATATTTCGATGGAAAATGTAAAAATGCTTAAAAAAAGAAAAATTGTATAATCAACGACTTATGGGCCAGCCTGTGATTGTAGAAACAATCTTTTTAAGATCTAGCTCAAGACACCCTATAATTAACGTATACAATTGTTTCTCGTATTTTGTAGAATAAAAATAATATTGAGCTTTGCCGTAGAAATGCGGCACCCTGTATATATGTAAACAGCCAAACTAAACTAATCCCGGATATGGGTCCTAGGGGACCTAGTTCGCGCTCAAGTGAAAAAATGTTTTTAAAATTCAATAGTCGCCGTCTCCTCAATAGCGAAATTCTTGTACGCAAATTTGCTAAAAATTATAGAGTAGTAAACCATAAACTCTATAACTAAAACTACTGCTAAAGCATCAGAGAAAGGGTCTATTTGAAATGAATTTTCTGGGAACATTTTAATAAAATGAAGAAAATGACGGTTGAAGCTGAAATATAAGGACTTGTAAAACATATTTCTTGCAACATTTTCTCTACATAACCCGTATTAGCTTCAGGTTCTTTGTCTAAAAGTTGCATATTTTGACGTTTCAAATCGCGACTGTGTTCAAAGTAATTTTTCTGCCATTTCTGGGGCATGTTGCGCAAAAAAACTTAGTCTATGTCTGTGACATACAATAGATTTTATTATTCACAAAAAATATTTTACTTTTGTGAGTGTATCTGGTCATCAGTGCCACCCACATTTTTTGTTCTTTAAATGTCTATAACTTTTTTTTTCTTTTAGCCTATACGTCTACTTTTTGTTACATAGTTTACCTTTTGTACCTTAAACCAGCGTATCAAATTTGGCTGCCCTTACTTGTTATTTTTGGAAATAAAAAAATTTTCCGAAAGAAAACACAAATGTTTCCGGGAAAAACCAGGCCGATTTTCCTAGCTACCAAACTTATCGAAGCAATTTGCAAAAAGAAAGTACCCAACAAATTTTATCGAAATCGGCCCATTATTTTTTGACTTATCTGTGAGAGTGTAAAATATCTTGGTTAAATAAGGAATAGCATGGAAATTAAAAGTAGACAGAACAATGCTTTCCCTTTTGCCTGTAGTACGTTTGAGTTCACGTATAAAAGTCGTTGGAATACCATAGAACAGAGAACAATAGCCTTGTTTTTATGTATAGCATTTTGTTAGAAGATGATGATTTTTAATATATCCTTAAAAATGTATGATAGTTGAGTTA
The DNA here is from genome assembly GCA_964006375.1 of Tillus elongatus. NCBI lineage: Eukaryota > Metazoa > Arthropoda > Insecta > Coleoptera > Cleridae > Tillus > Tillus elongatus. The sequence continues at coordinate 125,802,840 of OZ023266.1, forward strand.
AAGATAATTTTTGTAATACCGATTATAAGAAAGACACACAGCGGTTGTTAATAGTGAAGTGCAGGCATGATTTTTTTGTTTTCAATAAGTGCAACGTATAAAAGACTGTACAATAGGAAAATGTTGGGACTATGAACTTTGGGGTCACACAGTTGCAGAGAGAAGGAGATTTTTTGTAAAGACGGGTGGTCAAGGTTTAATATGTCTGTAAACAAGTGCATCTTGACAAAATAATATTCAGTATTGAGCTGGAAAATTATATAAGTAACTGGCAGAGGATGGTTAAGACCATGTCAACCTGAAATGGAAAATAATAAGCAATTCTAGCCAAGTTTTAAAATCCCAAACAGTGTATCCTATGGAAAACAATCAGCACAGATCCAATAGAAGATCAAATCAGGCGCCAATCAGTATGTCGTTTTATGAACTTTATCGATTATAAATGCGCAGACGTTTCTTCCCATATTGTGTTTAGTCTATAAGAATTTTCATATCCATTAATAAATTTATGTATCTTTAGCATTCTAAGGGGTATTTGATAAAGGCAAAATCATTAGATAATAGTTAGTTAATTAATTGTTTCCAATTAAGCTTGATTAATATGTGTATCGGCAATCAATGATGATAATTTTTAATATAGCTAGGTTTTTATGTAATTTTTTAAAATTTGATCAACCAATAATAATAAAACACACTAGCTTATACTTATATCGTCTGTTTAATTTTTATCTAAATCAAACATATAATGTTAATATGACAAAACACGGCAATTTTAATTGTCAAGAAAAAAATATATATATTTAAAATTAAAAGAACTGAATTCAGTAATTTTTTTCGAAACACCGGATAGATAAAAATTTTCGAATAAGATGTAACAAACAATAAAACAGGCTAGGCCAATATAAGAAATCTGCCCATAAGATGAGAGAAAGATATTAAATTTGGCGATAAATGAAAAAACATCGGCATATTTTTCAGGTTAATTAGAATTAGCGGTTTTTTCTTTATTATAAATAAAGGCGAAATTCCGCAACTATTTAATTCTCATGCTCTACCACTGAGATTTCTAATTAAAATACCATAGCAATATATTTATATATATATATATATATATATATATATATATATATATATATATATATATATATATATATATATATATATATATATATATATATATATATATATATAACCCAGGGTATTGGTTCCAAGGAGCCTAGTTCTTGCTCAGTTAAAGAATTTTTTTTTAAATTCAAAAGTCGGGGTCTCCACATAAGTCATCTTTTTTTAAGGAAATTCACTAAAAGCTGTTGGTGAAGTGGGAGCTTACATTTAGAATTAAGGCAACATACGGGGCTCTGTTTCTATTCTGTGTTAAATTGATCCAGAGACTTAGAAATTGTTCTTTGGAAGTTTTCTAAGAAATTAGGTACAGCAGACATTTTCAGGCACTTCACCTGCTTAGATCATCGTTATTTCTAGTGAAATATTAATGCGGCCAGTCCACAAAACACCCAGCCTCATCTAATATTGATACATCACTAGAGAAAGCTTTTTCCCAGACTCTAGATGTGTACATAACAGTCACGTGATTGTCTGCTAGAATGAGAAAAATATTCCCTGTTTATCCTCCGCACATGTGAACCAGGCATCTAGCGGTGTTTATATTTTATCAGTTTTCCGGTTGAGGTAATAAAATTTTTCTCACGAGCCGTGTAAACTCTGTAGGAGGAATCATTTTAGGTGGATGTCGGGAAATGCTTGATGCTCTAACGTGGCAGGAAATACTTGGATACTTTGTGTATAATATTGTTACAGGGTATTTCATATGCTGCAAAGAAAATAACATGTCGTGCAAAGTAGTGGGGCACAAAACTATTCAATGATTCATTATCATGATCATCATCATCATCATAGGCTCAAGGCGATATCGTCCTGTAGTCGCAATCATGGCCCTCTGTTCCCAGCAGTTTTTTTTCCAAAAGTTTTCCCGTTGCTGCTCTGTTTCTTACTTTTTAGCGAATCTTCGTAGTAAAAGTTGGCTAATCAGAAGATAGGTCTTTATATATATATATATATATATATATATATATATATATATATATATATATATATATATATATATATATATATATATATATATTAATTATAACAGGATTTATAATAAATTCCAAATGTGGCTGTAAATGTGCACTGGTTGCCTGTTGTGACTCCGTGTATTTTTGCATCTTCATCCAGAGTGTTCCCATCTTCACCTGGCTATACCGTACTGATGATGGCTAATAAGCTTGAAACACGTGTATGCGGTTGTCTCCTTGCGGCTTTGCCCTTAACCCTTTTTCCTATATATATATATATATATATATATATATATATATATATATATATATATATATATATATATATATATATATATATATATATATATATATATTGTAGTAACATATTGTATGATTTTTTTGAATAAACTATAATAAAAATATATATTTTATAATGTAAGGATCAATATATTAAGGTTAATGCTGGAATCACGTATTATTATCGCAGTTGTTCGAGCTCATCAGTGCGCTATACCAATAATAATCAAAATATGCTACTAACAACTAGACAAAACAAGTAACTTTGTTGTTTACGACGCCTTCAAGACATTTATATATATATATATATATATATATATATATATATATATATATATATATATATATATATATATATATATATATACAGTGTCGAACAGACAAACGGGGTGAATTTTGTGTCTAAATTATTGGGCATAGTTAAAAAAATCCTGAAACACGTCAATTTTTGATTAAGAAATGACATCCTGCAACATGAAAACCTCACGTTTACAGTAATTATAAGTACACCTAACAACCTGACGATCGTTTCACTAACAAAGTTGGCGTCTTCAGAGGATGAAAAATTCTAAACTACTTACAACTGAGAATCGCTTTTTCTTTCTAGGGCTTAGGTAAGAGAGACCGATGAAGAGAGGGACGAAATCGCAAGCAAATTTTATGCGTATTGTATATTGACTGCCCAACGAGATTTTTTACCGTCCGTTGTAACTTTACCTGCCGAGTTTCGCAATGTTCTACGTCCAAGACGGAGTGTAAACAAAAAGCTATAAATTTAATAAACTTTAATTTTTCATTGCCTTAGAAATATAAACACTTTCGTACGCATCTAACTTCACTGGCTGTCTATAAACTTTTGATAAGTCTCAGTTTATCGTTATATATGTGGTGATTCTTATCCCAAATATGTTGGTTTACGCATGACTTGTGTACACCACCGTATCTCAGTTGTGCCAAGTGCTCCTTGAATCTGATTTCAATGGATCTTTAGTCTGCCCAACGTATTTAAGATTACAACCTTTACAACTTATCACGCAGATACCCGACATTTGACTGGTTTTATCTTTATCTTTCGTGTTACTTAACAATTTTTAAATTATTTTTCTGTTAAAAAAGTTAGCTACAAGTCCGCCTTCTTAAAAATGTTCTCGAGGCCTCTTATGATAGGCGGTTCAAATGGCGAGCAAACAAACTTTTTGCCTATTTTATCTTTTCTGAATGTCGTGGATCCGCTAATATTTTCTTTCTTCTGTATGTATTAAAAAAAAATTCCGCTAAGCAAGCCGAATATGTGTTATATTTAGCCACGTTTTTAATGTACTCTAATGCTCCACTATATCTACTTTTACTTAAGGGACATTTTTTGAATCTATTGACTCCGTAATTTAAACGCGCCGTGTTTTGTGCAAACGTGTGATGCGACTCATTTGGAATGTAACTAAGAGTGGTAGTTACCTTCCTGTGGACATCGAATATAATGGAGTCATTATTTTTGATGACTTTTACATCTAGAAAAGGAAGTTTACTGCAAAATTCCAATTCGTGGGTGAATTGTATTGAATCAAATTGACAGATAAGTCTAATAAAGTCATATACTTGGCACATATATGTGCTAAACACTGCAAAAATACCGTCTACATAGCGAAACTACACTCTAGGAAAATACTCACTTCTATTTTCTAAAGCCGTTTGAATTCCACTTATGAAAAGGTCCGCAATGAATGGAGAGAGAGAGGGTTGCCCATTGTCGTGCCTCAGGTTTGTTCAAAAAACTATGTGTTAAATTGAAAGATATTTTGTTTCGTACAAAGGTTTATTAAAGTTGAAGACTCTTTTCAAACTCATTCACTTACGTTGTTCAATTTCAGCAATTGATCTATATACTTTCGCGTTTGTTTCGTGGGAACACTAGGAAACAAAGACGCTACATTAAATGATATCAAAACCTCTCCTTCAACCAACTGAACATCTTTAACATTATTAATAAATTCAAGTTCATTTCACAGGAAAGTTTTCAAACTCATGTTTGTCCAGTAAGTATTATTGTTAAAGGTGTGGCACTTAGAAAAATAATTATTAAAATTACAAAAAAGAATAGTGTAGCGTTTAGAGAATACTATAAAAAATGTATTCACCTTGATGTGGGCCACAGTTTTTTAATTAAAATTGTTTTAAATAATTCGTACCTTATAAACACCAAAATTAATAATGTTTTTTTTTGCAGGTAAGCAGGCTGACATTAGCAATTTATTTTCTTGATGGTGAGTTTTCTTAAGTATCTGCAAAAATTTTGTTATAGCTATTAAATATTGTTGGCAGTATTATATTGTTGCTTCTTTAACCTGAGTCTACGTGACTATGGTCATGACTAACACTAAAGTCTTAGTATAATGGTCAATGACCGACGCCAGAGATCAGCCACTTCGCTAAATAATATGTCGGAGAATCTATAGTCGAAATAATATGTCTCATTGATGTTCCCGGTTTATGAATTTGTAGCTTGTAACCTTCTTCCTAAGTCTTTTGTTATAAATTACATTAAATGATATCAAAACATCTCCTTCAACCAATTAAACATCTATAACATGATTAATAAATTCAAGATCATTTCACAGGAAAGTTTTTAAACTCATTTGACAGCTACTTCGCTAAATAATATGTCCGAGAATCTATAGTCGAAATAATATGCCTCATTGATTTTCCGTGTTTATGAATTTGTAGCTTGTAACCTTCTTCCTAAGTCTTTTGTTATAAATTACATTAAATGATATCAAAACCTCTCCTTCAACCAATTAAACATCTTTAACATTATTAATAAATTCAAGTTCATTTCACAGGAAAGTTTTTAAACTCATTTGACAGCCACTTCGCTAAATAACATGTCGGAGAATCTATAGTCGAAATAATATGCCTCATTGATTTTCCGGGTTTATGAGTTTGTAGCTTGTAACCTTCTTCCTAAGTCTTTGGTTATAAATTACATAAAATGATATCAAAACCTCTCCTTCAACCAATTAAACATCTTTAACATTATTAATAAATTCAAGTTCATTTCACAGGAAAGTTTTTAAATTCATTTGACAGCCACTTCGCTAAATAATATGTCGGAGAATCTATAGTCGAAATAATATGTATCATTGATTTTCCGTGTTTATAAATTTGTAGCTTGTAACCTTCTTCCTAAGTCTTTTGTTATAAATTACATTAAATGATATCAAAACCTCTCCTTCAACCAACTAAACATCTTTAACATTATTAATAAATTCAAGTTCATTTCACAGGAAAGTTTTTAAATTCATTTGACAGCCACTTCGCTAAATAATATGTCGGAGAATCTATAGTCGAAATAATATGTATCATTGATTTTCCGTGTTTATGAATTTGTAGCTTGTAACCTTCTTCCTAAGTCTTTTGTTATAAATTACATTAAATGATATCAAAACCTCTCCTTCAACCAATTAAACATCTTTAACATTATTAATAAATTCAAGATCATTTCACAGGAAAGTTTTTAAATTCATTTGACAGCCACTTTGCTAAATAATATGTCGGAGAATCTATAATCGAAATAATATGTCTCATTGATTTTCCCGGTTTATGAATTTGTAGCTTGTAACCTTCTTCCTAAGTCTTTTGTTATAAATTACATTAAATGATATCAAAACCTCTCCTTCAACCAATTAAACATCTTTAACATTATTAATAAATTGAAGTTCATTTCACAGGAAAGTTTTTAAATTCATTTGACAGCCACTTCGCTGAATAATATGTCGGAGAATCTATAGTCGAAATAATCCGTCTCATTGATTTTCCGGGTTTATGAATTTGTAGCTTGTAACCTTCTTCCTAAGTCTTTTGTTATAAATTACATTAAATGATATCAAAACCTCTCCTTCAACCAATTAATCATCTTTAACATTATTAATAAATTCAAGTTCATTTCACAGGAAAGCTTTTAAACTCATTTGACAGCCACTTCGCTAGATAATATGTCGGAGAATCTATAGTCGAAATAATCCGTCTCATTGATTTTCCGGGTTTATGAATTTGTAGCTTGTAACCTTCTTCCTAAGTCTTTTGTTATAAATTACATTAAATGATATAAAAACCTCTCTTTCAACCAACTAAACATCTTTAACATTATTAAAAATTCAAGTTCATTTCACAGGAAAGTTTTTAAATTCATTTGACAGTCACTTCGCTAGATAATATGTCGGAGAATCTATAGTCGAAATAATATGTCTCATTGATTTTCCCGGTTTATGAATTTGTATCTTGAAACCTTCTTCCTAAGTCTTTTGTTATAAATTACATTAAATGATATCAAAACCTCTCTTTCAACCAACTAAACATCTTTAACATTATTAAAAATTCAAGTTCATTTCACAGGAAAGTTTTTAAATTCATTTGACAGCCACTTCGCTAAATAATATGTCGGAGAATCTATAGTCGAAATAATATGTCTCATTGATTTTCCCGGTTTATGAATTTGTAGCTTTTAACCGTCTTCCTAAGTCTTTTGTTATAAATTTGTGACAACTTTTTGAAGTATTTTTAACATCAGTAATAATTTTTGGTAGGGAGTTTTTATTTAGTTTTTTATACGGTCCTTTCAGTTGAATTTATTAAAATCTGGTTTAGTTTTATATGTGAATTAAATTTTTTACTCGAACCACAACAATTTAATAAATATGCTTATGGAACAGCCAAATGGAATAAATTTTTTATCTCAATTATTGTGCATGTTTATTTAAAATCCCCAAATACGTCAATTTTGGATAAAAAATGACATCCTTCACCGTGAAAGCTGAACCCTACATTCAACCCCACTTGAGCGACAGTCGCCACCCCCAAATTTTTAAATAGGGAGTAGCGGCTTGTCATTAGTGATGGGAAAAACGGTTATTTACGGTTAACAGTTGAAGCCGTTAACGTTATTTAATAATAACCGTTTAAATTAACAGCTTCAGTTATTTTAAACTGGATAGTCGCTCGATAGTATCCTACATTCCCAAAGCTGTGAGCGAGAGCGAGCGCACTAGTATAAATGCATTGTATTCTTACCCCGTTATTTCACGTAGTGCATAAATCTCAAATTTTGTCGATATGAAAAGGAAACAAAGGGTTAAGAAATTATAATAAGCGTGTCGTAAATCTTTTGCCACTCTGAAGTGAAACTTTTAGAAATCAGAAAGGAGTCTTATATTAGTATTTACTTAGATGTTTTAGGAATTATAAACTAGTCATTTCTAACAAATTTATTTCATGAGGGGTCTTTACGTAAATGTCAATGCCACAGCAAGAATCAATAAATATCATTATTTATCACATCTTGGGACGTTAGACGTTAGAACTTTTATTGCTACACAGGGAGTGATTCTAAGAACTCCATAACATAACGCAGCTGATAAAATTTCCGTAAAGAAATTTGCCTTTATTCTGTACATATGGTTTGTTATTACATTATGTATTATTATATATTTTATTCTTTCTTAGAAAGATATCTCTATCTCTAGTTACATTTTCGGTTCACTGGTCATCTTTATCAGTCGATCAGTCCACTTTTAAAAACTGTGCAAACAACAGCCAACAGTATAAAAAATTGAGTTTGAGTTTGAGTTTAAAAAAAAAATTGGAAGATATATAGTATTAATTGTTTATTTACTTATTTTAATATTCGTTGTTTTAAAATTAGTTTCAAAAATTTCAAAGGGCTGTAACTTGGAGGAGAAGGAGGTTCAAGAAAAACTTAATAAAAAGACACTCCTTATTTTTCACCAAAGAATCACCCTGTATATATATATATATATATATATATATATATATATATATATATATATATATATATATATATATATATGTATATATATATATATATATATATATATATATATATATATATATATATATATATATATATATATATATATATATATATATATATTCATTTAATTTTTTATATTTAAATGTATATAGATATTAAAAAATGTTGTATCATATTTTTTTATCAATTTGATAACTATTATCAGACAAACGAAAATGACGTGTTAACTGTTTTCTTAGGTAATGTATATAAATTTAAATAAATAAGTACTTTAATTTCACGTGAAATAACCCTATTTTGCGTTGTCTATAGTGAAAGCAATAACACGTTTTTACAGAAATTCATCTTTTCACCCAACATTTTTTATTATTAAATATTTGGCTTTACATACTAGTGGGAAACTCAACTGTTTCAACAATAACAGCTTCTCAGTTTAACAGAATAACTCTGTGTAGTAGTGTCCGTATGCCGTATCCCCATCAACAACCGGTTAAAGTTAAAATTAAAATTAAACCGTTTTATTGTACCGAAGATCGTACGTTCCTAAAGCTGTGAGCGAGAGCGAGCATAAATAATAATGTTTAGCATTCCCAATCTCAAGGCTTTTCATCCCGTTAAATGGTTAAATAGCAGTTGCCGATGAAAACCGATGTTTATTCATCGAACCTAGTTGCAGTAGAACTGAAACAGACACGACTCCGAATTCTAGTTTAGTGTAAAAAGCGTTACTTTTTAAGCTGCTATTTTTATATATCCATAACTGGTGGTTACCGTTACGGCTCGGTAACCGTTTAAAAATAGCTGACAGTTAAATAACGACCCATCACTACTTGTCATACCTCTCATTTGTTAGATCTCTTTCTTCTCCTTATTCACAAGTGATATGGTTTTAAAATTTATTGCAAATTTAACACTAGAAATGAGAAATTCCTCTAAGTGGCGAACTTCGCTACAGCACACTAAAAAAATTAAAAACCAACCGCGTGTTATTTTTGATAACGAAAAAAAAAAACTCATCAACCTTGACCTAGAAAATGTTCAAAATACATGCCATCTAAACGTTTTGGGAGCATCCTAATGGTGAATAAAACTGCCTTCTAAGGTCAGTCAAGATCTATGACGTGACCGACATAATAGAAGACCCTGATGCAAAAAAGGGGCAACTCCACAAAAGTAGTTTTCGAGTAATTTGAAAAAAAAACGTTTCATTCCTATAATTTGATAAATATTATTTGCCCTTTTTTTTACAGTATCACCGAATTAACTATTTTAAGCACCTAGTTCATTTCAATATATTCATCAATTTTAACTCAAAAAAATACAAACCGTTGGAGTTATCCCTTTTTTAAAATAAACTTGGCGGTAACATAAAATTAATGAATTTCCTAAGCAAAAACTAGAGTAGTAGAGAATAAAACTAAAATAATGTATACCGATGAAATAAACAAATACAGAATGCATCAAAAATATCTTGCTATTCATTAGCATCATCGTCTGTGATTTCGGTCTCGCTATCCTGGGTGTTGTTGAAATATGATTTTAGCTGTTGATAATACCAAATGCCATTCTGAGGTACATATTTATTAGCCAACTTCATAACATTTTCATATTTTGTTCTTGACAGGTGGTTTGTTACAATAAGCTGGTAAAGCTTCGGTCAATGCGGGCAGTACAGCTTACTTTTGGATTGAGAAACTTACGAACATCATGATATTAGCAGACTTACTGCACTGGATGGTAGAGACGTCAGAACAGTAAACAAAGACCTTGTACTGTCTTATGTTAAACCGTTCTCTGTTACTATTCACTGTGACTCGTTTCAAATGAGGGTTTAGGAGTTCAACAAAATGTTTAATTAGATCTTGAGTGACCCTTATAATAGAAAATGAACGTGAAGACTTGGACATTATTTGCATATACTCCTGGGGAACGTATACTCTTTCAACTTTTCTTATTGATTTATGAAGTACCCCAAAGCAGCGCTCACAGGGGAGGAAACTATGCCCCGGCTCTGGAAATCTGTAGTATTTTTTTTAATCGGCCTAATGTACTAATGTATGAAGAAGCTGTACCATTGTATGGTTCTTATTTTGAGCACAACAGTTATCCGGGAATAAGTAAAAAGTATCGACATCTTTATGAAGAACATTCCCAATATATTGTAGTAAAAAGCTGATGGGTTCGTTGGGAGTTTTTCTGCCCCAAGTTTCATCGGAAACGTAAAAGTGAGCAATGCCATTTACCCAGAGTGAATGCAGAAGTTGGAAAGCCATAACTGTCTTAAATAAAATGCATCCCCTGATGGAACTCTTGGCAAGGTGATATTTTGCTGATAATCAAACGATAGTACCTCAATGTTGCTATTCTCCTTAGCAAGCGCAGTTTTCTGGGACAGATCCTCAAAAAATGATTGCGATTTTCTATGAAGCAATTCTTTCTCAGTTTTTATTTGCCTGAGACGCTCATCTGAGAGTGATTTAGATTTAGATTCATTTTCGAACTGATCACAAACTTGACAGGTATCAGTTCTTGGATTACCAAATTTAAGCTTAAAATTAGCTTTAAAATATCGGAAATAAAAGTCTTAAGTTACTTTTGGTTTGAAATCTGATGTCTTCTCTTTCCTTTCCACTAATAATATTTTCATGTCAGGTTCGAATTTTTCGATACATAACTCATACATTTTTTTACCGTTTAGGTCGGGATGCAGGTAACAAGTTTTGTGGTTTTTATTTCTGCTATAGTGTGAAGCACGTCTTGGGAAACTGTTGATGTGAAGATTGACTTGTTCAATGATTTCTTCTGGTATTGCATTCGATCGATTATGATGCTTTCCTTGACGCTCATTAGGTGACGTTATTTCATTTGAAATAGATAAATGTTTCGCCAGAAGTTCCACTCGCTTTTTAAAAATGCCATGAATGGCGCAAAATACCTTTTTACAAACCTCTACTACAATATTTCCAATTCGAATTCTATATTTATATACAGCAGTGCGAGGTTTGCCGAGATTATTTTTTGGACGAGAACGAACCGAAGTATGAGGCGTGATATTACCGAGCAGATAACGGCAATTTTATCACCGATACCATTAAATTTTGATAAAATATCATTTTGCATAACATTATCAACTTTTCGAAAACTTTTCTTGTTACAACGGCAATCTACTCCCAAGACTCTAGCTGCTTTTGGTTGATTTTATAGTCAGTACGCACCATGCCTGATGACAGCATTATTTTCCCAACATTCCTTTTCCAGTTAAGTTCATTTCTTGATTTCCATTTCTTTATTCCGGATGTACTCGGATTCGAAATGGCAGTAACCCCACTTTCTGTATGACTATTATTAATCTCACTTTTTCGCTAGGTTAATAGTTATCTGAGGAACCAGCACTAAAAGGCTCACTGTCTACTTCACTTGTATTACTCATAGTTACTTTTATTCGCAGAAAATTTACACTAAAACCCTTCAACTTTAACAAACACACCACTTCATAGAAACACGGGTTGTATGTCTGCCTAAAATAGCGCAACAATGCAATATGTATGGTCTTGTTGTCAAGCGCATACTAAAATTGCTTGGTGCAAAAAGGAGATAAATCCGGAGAAGTCTCATTCTTGCTTCAAGCATCACTAGAGGATAAGTACATTAAACGGTCTAGAAGGTGGTCAATATCACGGATTCACGTCGTTTTTGCACCAAACGATGCAGATCTTTTTTGTACACAATTTAGTATAGAAAGGTCATTTTTCTAAAAAAAAAAAAATGGAGTTACCCCTTTTTGCAGCAAAGTCTTCAATTGCAATCGTTATTCTTCTTCTTAAATTAGTTAGATCGCGTGGTCTAGTCGTGTATATCATACTTTTTACAAATCGCTATAAGAAGTCTAAGAGTGTAAGATTAGATGTTTGTGCTGGATATTCTAACGATCCTCGCCTCCCTATTTGGAAAAATTAAGTGGGGGTACTGCCGGATATTGATTTGGTAACGTGCTGGTGCTTCATTCTGCTAGATCTATATCAGAGTCTCTGGAATCTGACGGTTTGCTCGATCAAGATGCAAGTTTTCCAAAGTTGGCACTGCATTATTTTGGAGTAGTGGGAATAGCTATATCCACCAGTTAAATTGCTATCAATGAAAAAGAGACCAATGGCATGGTTTCCAACAACTGTTCTTCTTTATGGATTAACGTTTCAGGGTATTGCGTATATTCTTCTCTCATCCACCGTGGGTTTTCTCTAGACTAGTAGCGACAGTTATGACGATTAGCATGGCCGTGAAGTGTTAAACTTCACTCAAGAGAAAACACCCTGTTCTATTTGGACAACATTCATATCTAACATTTCCGTCATTTGTTTACAAAGTTGCCTTTCTAGCATAATAGTCTTCCATGAGCTCCCGAGTTTGTACAAATGTATTCCTTAAATATTCAAATAATCAATGAATGACTAACGTACAATATTGTGGCTGTTTCTAGACTCGAAGTATGTCGGTTTTTGGGTTTTGGGCAGCAAATAAAAAAATAGGCGAGCAACTTCGACTTATAATCGTATTTTATCTCCGTTACCAATCTTTTATAGATTTGGTATTTTAACCATTTCTGTTAAATAAACCAGTTTCTGAATTGCAGTTAACAACTGACAACTACTTCATGCGGTTGCAATCCCACAGCAAGTAGGCCTTTTAAACAAACCAGCATTGCCTATGAGCAATTATCAAGAATGTTGACAGCTTTTCATGCCTTCGTTTTAATTGATACTCTTCAAAAAGGACACTGAAATTACGTTTGCGTGCTTTCTTATTGTCAAGACAAAACGGAATTAGTTGGTAATTTTATAGCGTGTTGTAGCGAGGTTCGTCAATCAGATGAATTATATTTTGCTGTTAATTTTGGCAGTGTATTTTCAAAGCATTACATTTTTAAATAGAGAATTAAGCGAGCCTTCAAATGAGAAATCACAAGCCTCCACTTCTTATTTGAAAAGTTGCAACTGTCACTCGAAGAGGGTTGCAGGTAGAGTTGAAGTTTTCACGGTGTAAGATGTCAATTTTTAACCCAAACTTAATTTGCTTCTGATTTTTTATAAATATGAACAATAACTGAGGTACTGAATTTAGTATATCATTTTGCTCTTCAATGCTGCGTATATATATATATATATATATATATATATATATATATATATATATATATATATATATATATATATATATATATATATATATATATATATTATAGTGTTTCGGGGTTGCGTAATGTATTGTGTGAGTATGTATGGGTGTTTTTATATATATTGTATATATTTGTATATAGTGTATTGTGTTTTATTGTACTTTTGAAATTGATTATTGTAATATTGAAATAAATGTGTTATTAAAGTTTTTGTTGGTTTTATTATTTTTACTGTATTTTTATTTAAATATAGGTGTTGATATTTGTGTTATTTGTTTTATTATGTTTTTGTTGGGCGCCTTTTGTTTTATTTTATTATATTGAATTAAATTATGAGTTTATTAAGAAAAATATACACATATATAATTTTATCAAATTAAATATCTACCTGGTTTTTTGATCTACTTACTATGCCACAGCTATTTTGTTGTTACTCTTCTTACCTACAGGGAATGTTTAATAGTTGGGTCCACCAATGTCGAAAATTCTTACTCTTGGTGCATATATATTATGTTTGCTGAACTTTTTATATACTGCTAGAGGATTAATTGGTCAATGGACAGATATGTGTGACATTTACAGAAAATAAAATAATGAGCAATATATAATTTGAAATTTAAAAAAATAATATTTATTGTTATTATTATTTTTATCAAAAAGCTTTTTGTTTGGTTATTGACTTAATTTTACAAATTTAAATTCTTACTTGGGATCCCGTATATTACTAATTTTAACATACAAATATGCCAGCTTTATTAATGCAATTATGACTTATTATTGAGAATTTTATTTCCAATGCTTTGTTTCAAAACAAGGTTATGACTTGCTATGACGGATCTGAATAGTTTCATTGGCATTTATTTATCACCATGGTAACGTCGTTTCAGGTGAATTTTGTTGCTTGGCAACAGAAATATTAAAATGGAGGAAATAAGGTTGAATTTCTTACGTTTACTTATCGCCCTCTGGTGACTCTTACAAGTACTTCATAAATATTTTATATTTAGTTCTTCTTTTGGTATGATTGCCTTTGCAAATGACATTTAACTTCTTGGATTGACGTTGACATATTATTCTTTTATAAAATTTACAGGTTCATTTCTTGTTTTGTAGAAATAATACACTTTTTAACAATTATTGATGTATTACCTTTTGTTTACTTGGCGTCTTCTAGCTTGTTCACTGTTCTTACTCAATTTATGTACGAGTATTCTTGATTGGAGTTGTTGTATAGCTGTTTACTGGTAGGTATAACCTATAAAATACTTTCACACTGGTTTTTAATCATTTATATTAACTTTTTTGAACATTTTCTATTGCTGCAATATACTAACTTGTTCTTTCTACCAGCGTCTTCTTCTCAATCCCTCGTTCTTCTTCCCGGAAGTTCTCATTTTTTATCTTTTGTTTTGTAACTTCGAATCACAGTTGTTTATTTTTATTTAAACTTTTTATTTACCAATCACCATTTTCTGTTTTCAGATAAGCCAATAACATGATTTAACTACATTAGTCAAAAGAAAGTCATTTCCTGCATATAATTCAATATTCCGATTTTATACATGTAAGTCAAATTGTGTTTGTTTTAAAATTTATAACCTATCATTCATTAACACATTAAACCTTATTTTTCTAGAATAATTACTAACACATAGTTTCCCTAATTGATAATTAACAAATTTTTACTTATTTTCTATACATATTAACACATTTTGTTAAAATCCCTAATCACATTCTTATTTAAATTCACTTTGTTCTGTCGAAGACAGTTTATAAATTTGGTCTTTTACCAGCTTGTTTGTGTTTGTAGCTGTCTATACCGGTTTTATATCACTTTGTATTTTGTTAAGCAGTTCATTCATTGTGAGTTTAATTGTTCAATGTTTTCTGATACAAAATGTTTTTTATGCCTTACTTAATAAATTTAAACTATGTCAAAATCTATTCATTGACGAATATATTTATATTTAATTGTTTTTAATTTGTAGGTTCAGTAGGATAAAAGGCTTTTTTAATATATAGCCATGTCTGTGCATGCAATAAATTTCCCCAATAAATAATTTTAAATCTGTTCGAGAATTGAAATTCTTTATTCAATACCTATTTTACATGAAGTGTTTATTTTCAGATTGTTCCAGTCATTCAAGGTTAAGATGTATCTGATATTTATTGTACAAGATTGATCAACCCTGTCGTCAGGTTTATCAGCTGCTTCAAGATACTTGCCATTCAAAATGAAATATGCTTGCCGTTCAAAAAAAAAAATTTCCATTGAAAAATATTTATTATAGAAAATTGTTGTTATTCAAGACATCTGCTTATTGAAAATAACTACGCTACCCTGCCCTGAATCTATGTTTCTACCAACTTCCTGTATAGTGTGTGTTTGTGTTTTTAGTGCTTCAAAAAAAATCTTAGTGTCGTGAGAAGTGCTTCGTTATCCTTTCGAAATGGATATCAACAATTATTCCTTTTTTAACTATATGCCTTTTTGAAAATCATGTTTGCAGAAGCAACATTAGACTTAATTTTTAAGTTACATGCTTTATATAGATATCTAAAGCAAATTTCGATTAATCGCTGAAATCAAATGTCAAATTGACCTTTACGTCAATATTTAAATGCATGCTCTATTTGTATATAGCAATTTGCAAACTAACGTTTAATAATACGTTGTTGGATTGACTTTTAAATCAACGCTTACAACCTCAAATTTACCCCCCTGTATAAATGATTCATGTGTGTGTGTATACGTCTTTATCTCTTGTTCGTTAGTCCATCGTGTATGTGTATATGCAACCAACATTACTTTTACCATTCATTTAAGTTCTTTCTGTTTAGTTATTTTAAGTTCCACACTGCTTTCGATTTCATTTAGCACTGCTTTAATATTGTTCATCATGTTTTTGCCTCTCGCGTTATTGTTTCAAATTTAAATTACCCCCTTCTGAAGTTGTTCATTTTAATTTTAAACCCTTTCTATTTCTTTTAGTATTTGCCAACCATCAATCTTCCCCCAAACTTGTATATATATATTTTTTTTACTTCTGTATATCTACGACTTTCTTCTCTTTTATTTGCGGTCTTCTATTTTCTTTATATCTGGATTCTCTTGGCTTGTTCATAAATTTATTTTCATTAAACTACAATGACGTTTTATTTTATTCAACTTTACTTTCTCGGATTAGCAGCTTTTCAATTATCTTATTCTTCTGGTATTTATTAATATAATTCTTATATGGTTTCCATCTTCTTTAATCAATCATCCATTCCCCTAATATACTTCATTTCATTTTCATATACATATATAAATATTCATTATTCATTTTCATAAGAACCTCTCATTAGGCCTATTTTCTTCTTTATACTGGTTTCGCTACTCCAACTATAATTTTTTTCCTCATTCACTACCATATATCTTTAGAATTCTTCAAAATTTTATCTTCTTGTCCATTTTCTTATATATATATATATTTTTTTCTTTTCTGCTTGCTTCATATGATCCTCTGCGTTCACTGTCATTGTCATTTTCTTATTTCACTTTTCTTATTATGCCTCGAGTTTTTCCAATACGTTACTTTTCTCTCTTGCTTACAGCCCATTCTTTTGATCTTATTTCTTTCTTTTGCCTTCTGGTCTCTTGATTTTCAAAATTAAATTGCTTCTTTCTTACAAAATCATTCAATTTAATTCAAAATCCTTTCGCTCCAAGTCTTTTTGTAATATTGGTACTGCCCCTTTGAAATTTCCCATCTGTTTGCCTCCGGCCTCATTCTTTTAAATTTTCTCTTTCTTTCCTAGTCTTTTTGAAATATTGGCACTGCCTCTTTGAAATTTCCCATCTGTTTGCCTCCGGCCTCATTATTTTAATTTTCTCTTTCTTTCCTAGTCTTTTTGAAAATTTGGCACTGCCCCTTTGAAATTTCCCATCTGTTTGCCTCCGGCCTCATTATTTTAATTTTCTCTTTCTTTCCTAGTCTTTTTGAAATATTTTGAGTTTGTTTATATATACATGTATTTTTTTTAAGTCGTTTATGTTAAATATACACCTATCAGCTTTTGTTTTTGGGTCGATTAGCTCATATCAATGCCATTGTCATTTAGTAATCTATATGGCTGTTTTAATTTTGAATTTTAATCATTATTTTCCTAGATATCTTCGGTTCAGTTTAAATTCATATAAGTTGTTTCATTTTAATATCTCCACGAACTTATTTTATTAATTATTTGTTTTTCCCTTTATAAAAATTAACCCTATTGATTCCTCATTTTCTTCAGCCTCTTTATCGTTTTTGAATATTTCCCTTGGATGTTCATAGATACATGTATTGTTGGTTGCGTCGTGTATGTCTTGTGTGTTTACAAGTTTTCTTCGTCGAGTGGATATATGACTGACCTGTCTGTACTTGGTGTCTTGCTGTTAGTCGTCCACTGTTATTATACCATACAATATTTTATTTTTTTCTTCATCACTCTTTTTTCTGATTCCCATTACATTTGTTTTCATTTCCTTATCTTTTCTATCCTTTTGTTCTGTACCATTGTTTAGTTTCACTACCCTATCGTTTTCCCTTTTATTGTTTTGCCTTAGCCGTTGGTCGTTTATATCATCATATTCTCTTCTACGTCAGGGATTATATTTTATATTAAAATTGTCATTGTACTTATCCCCGTTCCTATCGTACTTATACCTGCTCCTGCCGCCGTTGTCATACTTTTTTTCACGTCGATACCTATTATTTCCTTTTCGTTTAAATTTGTTTCTCCTATCCTTGATTTCTTCTAGGTTTTCTCGTTTCTTTTTATTTCTTTTATTCCCCATTCCTTGCCTCTCTGCTCTTATACTTTCTCTTATATCCTGCCAGTCGTATACGTTTTTTGCTTTGTTCATTAAGCTATTTATGAAAACTTTAGGGTGTAATTTATTTATGTGTTCATCAAATTTAAGTCCTGTCTCGTTTGTGACTGGGTAAACAACTCTTTCATTCCCCATACCTTGCCTTATCTGACGTTCGATTCTTTCTAATTTCTGTTTCATATTTTCTTCTACTCCTTCTCTTATTCTCACAGTCTCTAAATTTAATCTCATCTCTGTCTCATCTTTCAATCTTTTCATCTCATCCACACTTACTCTTGTTACTTGTTCTACTCTTTCAACGTTCTCTTTCGTCTCAGTCAACTTTCCATTTATTTCACTTTGATAATTTTCAATCTTTTGTTCCATTATCATATTCATGCCAATCGTACTCTGATATCTTTTATTTCCCACCTGTATTATACTACTTATCTCATCCTCTGTCACTTTCATTCTCTCTAGCACCATCTTTCCTGTTTCCTTCATATTCTCAGTTATCTTGTCATCCACCTTTCTTTCTATGTCTATTTTCAAGTCTTGCATATCTTTCTCCATTTTTCCTTTTATTTTCTCATCCATTTCTTTTAGTCGTTCATCCATCTTCTTGATTCCCTCATTCATTTCCTTCTTAATCTCTCCTTTCAGACTATTTATATTTTCATGCATCATTCTCTCCTGGTTTTCCATTTTCTCATTCATGTCATTCTTTAAACTACTCATATTTTCTCCAATTTTTTCTACTTTCTCATTTATATCTCGTTTTATACCACTTATACTTTCATTCATTTCTTGTTTTAGGCTATTTATATTGCTTTCTTGTTTGTCCATTTTCTCGTTCATACTTAGCAGTAATGTTAACATTCTATCGTCGTCAATGTCAGATTTTTGTTTGGGCGTAATTGTTTCTTCTACCTTGCCTCCGTCAAGTGTCTGTTCTTCTACCACTGTTACTTCTCTTACGTTTCCCATTTCTTCGGCCTGTTCTTCTACATTTTCACTAATCTCTTGCTCATCTCTTCTCTCCTGATCCATTTCTATACTTTCTTGTGGTTCTTGTTCTCTGTCGTCACTCCTGCCCTGTCTGTCTTTTGAAGTAGTTACTTTTCTCCCTCTAGGCATTTTTATTTTTGTTATTTACGTTATTATCGAAATTTGTAAGAATTTTCGAAGCCCTCACGTTTGTGGCGACAATTATAGTGTTTCGGGGTTGCGTAATGTATTGTGTGAGTATGTATGGGTGTTTTTATATATATTGTATATATTTGTATATAGTGTATTGTGTTTTATTGTACTTTTGAAATTGATTATTGTAATATTGAAATAAATGTGTTATTAAAGTTTTTGTTGGTTTTATTATTTTTACTGTATTTTTATTTAAATATAGGTGTTGATATTTGTGTTATTTGTTTTATTATGTTTTTGTTGGGCGCCTTTTGTTTTATTTTATTATATTGAATTAAATTATGAGTTTATTAAGAAAAATATACACATATATAATTTTATCAAATTAAATATCTACCTGGTTTTTTGATCTACTTACTATGCCACAGCTATTTTGTTGTTACTCTTCTTACCTACAGGGAATGTTTAATAGTTGGGTCCACCAATGTCTAAAATTCTTACTCTTGGTGCATATATATTATGTTTGCTGAACTTTTTATATACTGCTAGAGGATTAATTGGTCAATGGACAGATATGTGTGACATTTACAGAAAATAAAATAATGAGCAATATATAATTTGAAATTTAAAAAAATAATATTTATTGTTATTATTATTTTTATCAAAAAGCTTTTTGTTTGGTTATTGACTTAATTTTACAAATTTAAATTCTTACTTGGGATCCCGTATATTACTAATTTTAACATACAAATATGCCAGCTTTATTAATGCAATTATGACTTATTATTGAGAATTTTATTTCCAATGCTTTGTTTCAAAACAAGGTTATGACTTGCTATGACGGATCTGAATAGTTTCATTGGCATTTATTTATCACCATGGTAACGTCGTTTCAGGTGAATTTTGTTGCTTGGCAACAGAAATATTAAAATGGAGGAAATAAGGTTGAATTTCTTACGTTTACTTATCGCCCTCTGGTGACTCTTACAAGTACTTCATAAATATTTTATATTTAGTTCTTCTTTTGGTATGATTGCCTTTGCAAATGACATTTAACTTCTTGGATTGACGTTGACATATTATTCTTTTATAAAATTTACAGGTTCATTTCTTGTTTTGTAGAAATAATACACTTTTTAACAATTATTGATGTATTACCTTTTGTTTACTTGGCGTCTTCTAGCTTGTTCACTGTTCTTACTCAATTTATGTACGAGTATTCTTGATTGGAGTTGTTGTATAGCTGTTTACTGGTAGGTATAACCTATAAAATACTTTCACACTGGTTTTTAATCATTTATATTAACTTTTTTGAACATTTTCTATTGCTGCAATCTACTAACTTGTTCTTTCTACCAGCGTCTTCTTCTCAATCCCTCGTTCTTCTTCCCGGAAGTTCTCATTTTTTATCTTTTGTTTTGTAACTTCGAATCACAGTTGTTTATTTTTATTTAAACTTTTTATTTACCAATCACCATTTTCTGTTTTCAGATAAGCCAATAACATGATTTAACTACATTAGTCAAAAGAAAGTCATTTCCTGCATATAATTCAATATTCCGATTTTATACATGTAAGTCAAATTGTGTTTGTTTTAAAATTTATAACCTATCATTCATTAACACATTAAACCTTATTTTTCTAGAATAATTACTAACACATAGTTTCCCTAATTGATAATTAACAAATTTTTACTTATTTTCTATACATATTAACACATTTTGTTAAAATCCCTAATCACATTCTTATTTAAATTCACTTTGTTCTGTCGAAGACAGTTTATAAATTTGGTCTTTTACCAGCTTGTTTGTGTTTGTAGCTGTCTATACCGGTTTTATATCACTTTGTATTTTGTTAAGCAGTTCATTCATTGTGAGTTTAATTGTTCAATGTTTTCTGATACAAAATGTTTTTTATGCCTTACTTAATAAATTTAAACTATGTCAAAATCTATTCATTGACGAATATATTTATATTTAATTGTTTTTAATTTGTAGGTTCAGTAGGATAAAAGGCTTTTTTAATATATAGCCATGTCTGTGCATGCAATAATATATATATATATATATATATATATATATATATATATATATATATATATATATATATATATATATATATATATATATATATATATAACTAAAATCGTCTTGTACAAATACACCACCCGTACCAGTGGTTTATTAGCCTACTGGGTGCTCTAAGGAAAAAAATAGGATATGTTTGTATACCCAAATCGGGCCCGCTCTTTGGATTGGTAATAGAGTCAACTTCCGGAACAAACCGGAAATGGGTCGTTCTGACCTAAATATTAGATTTTTAAATGGAACATGGTATTTTTTATTACAGATTTAGGTTACATGTAAAAAAAATAAGAAACTTTTATCTTAACCACATTCCCGATAGATGCCACCATTAACCTTGTAAATAAATTTAATCGCTCTAAACACAAAGCAGGCTCAACGACAAGGACGTGACTGTTGTGTGTGAGGACAATGGATGGCAGAAAATGTAAGCGTTCATTAATGTTCAAAGTGTCTGCCACCTAGATTTACACTTCTGGATCCGTGTTCGAACGCTGTCGGTAGCTCGCATGATTTCTACGCCGCTCTACAACTGGCAGGCTTCCCGGATTCGCACCGTCATATCATATTTTGTTGGGGGTCGATGTCCGTAAACAATATCTTTCACCCGGCCCCAAAGAAAAAAAACAGGGGTTTCAAGTCTGGGGATCGAGGCGGCCACGCCACAGACCATTCTCGTCTGATCTTCCGTCCGAAGTACAGGTTAACAATAGCATTACGTGCTCGCAGTCAAAAATGACTTGGACAACCATCCTGCTGCATCTACATCGGCTCTCGTGTATTGAGCCAGACCTCTTCTAGACGTTGACACAGGACGTTGTCGAGGAACGCTAGACCATATGTTGAGGCTCCACAAATGTGGGTTGTCCACTTCTCGCAGCCAATGAGGATTTTCTTTAGATGTGAATGTTGGCCTCCCCATTGCTTTTTAATATAGCCTCATCGGTCCAGAGAATCAACCGATTGAACTCAAGATCTTTGATTAATAGCTATTGGCAAAAGTTGGTACGTTTTTGATAATCTCTTGGTGCTTGTTGCAGGTTAATGTGGTAGGAATGATAATGACTATCTTTTAAACTCCTGCATATTCACATTTGAGTCACACCGGAATCAACCCCGATCCTCCTGGTTGAAATATGGGGGATCATAGCAACAGGAGCCAAAATGTCAGGTGCCATTTCGTCTCTTACCGGCTGCCTAATCTATTGATTATTATTGTGTTAGAATTCAATTTGACCAGTTGTTCGAACTCGATGCACCAGGCGCCTAAAAACGTTGTGAGATTGAGGAACGCGGTCAGGGCACCTCTCTGCATGCATTCGTTCGGCTTGTCTGTAATTTTGAAGACATTCGCCACAAGTCAGGAGAATATCGAAACCTTCTTCTTTGGAAAACGTCTTTTCCTTGTCAAAAATGACACTTAAATGATTTCAAGAATCAGTGACTAGATGATTGAGAATGTTTGACAGCAATGTCTATTGCTGACATTTCCATGTTTACATATGGTATTTGTTTGGTAGATACTTTTTTACGTTTTTTTGAAAACCAGGAATGTATGAATCAAGGTGAAAGACACTTTAAACATTTATGCACGCGTACATTTTCTGCCATTCAGTCCCTTCACACACAACAGCCATGTCCTTGTCGTTGGGTCGGGTTTGTGTTAAGAGCAGTTAAAATTTATTTTCTAGCTTAATGGTGACATCTATCGGGAAAGTGGTTCGGATAAAAGTTTCTTATTTTTTCTACGTGTAACCCAATTCACTAAGTGAATGTGGGAACCTGTGATTAGCACTGATATAATTATTCATCTTCTGATGACGCTAAGTTGGTTAGTGAAACGATCGCCAGGTTTTTTTAATGTGTTGTCGTGATTTTGGTTTTCCAAGTGTGCTTATAATATAAATCTGTAATAAAAAATGCCATGTTCCATTTAAAAATCCAAAATTTACGTCAGAACGACCCATTTCCGGTTTCTTTCGGAAGTTGACTCTGTCATCAATCTGGAGAGCGTACCCGATTTGGGTGTACAAATATATCTTATTTTTTCCTTAGAGCATCCAGTAGGCAAAAATAAACGACTGGTACGGGTGGTCTGAGTCACTCTGTATATATATATATATATATATATATATATATATATATATATATATATATATATATATATATATATATATATATATATATATATTACATTAAGTTGTAGTTTGATGAGCGTAATAGACTAAAAAAATCTCTTATCGGTTTGCCTCAGAGTATATTAGGGTTTTTTAAAATGACGCCTATTTAATATTAACGAAAAAATTAACTCCTTTGACATTACTCTGTGGAGCCGCGGTGGTCCAGTGGTAAAAACGTCAGCCTCTGGACCCAAGCGTACTGTGTTCGAATCCCAGGGTTTCCCTTTCACTTTTTCAGTATATATTGTAAAATTAACATCAACCGTGGTTGGCACATTGTGCTTTATGAAGTTAAATGTGCTATGCGATGCTTCACACGTTAAAGATTCCTACCCTCTTTACAGAATGGCAAGGGTTCGGCAAAATCTCCAGGATAGTAAGGTGAAACTGCTTCCAGGCGTCGATAATTGGCCATAGTTAAAGAAAAAAGAGACATTACTCTGTACACAAACTGCGTTATTACTGGATTATAATAACAATACACATTTATTGTGGTCTCCCTCCTTTTTTTTTTGTTCCCTCAGGGCTCGTCCGCGGCCTTGCCGCCCCGATAGCACCGCAAGGTCTCCCTCCTTACAGAAAAATACAAATAAACATACAATAATGAAAAATTCACACACAAAATGATTTCTACCATATGCTTCCCTCCAAAGAAGTCCTTGATTAAAACATCGTAACGCATCTGCTACACAAAAACAAAAAAAAGCATATATGTACTTTAAAATACCAACATCTGAAAAACTAAGTTTCCAGTCTCCAATCACAGTATACATGTCTCAATACCGATATCTACTCCGATCTGCCAGTCCCCAGTTCAAACACACTGTTCCCTCTCCACTCAAAAAAAAAAAAACAAAGAAACAAAGAAACACCGACACTCACGCGACCAACCACACACACTCCCAGACGCATACACGCCCGCACACACACAAAACCACCGACTCATGCAGGAACCAGCGCGCACTTGTCCCCTTGTTGTCAATTTCTTCTAAACAAAAAGCGAATGACACTTATAGGGGTATGAAAAATCCAGCTCTTTAATCGTTTCTTAAATAAATTCAAAGAAGTGCGTTCTATTATTTCAGGAGGCACCGAATTATAAACCCTTACACATAGGTAAGCAAACGATCTCTGCGCAACTGCCTTCCTCACCTTTTGCATTTTAAACGAGTGTGTGCTATGTCTAGTAAAATGTGAATGCTCTATTATTGTAAGACTCTCCCGCTGAGCATGCTGAGTGTTTGCAACCGTAAAGTAAAATAGCTCCCTAATATCCATCAAGCAAGTGTCTTTGTATAGACGATCACTAGGGTAAGCAGAATCTTTACCATGCATCACCTTAACAATACGGTTTTGGGTACTTTGCAGGAATCTAAGATGGGACTCAGACGCACCGCCCCAGGCTAGTATACCGTAACGTAGAACACTCTCAAGCAATGCATGATATACAATACGCAGATGTTTATTATCCAACATTTCCTTAATGAATCTCAATTCGTACAGCAATACCCTAAGTTTTTTAACCAATTTTTGAATATGGAATCTCATCTCATATGGCAATCTATATCTAGTCCCAGATCTACATCTAGTCCAATATATATCTAGTCCCAGATATGATACTTTGTTCACCTTTCGTATTTCCAAATCACTACCAATACTGATTGCATCATAAGAGGGCAAACAGCGGACGTAAGAAGAGAAATGGACAAACACGGTTTTTTAAAGGTTCACTTATACTGGCTAGAATTAATTTGTATTACCCCGTTATTCTCGTAATATTCACGTTGCTGTCAGGGTAACTAAACTGTGCAGGGCGACTCTGATATACAGTTTTTTTAAATATATATATATATATATATATATATATATATATATATATATATATATATATATATATATATATATATATATATAGATTTTGGGATGTTGCACTACACTGTAATCACGTTTAAATATACACTTTATTTTTTTGCTAACGCTATACCCCGGAAAAAAATTGCCTAATGGCAGAATATAGTTCTTACACCCTATTATGGACGAGCATCAGATTAAAAGCGTTCCTCTCTTGAGAGGAGTACATTATTTAAAACAGTATGCCATAACAATTGAAATTTAGAAAATCGCCAAAGCAATATAATGAGAGAGTGCAGTTTAAACAGCGCATGCTGTATTTTTACGTTTTACAAAATTATTTTATGCGTAGATGTACAATGTAGAACGTCTATGCTATACTCGTTAAAATTTGCGCAGCGACAAAATAAAACGCCCCTCCTGAAATAACAATTGAAGTTGGCCAGAACAGTTATAAAGAGAATCGTACGGAAAGAGGAGTAGCACTAATTTCAAAGAATGATCTTTCTCAGAAATTAAAGATTTCTCGTCTCCCCAACAGGAGAATCCTAACGACTAATTTCAGTAATTTGATTAGTTAAGGGAGGCTTTGCTCGTTGCCTGTACAAAATTATTTTCGTAATCATATTCCATCAAGTAAATGCAAATTTCAGGATTTTAGCATGAAAAGACATATTTTCAGAAGCACTTGAGGATAAATCGAGATATTTATTAATGAGGTTCATGGATCACAATTTCAGTTTGAATTGTTTTCGCCAAAGGAGGCGGAGATCGACGACATTTTAGAATACGCTTTAAAACCAACTCATAAAAAACCTTTTAGAATCTTTTAAAGTCTGTCTAAAAATGTAGACAGAAATCCATATAAGTGATTCTTTTTTTTTACCGAACCAGGAAGGTTCGAAACTGCAGTCTACGTAAACAAATAATATATATATATATATATATATATATATATATATATATATATATATATATATATATATATATATATATATATATATATATATATATATATATACATATCTATATATATATATATATATATATATATATATATATATATATATATATATATATATATATATATATATATATATTGATATGGTTTATAAGAGCGGAGGCTGAAAATCCACAAAGAAAATATAAATACACTCATACGGACCACACAAACTGGATCACCCAAGGAAAACATACCTTGGTATATAAGAAAAATT
Source organism: Tillus elongatus (assembly GCA_964006375.1). NCBI lineage: Eukaryota > Metazoa > Arthropoda > Insecta > Coleoptera > Cleridae > Tillus > Tillus elongatus. The sequence continues at coordinate 125,829,503 of OZ023266.1, forward strand.
ATAATAACTCAAAAAGATGAATCCATTTGGCCCAGAGTATATACGAAAATAAGCAAAAACTGATGTGTGAGTGTAATTTTCAGTAAACATGTGTATAAAATAAGGTGCCCATTAAACAAGACTCGAAAAGGACGATAGTGAATTAATATTAATAATGTTTTATAGGTTAAAAAGTTGTAGAAAGATGATTATGGGAACTGTCAATCTGACAAATGTAAATATTTAGGTTAAAAAAATTTGGTGTTTTGATAGATGAAGTAAATATGCAAAATTAAACCTCAACAACAATGCCTGCCACGTATCCAATGCGATAAGGGAATGAAAGGATTGTCGTTGAGACAAAAGATATAATGTAGCAGAAAACTGGGCTAGAGAAAGGAAACTCTGGCAACGGGAGTTTGGTTAAAAAATAAATAAACAGGGAAAATAATTTTGGGAAATTGGAAGCAGGATATTTGGAGAGTCTTCTTAAACAAAAATACAAAAGAACAGTAGGAACTAAAATTGTATAATAGAAAATAGCAACAGTTGGATGGCCAGTATCTACAGGAGCACCAGAGTGAATTAATTTCAAAATAAATGTTAAATTACTTACGTTGTTCAAGTAATGGCTGAATAAGATTAGATAAACAGCAGTAAAGTTGCATTCAAGTCAGTTCCCAATGTCGCGCAAAAAATGACGGATATCATTTTCAAAACTAAAAAGGTAGATGCTCTCTTCTCTTAATACCAGGAAAGCCTCTGGCCTTGACGAGATCCCAGCAATTGTTCTCAAAAAATGCACACCAGAACTTGCTCCTGTCCTGACTCGTCTGTTTCAGACATCTTACAATATAAGCATATTCCCTAGTAACTGGAAAACTGCTCGAGTACAACCCGTCCCCGAGAAATGATTCAAAGCGCTTTCTAGCAAGTACATGCCTATTTCTCTCCTTTCAGTCGTCTCTAAAGTGATGGAAAAGTATATAAACACCGAATTACTAAAATTTCTTGAAAAACACAGTCTAATCCACGATAGGCAGTATGGATTCCGTCAGCGCAGATCAACTGCCGACTTCATTTCCCTTGTCACCCATGCTTGGAATAAGTCTATGGAACAACATGGTGAATCCCAGATTGCCGCTCTAGACATATCCGAAGCATTCGACCAGGTCTGGCACGCAGCGCTGCTTAATAAACTACCAGCCTATGGCCTACCACCAACTCTGTACGTGGACAGCAAATTACCACTCCAACCAGAGCATTTATGTTGTCGTGAATGGCCATTACACTAAACTGTATCAAATTAATAAAGGAGTTCCTCAAGATCAGCTTTATCCCCTACTTTGTTTATTCTCTATATAAATGACCTCCTCTCTAGCACATCCAACCAAGTTCACAGTTACGCGAACGACAATACCATTCACTCAAATATACAATATTCTAAGCCTGTCTCTTTATCCCAATTAGATGACGATCGCAGACTCACGGAGGGTTCTATCTCCGTGGATCTCCAAAAAGTATTAGAGTGAGGAAGTAGAAATCTTGTATAATTCAACCCCATCAAATCACAGTCTTGCTTTCTTTCTGATAAGATATACACCAGCCTTAGACCCATCACAATAAACAACCAAGTTATTCAAAGTAATGAGTCCTTTTCACTTGTTGGTATTTCTGTGGATCAAAATCTCAATTGTCACCAACATGTCACATCAATTGCAAAAACGGCTGCTAAGAAATTAGGTTTCCTCTTCCGGGCTCGCAAATACTTTTCACTAGCTAATCTCTATACTTTATATAGTTCACAAATAAGACCAAACCTCGAATACTGCTCCCATATCTGGGGTGCTGCTGCCGCTTCTACACTCGCTATTCTGGACTCCATTTCCAATAGTGCTATACGTCTCTTCGGTGACCCCACCCTCATTCAAAGGCTGCTACCCCTCGCCCACCGACGTGCCGTTGCTGTCTCTCTCTCTCTCTTTTATAGATATCTGCACGGGCACTGCTCAGAGAAGCTTTCTTCCATAGTTCCTCCACCTGCTGCCCCCAGCAGATCTACCAGGGGAACAGAGCGAATGCACCCTTTTACTGTCCAGGTCACCAGAGATAGAACATATTGTTATGCCGGCTCTGTTGTCCCGAGGACCTCCAAGTTGTGGAATTCCTTGCCGGCACAGGTTTTTCCTTCTCCCCCGAACCTCCAAACCTTCAAGTCCAGAATTAACAAGTTGCCTCTTTCCTCATTGTAGACACCCACGGTACGATAGTATTTGGGCTGTAAGCCATCGTGGTGTGAAATAAATAAAAAAACATATGATCTTGGACCGATATACAGCATTTTGAAGATCTGTTATGTCCAAATTATAATGTTTCCTTTATTAATCTCTTAAATATGTTAGACAGTCGCAGCCATACAATACGACAACACGCGTACACTTAAATTAGTATGTTAGTCAACCCAATCAAACCGATTCTTTTGAAAAAAAAAGTTTTCTCAAACAAATTTTTAGCTCCGAAACGAATTAATTTCCTACTCTCTATAACCTGAAATCTTTGTGTGAAAACCTGCTACCGTAACGCATTTCCTGCATCCAGACCTATTGAAAAATAAAACTACCTGTGTGGCATTTGGAACAAAATACATTTCGTAACATAATAATAAGTATTTTGCGAACCTTTTTGTCCATATTCTAACTCCTGCAGATTATATCTTAAACTCAGGAATCGACTAAAATATTCTGATCAGACTTTACATGATATAGCGAGTCTGTCATCAAGCAGACACTGACAATAACCTACATGTCCTACGTAAATTCGAAAAGGTACATTTACCTTGTAGTTAGGACCGTTGTAATTTGAAGTCGCCTGTACATTATCAAACTGGGAGTTTTCGGCGGATAAATAAAGGGCCGAGAAGAGATAATATCGAATGAATTAACCTTTAAACACACAAAAGTAAAATTGTTCCTAACTTCGCTTTTTTGAAAGAAAATTTTGTAGTCAGTCGATAGCCGATTATAGGTTTTCTGGAGTTCATTGATTATTTCAATTTCAAGCTAAATTCTCGGTTAGGTCTCAAATTGTCGAGGCAATAAGATTAACAGCATATTGAGTGAAGGCAATGTATAGTAAACAGTCCAGTTTCAGCATCATTACGCTTTGATATATGCCTTCGACATATCAAATAAAATGTAAGGCTGGATGCAGTTCGATCATCATTAGAAACACACACCAGTTTTAAGGTTCATAGATTAAATAGGTTGCATGGTACCGCTCGACCAATCAGAGACTGGAACAGGAATACGTCACATGTATTCTCAATTTAGATCTAGGATATTAATCGACTTCAAACTAATGGATTCAAATAATGGTTTATGAAAAGCACTAAAACAATTAATGAATATTTATCAAACTATTGATTCATAACGTCTCAAATTGGACAGAATGCTTTTCTTCTAAACCACAACCTAGGTTTTTCTTTTTTACTTCCACATCGTTACAACGTGTGAAAGTATGGCATCGGCGACAAAAGTAAAAAACAATTCACTTAAAGGTCGGTAAAGGTGTCAAAACATATAAAAAACCTGATTTGGGAACGATATTTTTTTTGCCTGTCGATCTGAATGTCTGTCTGTTTGTAGCCACGATAACTTTAGAACGAATTGAGGTATCGTCTTCAAATTTGGTACACAGTTGGGACCCGACAAACGAACGTTTCGGATTGCTTTTGGGTAAAATATCTCTAGGGGGTATTAGATGAATGGGTGGTGATTTGTGAAAAGTGATATTTTTTTCGCTAAAATTCGAGTATTATAACTTTCTAGGGTTTGTTTATTAGAAAACCCCCAATTTCATAAAACATCTGGTATTCAGAGGTTGAATGTGTAGGGGTGCAATATCGGTGCAAGAAATTTTCAATTTTTTTTCCAAAATAGCGTAAAAAGTCTCAAAACGTATAGAAAACTTGATTCTGGAACACAATTTTTTTTGTCTCTCGACCGGTCGGCGATCGGTCATTTTGTCGGTCTGTCGACCTGTACGTCTGTCTGTTAGTATACGCAATAACTTTCGAACGAATTGAGATATCATCTTCTAATTTGGTATCCAGTTAGTAGCCCACAAAGGAACGCTTAAAATTGTTTTTGGGTAACATCGCTCATGGGGTAGGTGATAAAAGGGGTGATTTCGTGCAAATTAAATTTTTACATTAAAACTTGAGCATTATAACGTTTCAAAAGTTTTTGGGTACAGGAATACGAATATTTTCTTTGTGGTCAAGTCATGTATCCTAAATTCATTCCATGAGGATGTCTTTCTGAAGAGAATAAAGTATCACAGATATGTGGTTGTTATGATTCAAATTGTAGTGCTATTTCAACAGTTTACTTATTTTACTGGATATGCCTCATTCAATAACATGCAACTAAATACAATAAGCAAATTACTTAGGTTTATAATATCTACGTAGCTATGGATTTGTACACGTACAAAATAGCAGGTATATAATTTTTAAAACAAATTTATAAGCAAAAACTCATACATCTTATATTTAATTTTAAAATAATAGTAAACTGTAATAGGGCAACAACTAAGTTAATAATATATAATAATACTTGGCATTTTTTAGATGAGCTCGCGGAAGGTTTTTGGAATTTTTTTTTAGAAACATGCTTAGATGGATGCATAAACCACAGGAAAAAGTTTTGAAAATAAAAACAAAGAAATTACGGGACCTTGAGTAAGGGCGGGCAAGACGAAACGAAAAGTGGGAAAGAACAGCTTAGCCAGACATAGGTCGGCTTATATAGATAAGCTGTCTTTATTCCATTTTGAACGAGCCATGCCCCTCTATCCCGTTCCGGCCAACCCACCAAAACACGAGGACATTCTCCTTCCCCTTTATGCCTACAACCACCCTAAATTCATAAACCACAAAAAAAAATTACTTGGGAACAATCCAAATATACGGGACCTGTGGCGAATAGAGTTTCTGTGGGGGACTTTAAGGCGGAGCTGCAAAATAAAGCCAGCTTATATAAGCCTTCCTAATATTTTTTGCAATTTTGGTTTACACTTCCTTTTTATCTTCTTCCCCGCCAAGCACTCTTGGTACTGTGACTTTTTTGGGGGGTGTTTGCAAAAAAATTCTAACCATGTTTCTGAAAATTCTTTTCTGGACGCTCATTTGCAAATTTACCTCATACTTAACTATTTTATTTTACTTTTCCAGAAGACAAAAGGAGTAAGTTTATCTTCACTACAATCAACTCCACCAGGCATCTATAACAGATATTTATGTTAAATTATCTATTGATTTCTTGATATTTATATATATATATATATATATATATATATATATATATATATATATATATATATATATATATAACCAATTTTTTTCACAATAAACACATACTTACTTACTTTTATGACGATTGACCAATTGAATTGTTGAATATAAAAATAGTCTTCAATAAATAACGTCCAATTCATAATACCGTAGATTCACTGTGCAGTGATCTTTACAACACAATGCCCCAAAAAATAAAATATTGTCTTTAAGACGTTGTGATTTAACTGCTATTTCGTATGAGATAAAAACTAAAATAAATATATATATATATATATATATATATATATATATATATATATATATATATATATATATATATATATATATATATATATATATATATATATCTGATCATATTTAGGTTTTTTTTTTAGCAAACACATTAAAAGTTACACAAATTTCTAATAAATGTCATTTAAAACACCAAGACGGAATTTGAAACTATAGTAGTTATCCGCAACTGGAACACACGTGAGGTAGTGCCGTCTTCTCGCGTCTCTCCTCTGTCAAAGTTACCAGACAACCTATCTAAACTATAAACCTTGCACCAGTTTCGCTTTCGTTAGAGCTCGTCAGCATGTTATAATATTGACAATAAAACTTTTTTTGCAACCAAAAGGGTAAAAGGATGGACACACTCACTTAGTGGTATGTGGAAAATTGAGGTAGTGTGGGAATCGCATCCACTAAACACCCCTCCCTAGAGTACCAGACTCTGGTCGGAGTGACTTGACACATGATATTGGGATTTTGACTCTTGCCATTATGTTGTTCGTCAGTGAAAGTTGCTCTTCGTAGTCGGTGGTTTTACGGAGAAGAGCATATAGGCAAGGGCAGACTTTGACGAACTAAGTGGTGGATAGTTGAGTTACACACTCAACTATATTGAGGACATTTTCAGATCAAAGTGAATCTGACTGTGTCTGACAAACCATGGCGCTCCCGTTACACTTATCAGACTGTTATTCTGGACGATTTGAAGGGTCCTCATGTGTGCGCCGGCCCCAGTGGCCCATGTGGTTGATGCATATGTCAAGGCTGGTCGGATTATAACTTCGTACATCACCACCTTAGTCCTCTTGGACAATTTGGACTTTCTTTTAAGAAGTGGAAAGAAGTTGGCGACGAACATTGAAGTTTTATGTCAGGTGTTGGACATGGAGGCGCCATGTTAAGTGTTTGTTTATGATTGCCTTGAGGTATTTCGCTGAGTCTTGCCATCGAATTAGATAGTTGTCTAAGGTTGTGTGATCGTGAAATATGTGCCTCCTCTTTAAAATTGGACTGCTGTGTATTTGTTGTGGTTTATGGCTAGACATAATTCCTTGTGCCAGTCTTGCAGCTCCTCTACGGAAGCTTGTAGACATTGTGTTATTATCCTTGGCTGCGTGGAGCTGCTTAAAGTGGTAGTATCGTCTGCATATACTGCGTATGTCACGTTTTGAGAGGGCGTCGGAATGCCTGTGACAATTTCTACTGTGATATTTTCTACCACACGGAGGACTTATTCTGATGTGAAGTGCTGGTGTCTGAATTTGAGTTGCTCGCCCGGAAGGACATGGAATTAAACATAAGTAAAATAACTTGGCTAAAGGTAACCAGCGTCAGAAAATATTGTAAGATATACTGCAGAATAGAAAATAGAAATTTAAAAGTAAATCTTTTAAGAATATTTGACTGACATAAGTTTAGAGAAAATGATCCATCTAAATTATGCCTTACACATATAAAAGCATCGTCTTTTTGTGGAGCCTACTGTGTAACATTATGACGAAAATAAAATATTATTGTTATTATAGGGTTGCCATTTTGTGTGCAACTAGATACTATGCAGTCTCAACAGGTCTAGCAAACACAGATAGTTACAGATGTGTACTGTCTATAATTATGGATTTCTACATTGTGAGGCTTGTTACTGTATTCGTTAATACAGGCAAGAATTTACAAAATGTAAGGCTAAAAGTATCTTGGCTATCATTAAAAACACATACCGGTTTTGCCGTCATTAGAGCCCGTCAGTATATTATACTGATAATATTCAAAAAACTCTAAAGTAACTTAGCTAAAGGTTATCAGTCTCAGAGAACATTTTGAGTTTTGTAGCGAAAGTCGCCATCTCATGTATAGACTCTCAATATTGCATAGTTGCATAGACGACGACCTAATGGTAACTCTCAGTGCAATCATCGATAGTGTCAATTAATGAGTCACTACAAAGCTTACCTGTCATTTGGTTTAAAAACTGCATACTTATAAAAATATGTAAGAAATTTATAAAAGCATATATATATATATATATATATATATATATATATATATATATATATATATATATATATATATATATATATATATATATATATATATATATATGTGTGTGTGTGTGTGTGTGTGTGTGTGTGTGTGTGTGTGTGTGTGTGTCCTAAACAGTCAGAGTGGCCATTAGCGTAAGACATACTTGGTTCTCGAGTTGAATTGCCTCCAGAATTAATCAAAACCCGAACCTTAGCTTCAATCTTGGCACCATTTTCAAGAGGCTAATGAAATATGAAATAAAACGAACTCAATCAAGCCTCAATCTTCCTACCTCTTATAGCGTTTGGGATGTTGTAGCTCGATAAAAGAGGCTCAATCTACCTAATCCCCAAATCTCACTGGAAATAGTCTCTAAGGTCTCACTGTGTTCAACCCAAGTCCTGAGAGAGATCTGACAGTTCGTCGTAAGTCTTGTAACATGTTGTGTCTCGCATGAATATGATGCATTGTCAGTGCCATTCTGTTGTGAATAGGTCTATTCGCTTGTCCTAAGCGGTCGGAATAAGGAATACCGCAAACTCCATAGGATTCATTTGGAATCGTATGCTTGGAATTTTTTATTAGATTTGGGAGTTTTTGCTATTTAGTGAATATGGTTTTGATACTATGGGTTCCAAAATTCGCCTGATTATATCGGTAGCACATTTAATGTGTTGTAGGAGAGCTTTGTGCTGTTGCGATTCTTGTTCGGGTGTGGTGGCTGGTTGTTGTGCGTCTCTGATGTTTTCTTATATGTGATTTTTGTGATATCCATTTTCAAGCAATGTGTGTCTTAAAAAGTTTAAGTCTACCTAATTATTGTTGTCGTCGTGAGTCTAAGATATCATAGTATAGTATATTTATTTGGAATATAAATCGTTACTTGAGTTCGAACCACATAATTTGGGTGCGATTGGTGGTCTTGAGATTGGAGGTTAGTGTGGGTTGGTTTTCAGTACACAATGTTAGAAAATCCTCTGACTAGGCTTTTAGTGATACTTACATCTAAGAAAGGCAATGAAAAATTATTTTCTTGTTTCCATGATAAATTGAATTTGTGGATTGATGTCCTTTAAGTAACAAAGAAATTCACCCAAAGATTCTTAACTGTGTGGCCACACAGCGAAAATATCAGGAGGTTGGTTTTAGTTGGAATGAACTGAGGGATTGTGTCTTGAAATTTTCTATTAAAATTGTAGCCAGTGCAGGAGAGAGTTGTGGACCAATTGGAGCACCTCGAACTTGTTTTGGAAAAGGAAATAAGTGTTAGATGTGTAATGTTTTCGAAGATCGAGGGTATTACGTGGAATATTGTTTCTTTTAGAATATGTCAAAGGTTTTAGATACAGGTATATTAGTGAATAAGACTACAATATCGAAGCTAAGTTTTAGAACACATAATATCAAAACGACAATCACTACAGAACGAAAACTGTCAAATATAATAAAAACTCCCAATGATACCATTCCAAACGAACCCCAGGGTATTTATAAAATTCCTTATTCCTACTGCTGCCAAACTTTTACAAGGCAAACGAATAGACGCATCCACAATAGAATATATGAACACACCCTCGCAGTTAGAGTCTGACTCCTCATCCGCACTGGCCATGTTCATACAAGACACAAAATATACTTTGATTATGTTAAAACAATAGCCCTGCTGTACAACTTCAAAACCAAAATTATCCGCGAAGCGTTCGAGATCGGAAAACCTCCCGATTCTTTAAATAAGGGAGACGATGGTTTTGGGATTGCGAATATTTGGAGACCTATCGTTTTCTCATTACAAACAGACGAAATGACAAAAAATTTAATGGACAATTCAACTGCCCCATTACCTCACCCATCTAATACCTCTAATACGCTTAATCCTATGAGTACTCTTATGAAAGCGCCTGACTTAATAGACCTTGACCAGCCTCACTAAATTATTAACGATGAGGGTAGACTAAACGTTATAAATAACGCACGACCTATGACGAAGTGTCAAATCTCTCTCAGGTCTAGGGTTGAACCCACTGAGACCTTAGACACGAGCTCTAGTCTGATTTGGAAAGTAGGCAGATCGAGGCCCCGCCATCGTGCCACACCAAACCACCCTATCCCTGTTCGTTGCTCTAAGGAGTGGGCAAATTAAGGCATTAGAGTTAATTTCCTTTTATATTTCCTGAACCTATATATATATATATATATATATATATATATATATATATATATATATATATATATATATATATATATATATATATATATATATATATATATGTATATATATATATATATATATATATATATATATATATATATATATATATATATATATATATATATATATTATACTAACTATACATAATACTTACTTTCTGTGGCACAGCTACAGCATCAAAGAGATCAGCCATTGATTACGCGTTAAATTTATAAAATTGAATAAGCTAGCGTTCACCAGCTGATGTTGTCTTTATAGTCTATTTAGTGTAAGAGATCTATATAAGTAAATTTTAAAAAAATAGTAAAGCAATATACTGGCCAGTCTCTTTGTAGGGGGTTGACTTTGTTAAATAAAATAAAATTAAAAAAAACTGAAAATTCAGCAAATGAGCAAATTATAAATATCTAGTAGCAATAGGCATTTGTCATCTGGTTTTAATATTAATAAAAGTTTCTTATTGTGTGTTAAACTTTAAATTCTTGCTTTATTTTCGTTCACAAGAGTAAATATTTGGGAAGGCCACTAATATTAAAAGGGTCAGTATCCAGAACAATAAAAAAAGGAATTATAAATTGGTAAGTAAAGGAAAGGAGCAGTGCTCTAAAATTTTACATGTGTAAACATTCGAAATTACAAAAAAAAAACAAAGGGGACTTGAACCCACTTGCTTAATAAGCTCCCTGAGGTGAGAGACAGTTCATGTATGTTATTAGTCGTTTTCTGTGTGTTAAACAGTTACCAAAAAAACATTGAGTACATCCAGGTGTAAGTTACACACACAAATACATATATTTGGCAATAAAAATCTTTACAACACATTTCACTAAACTTTACAGGTAGATAAAACTTACAAGATAAAATACACGTAGAAATTAACATCACAAAAAAGCAATAAATCTAATTTAAACTAGTTACCATATCAATTCTTACAAATATTATATATATGAAGCATTCACAGGCCATTTAGGCCCATAGCTTGGTAATACATTTCCATTGCTTCCTATCCAGTGCAATCGTCTTCCAGTTTTGGACTCCTTTTTCTAGCAAGTCTTGTTGTGCTGCATCAAGCCATCTTTTTCTTGGTCTTCCCCTCTTCCTTCTACCCTCTGGATTTGACCAGACACACTTCTTCACCATTCTCTCCACACCCATTCGTTCTATATGTCCCAGCCACTGTAGTCTGCGTGCCTTAACCAGTTGAGACACCGGCGGTTCTCCATACATTTCATACACTTCCACATTTGGACGTCTTTCCCACATGCCATCTACTTTCTTGCCTCCGAAGATTCTGCGTAGTACCTTTCTCTCCCATATCGCTATTCTGTCCTCCAGTCTTCGGTTCATTGTCCATGCTTCACAACCATATGCCAAGGTTGGTCTTATCACAGTCCTATATACTCTGAGTTTCGCAGCACGCGAGATGTTCTTTGATCTAAGGAAGCTGTTAAGCCCTCCCGCACATCTGTTGGCTTTTGCTATCCTTAGGTTAATTTCTACCTCCTCATCACATCTATTGTCTACTAATACACCTAAGTACATGTAATTATTAACCTCTTCGAACTCTATGACTCTCTCCCCTCGCATTTTCACTGTAAAAGGTTCACTATTAGTCACTTTAGTCTTTTTAATTGCCATATACTTGCTCTTGTCCTTATTTATTTGAAGTCCCACACTGTCTGCTACTTCCACCAAACTTCTAGTGATACTTTCCAGCTCTTTTCTATTTCTGGCCAGTAACAATATATCATCCGCATAAGCAAGGCACTGATGACTCCTGTCAAACAAGCTCCCAGTTCTGTTTATACCACTCTCTCTTATCACTTTCTCCAGAACTATATTGAATAGTAACGTTGACAGCGGATCTCCCTGCCTCACTCCTCTTCTCACATCAAACTCTTCTGTCAGATTTCCGTTTACCCTTACTGCGCACGTGGTGTTACATAGTGTCATTATTACCAGTTTCACAATATACTCGGGTACTCTGAACTCTCTAAGTATATCAACTACTTTACTTCTTTTCACTGAATCGTAGGCGGTCTTAAAGTCGACAAAGATCATGTGTACTGGAATCTCGTACTCGTAACAGCCTGTCAAAACCTGCTTTAGCAGACATATCTGGTCAACTGTCGACCTACCCTTCCGAAAACCAGCCTGATATTCCCCTAGCAAAGGCTCTATATATTTTTCTAGCCGTTTCTTTATTAGTGTTGCTAAAATTTTGTAGGCCACATCTGGTAACGCTATCCCCCTATAGTTGGTGCATTCTGTTATATCTCCTTTCTTAAATAAAGTTACCATGATGGTCTTATTCCATTTTTTTGGCATTTCTTTTGTTTTCCAAATTTCTTTTATTAGCTCATACATCATGGCAACCAAAGCAGTCCCTCCGTATTTAAAATTTTCGGCCATAATGCCATTTTCACCTGGACTCTTGTTGTTTTTCATTGTTTGTATAATTTCTTCTATTTCTTGCTTCGTTGGATCTTCTGTAACTTCTTCCTCTTCATAAAACTCTTGATGACACTCTTTCAGTTCTTCTTCATCTCCATCATTATGCAGTTCTTCGAAATGTTCTTTCCATCTTCTGCATATGTCTTTATCGTTTCCAAGCAAATTGCCTTCCTTATCCTTAAAGAACACTGCTCTGCTTTGGTGGCCTCTTTTTATATCTTTCACGTCTTTGTAGAAGTTACGTATTTCATTTTTTTGATATTTATATTCAATATTTTTTATTTTGTCTTCCAGAAATTTTCGTTTCTGGGTTCTACACATATTTTTTGTTCTCTTTCTTTGTTCGTTATATTTTTCTAGGTTTTCCTCCGTTTGCGCCTGAAGCATTTGATGTCTTAATACTGCTCTTTTTTTTAGTGCGGCTTTACATTCTTCATTCATCCAGTACTTTTTTATTTGTTTTCGTCTCTTTTCCAGGGTTGCTTTCGTTGCCTCAGTCACCGTCTTTTCTATCTTTTCCCATTTTTCTTCAATGCCGTCTGTATTCAGGAACATATCACTACTATAAGCTTTGTCTATTCTTTTCTTGTAGTTGAGGGCTATTTCTTCTTTTCGTAGATCATTAACATTGTATCTAGTTTCTGCCCTCCTTTTTTGTGTCTGTTTAATCGTATCTGGGAATCTTAAAACAGCCTTTACCAAGAAGTGATCTGAATCAGCTTCCGCACCCCTACGTGTTTTCACATTGGTGATTAGCCAAGCATGTTCTTCCTTTATTAACAAGTGATCTATTTGATTTGTTTTATTTTGTCCCGGTATCGTCCATGTTCCCTTATGTATATCTCTTCTTCTAAAGTGTGTACTCATTATTTTCATATTCTGTTCTATTGCTAAAGATATCAACCTTACTCCATTGTCATTACTCGCCGTATGTTTACTTTCACCTCCTGTTATTGACTTATATATGTCTTCATTGCCTATCTTTGCATTTGCGTCTCCCATCAAAATTATCACGTCATTTTTTGGTATATCTTCTAGCGTTTTTTCCAGCTCTTCGTAGTACTGATCTTTCACTTCTTCTTCTTTTTCTTCTGTTGGAGCATGCATATTTACAATACTAATCATCTTATCTTCTGCCTTAATTCTTATGGAACATAGTCTGTCTGACTTTGGTTTGAAACATTTAACTTTATCTTGTAGCTTTTCGCTTATTAAGAATGCGACTCCATACCTTCTCATATCACTACCACTTGTAAATAGGATATAGTTTCCAACCCTTTGTATATCATTTCCTTTCAAGTGTGTTTCCTGTAACGCCACTACTTGCATACTATATTTATTGACCTCCATAATTAGATTATTCAAAGCACCCTCTTCATACAAACCCCTTACGTTCCACGTACCCAGATTTAGATACTCGGTTTTCGGTTTCACCTGGTATTTCCCTGTTTGGTTACTGTGTTCTTTATCTTTATTGGTATTTGCGTTTGCTCCTCTCGTGTCCCTATACAACTCCCTAGCCCTTATTGACATGCCAACATCTTTTTCCGTATACGTAGCCCTTTTCTTCGCCTGTTCAGTTCCCTTTTTCCACTCATTCTTGCCTAATTTTTTGTCTCATGCGTACCACTATTATATTCTACCTGTTTAACCAGGCCATTTTCTTCATCCCATTTCCAAAGCTGTCCCTCGACTATTAACTTCTTAAACCCAATCTTGACAGTTCTACCTTTGGCTCTTTCATCTTTTGCTACGTTTCTCAATTCGTTTTGAATTTTTCTCTCTTCCCTCGACATATCATCATTTATATACACAATCTCATTCTTGTAATTTTTTAATTTATATTTATTTCTCATAATTTCTATTTTCTCCTCTATTTTATAAAGTTCAACAAGACAAACCTTTTCACTGAGTCTCCTAGCTTGTTTTATTTCAACATTTACTTCTAAATTCTGTTTCAAAAAAATACCCATGTTCTCTTTTAAACTCTTTGCATCGTTTGTGTTCATTTTTAGCCCCTGTATAACTATATTCTTTCTTTTCTTCTCCTCTTCTAGAATATTTAATTTCTTTTTAATATCCTTTACCTCTTTTCTTAATTGATCATTTTCCATTTTCATGTTTTTATTTTCTTCTTTAATCACTTTCATCTCAGCTATAATTTTATCTTGTTTGTCTTCTATTTTGGTTATCTTCTCTGTTAAATCCGTTAGCATGTTTAACATTATATCCAACTTATTACTCTCGCTTTTCATATTTTTTTTCTGGTGTTCGTGCCATTTTCTTACTTCTTTGGAAAATATCAGATATTGGAAAAGCCTTGCGTTTTCCCTCATCAGCAGAATAGTCTTCACTGTCACCCATCTTATACAACTCTCCTTACACTTTGCTGTTTAACGTGTTGCCTATCCAGACGTCGTCGGCGGCTGAATTATAATATCGGTTGTATTCTTTCAGCTTATCAATAAAGACACTGCACTCAACTTTGAACCTTATGCTCCAATGCCCCTAACCTTTAAACAGTACTTTAAATTCAATTTACTCACGGTGGCTGTGGTATTTATTTATCTTCTCAATTACCTAAGATCTCCTGGCAATGTTCTCACTATCTAACTGTTTCTTGCACTTTTTCTTTACTCGATTCGGTCAATTTGACTTAGATATCGGAGTAAACATTTAACACATTAGCGCTCAAATCTTCACCATATTACCATTTCCTCTTACAAATATTAGGCAAACAATATATTTTAACACACCTATATTATAATATAAACCTCAGATAACTTTTTTTATATCAATTGACACCTAATCGTGGGTCAATTCGTCATAAATAAAACCCATACTTTAGCAATTATCACCCAATCGTGGGACTAACAACCCTAGCTTACCTTACTTTCACAATATATATATATATATATATATATATATATATATATATATATATATATATATATATATATATATATATATATATATATATATATATATATATATCATATAGTTCAAAAGAATAAGTAACGTAATATCTTGGAAAGGGAAGTTGAGTGGCACCTTTTTGGAAAGTTCTTTTGATCCTCTATCCAAAGCTGCGATTATAAAATCTACCGATTAGTTTTTTTAGATTTTGCTTTTAAGACTAGATCTGCAATTTCATAGAAACAATCCGTATAGATATATTGAAAGAATAACGTTTCAAAAACCTACCTACAGATTATCATCATTTTCAATTCTTTCTACCAACTCGCACACTTGACAACCATAACATAAGAAGACAAGAAAGATGTTTTTTTCCAATATGCAGTGGTCACCAAAAATTTAATAATTTTTTAAAAACTAATCGACTTCAGCATGAAATAAATACTATTATTTTAAATTTCTTATTTTGTAGTTTTGAAATCAACCGGCTAACGAACTAGTCACTAGATTCTAAAATTGCAGCTTTATATACAGAATCAAAAGGGCATCTCAAAAAGGTGCCACTCGACCTACCTTTCCTATTCAAATTATTAAGTAGGTTGTGCAAATTTTATTACTATGATTCACATCTGTATCTTGTCAATTATTGTAATTGCAGGAAGATAATTTATTACGCATTACTTGTAACTAAAGCTGATACAGACTGCTTTGAATACAAAGTACAAATTGTATCCTTTGTTCTTGTTTCAAACCAACATATATATTTAACAAAGCCTTCAGCTCACACATGTACACAAAACAGATGAACCAAATAAGATATTTGAGGGAAATCCGAATAATATTTCTCCCCTCTACTTGCATGTTTCTTTATTAGTGAATTTTCGTAGAAAAAATTCACTAATGGGGAGATCCCGACATTTGAATTTTGAAAAAAATTTTGCAAATGAGCGCGAATTAGGACCCCTAGAACCCATATCCGGGGTCAGTTTCAATTTTTATATGCTTATATATATATATATATATATATATATATATATATATATATATATATATATATATATATATATATATATATATATATATATATATATATATATATAGATATAGATATATGTATGTATCACTCCAATAACTCAAAAAATAATAGGCTGATTTTGATAAAATTTGGCACGTATCTTCCTTTTGTAAATGCCTTGGACAAGTTCGTTAGTCAGGAAAAAAAAATAGCTCACAAAATAAAAAAGCTATGATAACCAAATTTGGTAGGTAGGTTCACGATATAAAAAGTAAGCTATACACCAAAATTTAGATTTCTCTGGTACAAGAAAAAAAAAATTATAATAAAATATTTTGTTCAAGATCATTTCTATTTTCCTTGCAACTCGCATCGTTTTTAGTCTATTGTTATTAAAAGTCAATAGTTTCTTCCTAAAATTTTCTCTTACCGAACAGACGTGGCTTCCGTTGACTTCTGCTTCTGTCGCTGTTACAGTCTTTACTCTTAACATGACGCTTTGCTTACTATTACTGCTAAACTATTTTACATACGTATCACTCTACAAAAAGCTACTTGTATTCCACCACATAAGACGTTCCTGTAGCTTCACTTTCGGTTTATTTTCCTCTCTTTCTTCTTTATGATTCATTTGCAAAGCTCACTAGTCTGTTCTATCGAGAATGAAAATTGTAGAAGCATTCTCTTACTAGGCATCGTGTGTCCATTTGCTATGATTGTACCTTTAATTTACACACTTAGTCAATGCTTGCTCTTTATGTAACTTTTATTTATGTGACCTAATAAATTACTTGAAATTTCCGTGCAACATTTCTTTTTACGTGCCTTACGTGGTCTCCTGCTACATTCATCACCTTTATAACTTGAGGCCACTTTCCATTACATTTCCTGTTCCCCTAGTTTAATGTTAATAACAAGCAGATTTCGTCTTTGTAAATAGCTATTAGTCAATGATCTCTTCTGCAGATAACGTACCATTTATGCCTAACATACACGGTTTAGACCGTTCTGTCTGTTTTGTCGTTTCTATTGTTAGTCAATGCTGGCTACTCATATTCTTTTTAGTGAATTTTCGTAGAAAAAATTCACTATGGGGGAGATCCCAACTTTTGAATTTTGACCCCTAGAACACACACACCCACACCCACACACACACACACACACACACACACACATATATATATATATATATATATATATATATATATATATATATATATATATATATATATATATATATATATATATATATATATATATATATATATATATATATATATATATATATATATATATATATATATATATATATATATATATATATGTGTATATGTGTGTGTGTGTGTGTGTGTCACACCGATAACAAAAAAATATGCGCAAATTTGGTAAATATTCTTTTTGCAAGTGGCTTGGATAGGTTCGTTAGACAGGAAAAAGGGACCAGATCTTCCGGTAAAATTTTGGGTTTCGTTAAAAAAATATATTTCTGAAAGTCAGAAAGGTATGACAACCAAATTTAGATCTTAAGGTTGAAAGAAAAAAGTTATAGGTATTTTAATTTTAGTGAATTTTTGTAGAAAAAAGAACACACACACATTATATATATATATATATATATATATATATATATATATATATATATATATATATATATATATATATATATATATATATATATATATATATATATAAACTGAAACTGACCCCAATGAAAACCATCATTTTTATTTCAAATGGAACATCTTGTATGTTTTTGCGTTTTCTGAATTTACATCCAATTTAAGGTCTAATTGTATTTGAAGTTTTCTCCAATCTTTATTGACTACTGAAAAAATTGTTTTGAAAATCAAATTTCAAAAATTTCGAATATTTCGAACACTACGGAACATATTTTTTGACACTTAGTGTATTGATGTATTTAAGTTTAATACACCTTTGACAGGTAGAAAGTATGTGTAGCTATACAGTATGGCTGATAAGTAATAGCAACTTTGTTATTTTAAATAGAACACTATGCATATTTTGCGGATTTTAAGAAGCATTTGAGAGTTAAATTCAATGATGTAAGTTTTAAGTTGTATTCGTCTACATAACGAAATTATGGTAGTCATAATACAATTCCAGGTGTGTACAAAATATTACATAACACGAAACAAATCAACGATAATAAACAAGTAAAAATTAGATTTAGTGACTTTATGAGATGTTCAAAAAGTTGACTGTTATTTGCTAAACAACAGCTAAGTCTGTATCTAAAGTCTAAATTCCCGCAGGACGCTGGCCTATGTTTGTAAACTTTACACTTTAGATCAACTCACAAACAAAAACAAAATCCCAGAGGTGTGAGGTCTGGGGATGTTGCGGGCCACCCAATTGCACCTCTTCTTCCCATCAATCGATTTAGAAATGTCTGGTTCAAAAATTTACAAACTTTTAAACCAAAATGTGTAGGGGCACCGTCCTGCTGTAACCCAATGTTTCTTCGGTCTGAGTACATGGTTTTTAATTGTCGCGTATACTGTTCACGTAAGAATTGCAAATAAAGTTCTGACGTAAGGTTTTTCTTAATAAAAAAAAATGGTCCAATGATATTATCGCCTACCACACCTATCCAAACGTTCGACTTTTCGTGGTCTTTGCGTGTGTGCTTCAGCCACCCACCGCGGATTGTCTGCTGCGCAAATGTTGCCTCATCGGAAAATATAAGATTATTTACAAAATTTGGATCAACATTGCACCTCTCCATCATAATTTCACAAAACTACATTCTTTTATCAAAACCATTCTCTATAAGTTCTTGAACTAGATGACTCTTAAAGGCACGTATCTTTTAGCCTTTGCATAAGTTTTAAACTGACATGTGGGACATATTGTGTTTTTGGCCCATCTGTCGAAGCGATTGATTGGGATTGTCCTGTAAATCATCTTTCAGCTTTCTTTGGAAATAAGAGAACATCTTATACACGTCTGGATTATCTGTAGCCTTATAGGGCGTCGAAAGCTGCATGTTAGTGAATTTTCGTAGAAAAAATTGGAGGTGATTTCGACCTCTGCATTTCGTCACTTTCAATTTTTATATGTTTATATATTTATATATGTATGTATATATTATTACGTTCAGTGTGTTTGGAGCCTTATGTTGTGTGTAAGCGATAATTATTATGAACTGAGGGAAGGTGTTTTTATTTATAAGATATTTTTATATATCTATTGTATCGGCAGCTTGTTTATGTAAAAATATAGTATTGCTTGTTAAAATAGCTTTAACTATATTTAAAGATTTATATTTTTTATGTGTTTTAATAGTTTAAGTCTACCGTGTAATATTTATTGATCACTCGTTATACGTTAAGTTTTATATATATATATATATATATATATATATATATATATATATATATATATATATATATATATATATATATATATATATATATATATATATATATATATATATATATATATATATATATATATATATATATATATATATATATATATATATATATATATATATATATATATATATATATATATATATATATATATATGTTTATATCTAAAATCAACTATTTTCTACCTCAATGTTAACTAGTAAGCCGATGGAAAATTATTCAATATTTTTATGTATGTAAAGTTCACTTTTTTTACTTGTTGTAAATCAAATTTACCTGTGTTTTATTTCTTACCTTGCCTCGGCTACTCTGTTATCTCACGGGCTGGTTTATTGGGCTCAAAAATCATATACCCAAATTTAACTGACTCAAACAAACATATATAAAAATGTATAATGTATGTGTTTGTTTTGTTTCTTTAACGTCGGCCTATTTCCGCGACTATGGCCAATCACCGACGCCAGGGAGCAGTTTCACCTCAACATCCTAGAAATTTGCCGAACCCCTGCCTTTCCGTAAGGAGGGTAAGGATCTTTAACGTGCCCAACATTGCATGGACACAGGACCGATGGCTTTACGCCCCCTCCGAAGGGCGAAACACGCAGACATTCAACTTGCTCAAATACAATGCCAGCACCTCGGTTGATGTCAATGTTACAGTATGTACTGAAAAAGTGAAAGGAGAACCCTGGGATCGAACCCAGTACCTACCCTTAGGTTCAGAGGCACACTTTCTTGTCCCTGGATCACCGAGGCTCTAATGTATGATGTAAAATAAATATTTTATTTGTCAACTCCCTCTAATATTCAAGTTATGATTTAGGTTTTATTTATTTCCTCATAACAGTACCCTTTTATTTAGCAACATAACTCCCATCAACTAAATATATATTCAAGGAAAAACTTCTTTATGCTTAGGAAATTTATTAATGTTGAATTTTAAAAAATGGATATTCTCAATTTATATTTTCTAACAATCTATTCTCTATTACGGATCTGTAACTATCTTAAATTTTTATTTCTTATATTTATAAATGTTGAAGTTGCAAAGTTGTTATTTATCCTACGTCTTTCAGGTGCTTAAAACACATTCCGCTTTCGATGCTGGTCTCATTGACGACCGCTCTTTTAATGCATTGCTATATAAAAAACTGAGAAATATGGATGATTTCAATTCGTAAATACCTGGTAGCTGCTGCCTCTGTTGGCATTCGCCCTAACTATGGATTTCAAAGCCAATTTATCTCTTTATATGGTACATGTGATACGTCACTGACGTAAATATAACTGCATTACCGCTCTGTTCATTGACTTGCACTGTTTAAAGTTTAAAGCCTATTTTGCTTTACTTATCTTGATATATAACTTTTATCCACTGTTCACTAACTTTGGTCCCCGACGTGGTTCACCAGACACCCTTTATTTCACTATTAACAACTTCACCATGATTCTAAATAGATTCACTGTATCGTTATACTCTCTGTTAATTACTATTACTGGTTTTGCAGGTTATCTGGACTAAATTTATAATTATTTAAACGGATTTACTATTTTTAATACGACCGATTAGAAAATGATCCTACTACTTCGGCTGTTTAACTAAGAAGAATTTGTTTATCATCAAATGTTATTTGTACTAGATTTTATTAATCCTGATACCCTGTTTAAGGCTCTAATAACCAATAACATTGTTTAATTACAAAGTTAATCAAAAGAAAGTTCCTTCCGGAAAAATGTGATTTATTTATTTTTTAATCAATGTTTTTGGTTCTAGATTTTATTAGTCTCGATTCTATGGCCGTGTGAACCAATGAGAGTATTCATTCAGAAACTTAATCCAAAAGAAAGTTACTCCTAGACAAATGTAATCTAAAACTTTATTAACCTAGTGAATAATTAACGAAATTTATAATTATCTGGCGGTAAGTTTAAAAACTTGATATATTGTACTTTCTCAACCCTAATAATGTATACATTTATTTTAAATGCTTTGCTCTAGATTTTAGTGCTTTGTTTATTCTCATTTGATTTTGTTTGTCTCATAACCTATAAATCAGTGAATTTATATATTATCAATTACATAATTTTCTAAAGTAAATACAATTTATCATTTAACAATAAACTCACACATTTTCTACTCTCTAAACCTTATTTTAGTAATCGCTTTGAAACACTTATGCTACACCTTGTTCCGTGATTGATTTTATCGAAATTATTGTCACTTTATGTTAGAAATAGATTGTCCTAACAACTTATTTCATAGTCTCATTTCACTGATTAAACTTCTGGGTCCTGTTAAATTTTTAACACACCAATTATACCTGCGCTAATTTTTCTAATCGTCTATACATATTAGTGTTTTATTTTATGCTTGTTAATTATTTCTTTGACTACATACTAAATAAAAGAAATGCCTCGTACATTTTGCTATTTACTTTTATAGGTTTAACTTTCATATTATTATTTGAAGAATTTTGATCATAATTTTGACTTTTCCACGTGTTCATCAATTAAACTTAATTTACTATGACCTGGTTGTGGATCTACTTAGCTGTCTCCCTACCATGTGATACTACAGAACATGAAGCATATATCTTAAGGTATTTCGAAATTTTTGTTAATTTAGAATTTTTTATCTCATATAAACACTCTTATATGTCGGTATTTTTATTTTCTTTATGACAAGTGGATCACTTTGCGTTTAAAATTTACAAATAGCAACTTCTTTTTACCATAATATGCCTCGTTTATCTGAAATTTTCTTTTAGAACTTAATACTGAACATTGTAAGTATACCTATTTTTGTATAGTGTAAAGTGTATATTTGTCGGCCTATGTACCCTCAACAATATATATATATATATATATATATATATATATATATATATATATATATATATATATATATATATATATGTTATACCGATAAATAAACAAAATTCGGGACTCATCAAGTGTGCATTGTAGCGAATTTTTATATAATGCTTTAAATTTGAATAAGTCAATATTCTATAAACCTAGAAAGTTGCATTTTGGTACCTAGTCAGGGTAACATCAACCAAATTTCATCAAAATAACTTTGTTGTTTTTGGAGATACAATTTTTGTAGATAGACTGGTTTGATAGGGTTGACTAACAAAGTTCTCCAAACTATTAATGAAGACAATATTCTTGCCGAGTTTCATCAAAATCGGTTAATAACATTTTGGGTAATCGGTTAAATATATATATATATATATATATATATATATATATATATATATATATATATATATATATATATATATATATATATATATATATATATATATGTATATATATATATATATATATATATATATATATATATATATATATATATATATATATATATATATATATATATATATATATATATATATATATATTGAAAATGACCCCGCATATGGGTTGTAGAGCTCCTAGTTTGCGCTTATTTGAATTTTTTTGCAAAGTCTCACCATCGATACCTCTATATTAGCGATTAAAAAAATATATATCCGCTTAAAGAATCAGCCGATTTTTAACAAAGTTTGACAGGTACCTTTGCTATGTGAGTGGCTTAGGTAGGTTTAGCCAGGAAAATCGGACAAGGTTTTCGGCAAAATTTTCAGTTACTGTTCGGATAAATCTCAGAAAATAGCAAAACTCTGGCAACAAAATGTGGTTCGTGGGTCTATCTTGCAACAAGTAAAACATATAATTTGCAGGATTTATGTCTATTAAAATTTGCTTATGCATAACTGCAACCAATATCACGCATTTCTTGATCGAAAAAACAATTATGTCGCACCCTACTAAGTGATCTTGCTCAAAAGGTAATGAAAATAACTACTCACATAAGGACGCCATTTTTATTAAGATTGAGTCAGCCATCCGTATATGATAGGAGCCTGCTATGCGGCAAATAAAATATAATCTGAAAATTATTACGATGAATGTTTAGCAGCTATTTTTATATTGCAAATATTTCGAAAACAGTTGGTTTGAGCCTCTTCAACAAATATATATTATACAAGAGAATGCAAAAAATACTATTTTTTAATCAAAACTTTTGTTTCGGAAGGCTAACCAAAAAATGTAAATAAATTATTCAAAAGTACCGGAAGCAGTACCCTCTGCAAGCTAGAATGCAAGCCAAAGTGGAAAGTTATCTGTAACACTTTTCAAGGCAATACCTCAAATCTCTACCTGGATATCAACGAAAATTGAGTTTTTTAATTTAAGGCCCTGTAGCTCTTTTAATTTTATCCTTTGAATGAATCTAAGTTGGACTAAGTCGTAATCCTTTGGTGCCAAATATCTACTGATATCCTGTGTAACAATGGCTTTAACCCTTATGTGGCTGACGGTGGTACCCGGGTACTTTTAAGGCGTACAAATTGGAATTTTGAATTGTCGAGAAGCCCAATCAAGTCTAGCTTCTAGGACATCTTCAACTAGATCATTTTATATACAACTTGTAAATTTTAGACATTAGGAATATACAGAACTCGATTTTTTTGCCTTGAAAATAAATTTGCACAGTCCTGGCGGACGGTGTTACCAGGGTACCACTGAGTAATTGATACAACAAAACAGTAAAAAGGACTATACTTTCAATATATTTTATTGTATTCGTTGCTATATTCACAAACGAATCTCACAAATATCAAATGGGGTTTTATCCTTGCATTCAAGGCAATGTACTGTTTGATCCGTGTGCTGGAGGCATACAGGATTCTTGCAAACAGCGCACATCTTGCGAGTTTTTCTTTTCAGTTTGTCGTCTCCGCGATAGCATATTTTGCATATACCTTTCACCAAAATGCGTCCAGAAGAATCTCGATCGGGCACAGGATTGGAGTTATGTGGCACTTCCAGGAAAACAGCCAGGACGCTTTCAATGGAGTTTTTCGTAAATCGATTTCGCAATACAACTGTATTTACGCTTCTTTGGGTCAGAGCAGGCAAACACAAGTCACGCGCTAGGTCTTTCAGGAAATTTCGCCTTTTATTTGTGCTCTGGTAACAAGTGGGATTGTTTTCAGTGTAAATTACATAGGCAGCCACAGCTGATACATCCAGTATGTTGAAAAAAAAGCCAACGGCTACCGACTTGTTCGCCTTTTGCAGGTATAAGTTCCCAACATTTTGTCCATAATGTCTACACCTGACTTAGTTTGATTGTAAAAAGAAATAACCTTAGGTTTTTTCTTCAAGGTGTCATCAACTACGTCTGTAGAGTGCATTGTGGATAATAAGATTACGGCTTTGTTCACCTTTGAGACATACGAACATAATATGGCATCTCTATGAAAAGCAAACATTGTCGAAAAGGCGGGCCGTTCCTTATTAGGTAGAAGATCTTTAGGAATATAGGGTTTGTTCTTCCTTAGTGTGCCAACCAGAGTGAGCCCATCTGAGTTAAGCATGCGAGCAAGAGGAAGTGATGTAAAGAAGTTGTCGGTAGTGATATTACGTCCTGAACCCTTGTAAGGTTGACATAAGCGCATCACAGTTTTTTCACCAATATTCACTTGCCGCTCATTGCCTGCCAACCTTCCTGTGTAAATTGAGCCTTGACACGGATAAAAAGTTATTGCATCGCATACCCAGAACACCTTTATGCCATACTTGGCAGGTTTTGAAGGAATGTACTGAGTGTACTTAGTTCTTCCGCGGTAGGGGAAGAGTTGTTCGTCAACAGTTAGATGTTCATTGGCCTTGTAAAGCTTCAAGAGATTTTGGTTTAGAAGCAACCAAATATCGCTTATTGCAGCAGCTTTGTCATTTTCAAGTCTAGTTGGTCGTGTTGTGGGGTTATCAAATCTAATAAAGCGAAGAATCTGCTTGAAGCGGTCCCTACTCATTGCTGCTTTGTATAGTGGTAAGGCGTCTGACTTCCACAATTCATCAATGTGTTCAGTATTAGATTTATGAACACCAGCCATTAGTAAGATCCCAAAGAAAGCATCAAGTTCCTCATAAGTGATACGTTTCCACTGTTTTGGTGCTGATGGTGAATTCTTATTGAAATCATAATACACTTGATTTGCCTTGCGATTTGACTCCCTTATGATACTCGATTTCATTTCGGATGTCACCAAAGCATTGAATGTATCGGTACGAGTATACAAAGCTGTTGTACGACTCGGTCCACCTAAAATTTACAAATAGGAAATTAGAATTAAAATTGGGAGAGAACAGAATACTATTACACACCTGACTCTCGAATAATATTATACGATCGGGTTTGGGATGATGGTAATGGTGTCTTATTCCAGATAGTTGAATCTGGACTCCGATATGCATCAGCTGGTGGTGGAGATGTTGTATGTTCTGCCTCTGGGATTAGCTCCTCCTCTACGTCGCTGTCAACGTCCACTTCTCTTTCGATAGGAACCATCTCGCCTGCGCGAACGTCTTCAATATCTGATTCTTCATCGTTTGCCGGCGGCACATAATCCTTGTCATCATCATCTTTAAATTGTTCACTGAATTCCTCATCAGACATCTCACATACCCTGAACATCTGTTCATCTGTTATTCTGTATCGAAAACAGATTAGATTATAAGGAAAAAAAAGTTTATGAGTATAATTGTGTGCATAATGTGCTGCATGTTAGCTGAGCTGTCACGGGTTATGGCAAGCAAGTGATAAAAACAACCATAATAGTACATCCAAGATATATGAATTTAAGACTGTAACATCTCATTATTCCAGCACCAAATCCTGCGTTCCCAGGAGTTATTTTCTAAACTTGTGCCAGAGGAGGCCTTACAAATAATTACACAATAGCAAGGTTTCTAAATAATATCTACTATAAAGCTAGACTATGAAATTATAACATACAAAGAATAAAACATACTTATCTAGTAGAAGGTGACCTCTGGAATCGTATGGAAGATCATCAACAGTGGACCGACGGGTGTTGTACTTTTTAGAAGCTCCACTGCACTCTCCGCCATCAAATCCACCTCCTGTGTTGGTTTGCAAGCGAGACATTTCCGTTTCTTTCACTAAAACTGCTCTCTAGTAAATCACAACACACACTAAATGCAAAATTGTTGTGGTTATTACGGTATGCTCGCGCAGTCGCACACATATACGATACACGACACGCCTCATTTATTTAAATGCACAGTGGCACCCGGGTACCACCTCCCGCCATTTACGTTGCATTATTTGTGCCGCCACATAAGGGTTAAACCACTCTGTATATATTAAAAGATATAGTGACCTGTGTATAGGATTGGGCTCTAACACGCGCTTATTGAGCGAATTTTTTAAATATAGTAGAAGACCGAACTAACTTTAGCACTTTTTTAGATATAAAACATCAAAGTGTAGCTCTTGTTTGTTAACTCTCGTACCTTTAGTTGGAGAAGTCTCTAATACGCAGAAATAATTAGATTAAATTCTAAAAATGGCCAGTCCAACTTTGAGCTAAGTATCCGCTTTATTCCCTTCAACCAGCATATGAATTTTATAAAGGTTTAGGCTTAAATGTACACACATGTAACACGGAAAAGGTTTCACCGGCTAGCTTAAAAGTAATTCCGGCAAGCAGATTATTTCAGCCACAGGTTTTCCGTATATAAGAACAAGCTTGCGTACGAGGCTTGTTTTATGTTCCATGTAACATAACAAGATAAATAAAAGCATGTTTGTATACAGGCCTCAGGCAAAGGGTCTATAAAAAATGGTTAGGTCATAAGATACTATTAGTCAATATACACACCGATAATATATTAAATGGTCGTAAGTTAAGGGCTGTATTAGATATTTGTACTTACCTAATTATTTTCTTTATTAATGCCCTTTTTCAACAGAGTAACATGTAGAAGTCCGCTTTTTTTGGATACAGAACCCTTCGATGACAAGCTTACAGCCCTTTCCATAGACAATAGAGGTATCCTATAATAACAATGATATTCGAGCATCGGTCACATAATATAACTAATCGCTCCACAGTCAATCACCAGTCGATATATCCCCTTAAAAGTAAGCATAGGTTTATTCTTCATAGGAATGATGGCGAAGCCTTAAGGTATGACGGTAAAGAGTCGTGGGAGCGGGTGCCAAAGGTGTCCAGTAATACCATCACTAACATGTAATTAAAAATACACTTAAACAAACCATCGTTTCAACACTGAGTGGTGGACGTGCCGACACCTAGTTGCGGAACCAAGTAGTATGTTGTCACGCCAGCTCCAAATAACACGTCTAATGAGAGCGAAGCCTGTCTACGGTTCTAATTGTTGCGAGAATGCATCTAACCTTACATACTTTGTCTCTATATTAAGGTAGAAATGAGCCTGGGCTGACAATTTACTAAATTGTTAGTTGGTTGTATACAGTCTCTATTTTTAACACTTTGTGTTATTTGGAGCTGGGGTGATAACATACTACTTGGATCCGCAACTAAGCGGCGGCACGTCCACCACTCACTTAGTGTTGAAAGGCTGGCTATACTATAGCCGTATTACTTTAGTAGCATTTTGCTACAATTAGTATGCCGTAATGAAGAGCGCTAATGAGAGCGAAACCGGTCTACGGATCTAATTGTTGCGAGAATGCATCTAGCCTTAAACCATCGTTTATTCAAAGCACAACCTAATATATACGAGGGATATCCAAATATTAGTTTATCAAACATTTACTACTTACACGCGCCAGTGAGCCACTCAACATCAATGGCTATTCTATACCTAATGCCCCACTGAGCAACTTCAACACTAACAGCAGTTACCACTTAATGCTCCACTGAGCAACAATAATATGAACAGTAGTTACTACTTAACGCTTGAGCAGATTTAACATTAAATGCTCAACACTCCACAAAGGAACATCTTAAACTGTAAACTAC
Source organism: Tillus elongatus (assembly GCA_964006375.1). Classification (NCBI taxonomy): domain Eukaryota; kingdom Metazoa; phylum Arthropoda; class Insecta; order Coleoptera; family Cleridae; genus Tillus; species Tillus elongatus. The sequence goes on from OZ023266.1 coordinate 125,857,992, forward strand.
GCACATTAGTACCTCAAAATTACTTTTGAAGGATGACTCTAAATACTCAAACAATAGTTACTCAGACCACAGTTATTCAAAGAATAGTTATTCAGACAATAGTTACTAAAACGATAATTACTCAAATAATAGTTACTCAAACAATAGTTACTAAAACAATAATTACTCAAACAATAGTTACTCAAGTTTAGTTTAGCTTGCGTGTCTAATTTCCTGCTGTTTCCAAGACACGGTCCGTGCCAGCTTCCAGGTGTGCAATGAGGCAAAAGGCGAACTCATCAATGCCTCACCTAGAGTGCTCGCGACCGCAGAAGTAGAGTACCGCGAAGTGCAATGGACACAAACTCGCGATGTGCTTCTCTACAATAATCCCGTGTTGGCACTGACCTATGCAGTGAGACAAGAAACAGACTCACGGTGAGCGAAGCTACCAACGCCGGCTCTAAAATATAACAACGATTCACACAGTGAATACGGAGGGAGTGTAATGAACACAAGAAGCTAACTCACCATTGTGCTTTTCTCCAATATCCACACATCGACACGGGCAGGTGTAGTGGGTAGAGAGAGCAGACTCACAGAGTACCCCTACTGAGTAATGCCAATGCCACTAAACCATGTTATATATATATATATATATATATATATATATATATATATATATATATATATATATACATATATATATATATATATATATATATATATATATATATATATATATATATATATATATATGTCTACGCAGAACGCTTTAAACGCCCTGACTGCACAAATATATTCAGCTCTGGATAGACAGAAACAAAGCATCTGAATATTTCTGGACGTTGAAAAGGCGTTTGATACAGTCGACCATGGAAAACTTCTCAGTAAGTTGGAAGAAATTGGTTTTCGAGGTGTTTCTTTGCTCTTGATTCGAGATTATCTACATTTTAGGAAACAGTGTACACAGATTGACGACAGATGTAGTGACTTTAAGCTGGTTGAGTTCGGAATTCCTAAAGGTACAGTCCTGGGGCCACTGCTGTTCAACCTTTACATAAATGATTTATTTAAAGTACACACTGCAGCGAAGGTCATAGGCTTTGCAGATGACACTGCCATTTTTTATCAGGATTGTTCTTGGCGGCGGCTGAAGGAAAAAATTGAGGGGGATTATGTTAATATAAAACAATGGTATGATCTTAATGGCTTGACAGTTAATATGAAAAAACAAAATATATGTCATTCGCGTCATACAAGTCACACTTACCTAATTTTGAAAAATTGGAACTAAAATACAACCAACAGAATTTACAAATTGAGGCAGCACAGACGATTAAATATTTGGTCATCTTGATTGACCAACACATGAGATGGAGTGAACATATAGGTATAATTGTTAAAAAGTTGAGAGTTGTTTTGTTTAGGTTTAGATACATGAAAACAATACTAAATGTCGCAAGCTTGAGAATGCTATACTCTGCGCTGGTTGAGCCGCTTCTGACTTACGGAATTGTAGCTTGGGGAGCTGCTGCAGATTGCCATCTAAAAACCTTGGAGATAATCCAACGACGGTTCCTAAAATTGCTACACAATAAAAATTATACTTACCCGTCAGCAGCATTGTACAACGAGGCCAAAGTAAACGATATGAGGCAACTTTATTCGTTAGCTGTATTAAATTTTGCAAAAAAATTCGATAGTGTTCCTGAGATAGAACATCCTTATCAGACAAGACTGAAAACAGCCGCTGCCGTTAAGACATGCACGACGAATAAGACGGTGGGCCAGCGTAATTATTCATACATCGCTCCGAGATTATACAATCTTCTTCCAGTTAATATTAGGACTGCTCTGACTTCGCGTTCTTGCACAAAGATGCTAAAGATATGGATTTTAAATTCTAGGAATATCATTCACGGCTTGCCGCGGAAATGAGCATTGAGGTGATCGTATATATAGTGGGATATTATTCGTTTTTTTATTGTTGTTGTTTGTTGTTGTTACTCCCTGAGAGAACATATATAAATGGGATATCTTTTAGTTTAGTTTTTTAGTTATATATGTTGTTTACACACCATTTTTATGAGTTAAGAGAAATGCTTCTGTATAGACCCACACAGAAGTACTTTACTTTCGTGGGTTATATATGTTTATTTTACTACCTATTTATAGTTTTGTCTTTGCTCTTGTTAAATTGTACAAAATGTTGTATTGAAGAAAATACAATATATATATATATATATATATATATATATATATATATATATATATATATATATATATATATATATATATATATATATATATATATCTGTGTGTGTGTGTGTTGTTGTTCTTGTTGATTGAATAATTTGGCTATTCTATTGTCGCATTGATTATTTGCATAAAAAATGAAATCATTTTGCCCTCTGTGCAATCGAGTAAACCATTTTGTTGAATAACTGCACAAGCAATAATAACCCGATGGACAAAGAAAATTAATATCCCTTGTACACTAAGCTTCATTTAAAAGGTTTCTAAAGAAACCGTAGAGCACAATTCAATCATTTTCTAAAGTTTTTAAAATTATCAACTCGCACTTGCTTGTAAGTTATAATCGAAAAAAAAACAATTAAAAAACGCGAGAATATTTGTGTCAAATCAAAGAACACGCTTTCTTATTTTTAGGATTTAATTACTTACAACACACTGCTTTAAATTTAAAAATTAAGACACCGTTGAAAATATATTTACACCAGCTCTAAAATGATGTGCTACTTAACGCCCTTGTAGTTCAATATTTTATAGTTGAATTGCACCATTGCTTGGGGGTTGGTACTGCGATGTTAGGAATAGCCCTAAAGGTATTTCCTCTTAAAAGCAAAATTTACCTTATATATATATATATATATATATATATATATATATATATATATATATATATATATATATATATATATATATATATATATATATATATATATATATATATATATATATATATATATATATATATATATATACTTTGTTTGTTTGCTGTACGTTTGTGATTTCTTAGTGGTTTGCCTGGACTGCAGTTTCGAACCGTCCCGGTTCATCATCAGCACGCTACTGACTGTTATCGCTCCTGTGTGGTCTATGTCTGAGATTGTACGTGGCGCATGCGCCGTGAGCTTCTATTGGTCAGTTTACTGTTCTCTGATTGGTTGTGCCTTCAGACTGTGTCGTGTGTATCGGTCTCCTGTCTTGATCACTGTGGTGTGATAATTTGTTTATTTGTATGGCCTTTATTAATTTTTTTTTAAATGTTTGTACTTGGATTTGTTCTGGCATTAATTGTTTCTTATTGTTTGTTTGTTGAATGTAGTATTGTTCCCAGATTTCAATTTTTTTCTGGTCTTTAACAGGTTTCATTAGTTGTAATTGGGGATGGCTGGTTTTTGGTGTTTTGTGTTGTGAATGTGTGTAGCTACGTAACATTTGTAACTAGATATGTGGATTTTATCTAATGCTGTTATATGTTCCTTGAATCTTGTTTCTATTGATTTTTTTGTCATTCCTATATATATTTTTATTGCATGTGTTACATTATATTTGCTATATTCCGTTTAATTCATGTGGGTTGTGTTCTTGTTCTTTATTTATTTTGTTTATTATTTTTTGTTATTGGTTTTGTAGCTAATTTTTAGGTCATATTGTTTGAGTGTTTGTGTTATTTTTTTGATGTGGTGGTTATAAGTGAATGTTGTGTATTTTGTGTTTGTTTCTGGTGTTTTGTTTTCGGTTTTGTTTATTTGTTTGGTTTTTATTTGTTTTACTAGTTTTTCTGTTGTTCTCTTGCTGTATCCATTTCTTTCTGCTGCTTGTATTATGATGTTGTACTCCTTTCCCTGTTCGTCGTTATGGAGTGGTACATTTAGCATTCTGTTTATTGAGTATCTGTATGCGGCCATTTTGTTTGTGTGTGTGGGTGTACTGAGTGTTTAGGTATAGTGATGTCTGTTTGTGTAGGTTTTCTGTATATTTTGTATTCAATCTGGTTTTCTTTTCTGATTAGTGTTAAGTCTAGGAAGTTTATGGTGTTGTTTCATTCTTTTTCTATTGTAAATTTTATGTTTTTGTTGATTTGGTTTTTTTTTCGAGGATATTGTCTATGTTGCTTTTTTGATTGTCGTATATTATTAATATATCATCGACGTATCTTATCCATTTGATGTTTGGGTCTGTCTCTTTTATGATGGTGTTGATTTTATCTTCTAACTGTTATATGTATATTTCTGTCATGATGTTTGATAGTGGAGATCCCATTGGTAGTCCGTCTTCTTGGATGTAGTATTCTCCGTTGAACTCATAATAATTTTGTTTTAATATGATGTTTAATATTTCGCTGATTTGTTGTTTTTTGTTGTGATTTTATTTTCGATTATATTTGTAGTTTCGTTAATTGGTATATTGGTGTACATATTTGTTATGTCAAATGAGGCAAGTCTTGTGTTTTTGTATATGTTTATGTTTTCTAGTTTATGGACTAGTTTTTATGTTAAATTTGTTTTCTAGTTGTATTTCTTGTTTCAGTACTTGGTCCATTTCTTTTTCTATTTTGTATGAAGGTGCATCTTTGTAGTTGATGAGTGGTCTTATTGGGTATCCCGTTTTCTGTATTTTTATTATTCCTGTCATTGTGCTTTAGGGTTGTTGTTATAATAATGTGTTGTTTATTGGTTGAATATTGTCTTGTCTTTTTCATGATGTTTAATATTTCATTTTGAATTTTTTCGTTGGGTTTTCGTTCAGTTTCTTGCATTTGTTTTCAGATACAAAAAAATCTACAATAGAAAACATAATAGTGGACACACAACACGCGATAAACTCTATAAATGTCCCAAACTTCGAACCACTGAAAAAACAACTAGCAACATAAATAAACAGAATTATTGACAAGACTAAAGCAAAAAACCACACACATGAAAAAATGATCAAACAAATAAAAAACAAAGTATAACAACATAAAAATAGCAAAAACCGATAAAAGCGATGCACTAATAGCAATAAAACACAGGACTATATAGAAAAAACAAACACTTTCACCTCAACAAACAAATGCAAGAAACTGAACCAAAACCCAACGAAAAAATTCCAAAATCAAATATTAAACATCCTGAAAAAACACAAGACAATATTCAACCAAAAAACAACACATTATTATAACACTTCGTAAATTTCGAGTTTTTTTGTTTATGAAAAATTGAAATTCAAAAAATGAATATATATATATATATATATATATATATATATATATATATATATATATATATATATATATATATATATATATATATATATATATATATATATATGACATGCTTGGTTCTCGGGTTAAACCGCGTCGAGAATTTATGGAAACTCGACGTTTCGGCTCCTGTTTTGGAGCCATTTTCAAGAGGTAAAGAAAATATGTAAGGACACTCTAAGGCCTCAATCTGCCTACTCCTTAGAGTGATGGACAAAGGTGGGTAAAGGAAATATGTAAGGACACTCTAAGGCCTCAATCTGCCTACTCCTTAGAGTGGTGGACAAAGGTGGGTAAAGGAAATATGTAAGGACACTCTAAGGCCTCAATCTGCCTACTCCTTAGAGTGGTGGACAAAGGTAGGTAAAGGAAATATGTAAGGACACTCTAAGGCCTCAATCTGCCTACTCCTTAGAGCGGTGGATAAAGGTAGGTTGGGTTGTTGTAGCTCGATTACGGGGCCTCAATCTGCCTACTCCCCAAATCTCGCCGGAGATCGTCTGTGAGGTCTCAGTGTGTTCAACCCTAGGCCTCAGAGAGATCTGGCAGTTCGTTGCAAGTCTTGTCTTATATATCGTTCCGTCTACCTGTTGCGTCATCAGTGAAAGTAGTGGGGTCATCGTCAATTAAGTGGGGGGCTTTGGTCACGGTATCTAGAGGAAGATTAAGAGGGTCACCGGCATTTGTTACGGCAGATAATGATGCAATAAAATTGTCTGTGGAATTTATTGCCTTTTTGTGTGTTTGTAAAGAAGATATAATAGGTTTGCAAGTAGTCGGAAGGCGAAGACCATCATCTCTCTTATTTAAACAATCGGGACGTTTTTCAATCTTGATTGCTTCGCGGATAATTCTCGTTTTGAAATTGTAAACCGGTGCTATTGTTTTGGCATTATCGAAGTCTATTTTGTGCCCTGTATGAATATGATGCATGGCCAGCGCCGATGATATATATATATATATATATATATATATATATATATATATATATATATATATATATATATATATATATATATATATATATATATTTGTGTGTGTGTGTGTGTGTGTGTGTGTGTGTGTGTGTGTGATTTTATCTCTACCCCACAGACTAAACTGCAATTTTCAACGTCTGTTGGTGTCGTACGGCTGCACCATGGTCTCTCAACATAAATGTTGTTGGTTCGAATCTGAATATGGGTTAAAAAATGTTTTTTTTTTGTCAGTTTTTATTCATTTCTAGCAAACGATCGGATAATGTGATTATTCAGTAAATTTTGAGAAAAAAAAAACTTGATTCAACATTGGTGTAAAAAAGTGGGAAATGAGTAGTTTGGTAAAATTATATATGTCTAACTACACAAACTAAAAAATGTTAAAATCCTGCTGCAATCAATCAATGGCAGAATTACAGGAACTATCAATCTGCCCACATACCATACTAGTATATGGACAATTATATTATATAATGTGGTAATAATAGTAAATTCACAATAATTTCACGATATATTCTGAAGAAATTAAAAAAGAAAACAGTTGACTCGAAACCCACTACTGGATTCACGATGACCATTCGAAACGATTCATAGGCTTTCATCATCTAAACAATGGAGGAGATAACAAAACCAAATTATACGTCGTAAATTATTAGAACAAGGTCCTCTTTCAAAATTTGCTGACTAATTGGCAAAGATAATAGAAGTAACAATAGAACAATATGGTAAATCAGAGCATTTATAAATGGGTAAACAACCAAGACCAACTCTGCAAATGGACACCTGCAGAGATCACTTTCAAAGCAGTAACTCGTGTGGCAACCGCCTTGCAGATCGCCCTCCCCCCAAGAGACTATAAAAAATGGAAATATTCAGACCAGGGATGAGCATTCCCACATTACAATTACCTGAATCTTCAGTTAGCATTATGTCATTTTTCCAATTTTTATTTATATCAGTAATTAATTAATGTGTACTTTTATTAAATAAATAAATTGTTTTAAATGGTTAATAGTGTTAGCAAGAAGGTTGAAGTGCAATAATGACACCCACACCATCCTGGTTATCACAGAAGTCATTAAAATTTTAAAGGCATCATTTATTTGGTTTGATTAAATGGAATAAATGAAAGGTTTTACTACCAGACAGTCTTTTTAGTTCTCAACCCTACGAGTTTTCTTAATTGAGTCAATTTCAGGGTTTTTTTGACCAAAAATGTAGAAAGTTTGTTGTTAGAAACTATGTTTTTGGTGAGTCTAACATACGAGGGATTACACTGCAACTACAGAAAGTATAGGGTCTAACAACAGCTAGTGTCAAGACATCAAAAGCAAGCTCGAACGGCCATGCAAGAATTAAACTGACAAGTGCGTTAGGAATTATAAAATATTTCTACGAAATATACATCTAAAACAGGACCACAGTCCCACAAAATAACACTACTCTGATGGTGCTAAATTAACATGTTAAAATGTCAAATTAATCAAGTACATAAAATCAAATGGACAAGCACAACATAAAAAGCAAAGCAAAGCAGGCTGTACTGCCGAGCAGAACACCCCGAGAACATCTGAGCAAGTTAAAATCAGAAAGAAAATGGAAAAGAAAGTAGATGTTACTAGGGAATTAATCCTTGCTAGATTTCTGTCTGCTTCACAGAAATTAGCTATTGTTATTTTGTGAGACTGTGGTCCTGTTTTAGATGTATATTTCCTATAAATATTTTATAACTCGTGACACACTTGTCAGTTAAATTTTATTCATGGCAGTTAGGGCTTATTTTTCATGTTTTGACATTAGCTATTGTTAGACCTTGTACTTTCTGGAGTTGCAATATAGTTACTCGCATGTTAGACATACCAGAAACATAGTTTCAAAACCCCTAAGGATGGCTCAATAAAAGGAGCCGAAACACGTAGAGTTGAGAACAAAAGAGATTATCTGGTAGTAAAGCCTTTCATTTATTCCTTTTAATCATTATGTGAAAACTGGAACCTGTGACGAGCACTAATAAGTACACTTGGAGAACCCAAATCACCATAACAAATATTGCAGAGACTTTGCGATCGTTTCGTTGACCATGTCAACATCTTCAGGGGAAGAAAAATTCTGAAAATAAACTACTAGCTACCATGTATTTATATTGCGTCTAGGTAAACGAACTAGTTCGAAGTTAAATTGTCGTCGAAGACCCATCGTCTGTTTATTGTGTAGTGAAACTACGAGGTCGAAGACCGGCTTTGATCTTTTAGTCGACAAATTGATGAGCCCTTATCTAATACAAGGATAATAGGCTTAAAAGGAACGGTACCGAGTTATTTAAGGAATCTGCACGTTCCCTTTGACGATATTTTTGCAGCGTTTGACACAAATATATGTAAGGTTGAAGAATTTACTGAAAAATTAAATAATCAATTTGACTCAATAAAATTTACCCACGAATTAGAAATCAACAATAAAGTTTCGTTCCTAGATGTACTAGTGATTAAAAATGAAAATAATGGCTCGCTTGAATTCGATGTCTACAGGAAGGAAAGGGCTACTATTAGTTATATTCCTAACGACTCATATCATACGTTTTCACAAAAAACGGCTAGTTTAAATTTCCTAGTAAACAGATTGATTAAATTTCTGTTAAGTAAAAATAGATTTAATACAGAGTTAAAATACATAAAAAATGTGGCGAGATAAAACGGTTACTCGGATGGTTTAATAAACAAATTGGTTAACAAACATAGAACAAAGAAAATGATATCTGAATGTACGACATTCAGGAAAGGTAAAATAGAGAAAAAAAAATTGTGTGCTTACCTTATGAACCACGAATCACAAACGGTTTGGAAAGTATTTTTAAGAAAGCCGATTTACATTTGACTTTTTCAACGAAAAGTAATTTAAAAAATTTGTTGGGTAATACGAAAGACAAAGACAAAGTCACTGAAATGTCCGGTATTTATGAGATTAGTTGCAAAGATTGCAATCTTAAATACGTGGGTCAAACTAGGAGAAACATAGCCACCAGATTTCGTGAACATCTCGCACATTTACGATATGGTACGGTGAACAAATCGTTTGTGGCACAACATATATGCTATAATAATCACCACATTGACAAAGAAAATTTGAAACTTGTCAGAAATGTTAGACTTTAAACTATGCCTGATTCATTAAAAAGTATTTTTATATCAAGGTCGATTAAGAACAAAACTTTATTGAATCGTGCTTGCACCTTTAATTTCATGCCCTTTATTTTCACTTTGCATTTGACCACTTAAACACTCCTAATTTGTCTCGTAGAATAATAAATTACTGTCAATAATTCTGCCGGTCTATACATATACTAATCTCTACGCCTGTCTCGACTTAAAGACCCTTTCGTTTTCGGTGTATCTATGAAGTCAGTATAAATACTGTTTACGAAGAATTAAAATCAATATAAATATATTTTTATGTAGCATTTTAGTTTAATTATTTATCCTTTGTAGGAGTTAACAATGTGAGACAAACACCCGGGTTTAGTTTTCTATATAAAAAAGATGAGCGGATGTTATTTTGTTTATCTCGCCAGATGTGGTTGTCGGCTTGCTCCAATATCCACATAGTAAATTTCTAGATCGAAAGAAACGTACAGATTCCTTAAACAACTCCGTTACTTTTAAGCCTATTATCCTTATAGTAGATAAGGGCTCATAAATTTGTGGACCAGAAGATAAAAGCAGGTCTTCGACCTCGTAGTTTCACTACACAATAAACAAACGATGGGTCTTCGACGACAATTTAACTTCGAACTAGGTCGTTTACCTAGACACGATATAAATACACGGTAGCTAGTAGTTTATTTTTAGAATTTTTCTTCCTCTGAAGATGTTGATATGGTCAACGAAACGATCGTAAGGTCTCTGAAATATGTTTTGTGGTGATTTGTGTTCTCCAAGTGTACTTATCCTTTTAATCATGTCAAACCCGTATTGGCGTTCACAAATAATATTTATTTAGTCGTATGGACTTTTGTAGAAATAAAAACTATAGCAATTTGTAACAGTTTTTTATTGGCAGCATTAATTTTTAATATAGAGTACACTCGAGAAAGCTATAACTGTTATTATTGTTAGAAAACATACTTAAAGAAAAACTAACAAAAATAATGTGTATTACTAGAATTATTATTCAACTTTCGTTTCTAAATCAGTTTTAGCTTGTTCTGAAAATTTGCTACGGCGCTTTAACGTCTTCAACGGCATTCCATCTTCTTTGATCGGTATAGCATCAAATCTCTTCAAAGGATAGTCCCCGAAGGATTGCTTTTCTTCGCCTTTTTCTTTTCTAGCTACCACTAGGTTCCTTACTAACAGAACCGTTTGAAACATACACATAATAGACACAGCTATACTAATTACCGACAAAACAATCATAAAACCCTCATTGACGCTGTGATTCAGAGGCACAAAGCTCCAAAATACCATTATAAGTATATCTGTGATTATTGTAAACATGTATATTACAACATTCGGGAAGATCAGGTCAGGTTCTTCAAAAAATACACCAATGTAGTATGGCAGTGAAGGTAAAATGCTTATGCTTTTGCATGTGGTCATTATCTGTAATCTTCTTGTTACATTTACTTTCAGAGCAACCAGGTAAATCGCGACACATGTTATACAAAACGCGACGAAAATACCATTAAATATGTAACATATGGCTTTTAACTTGTGAAAAGGGCAGGCTCTTGCTAGGGGCATTTTTACATTTAAATTTAACGTTTAACTCTGACAGTGGAATTTGACAGTTTAATATTGATCGTCATGATAACACAATTCAATATCATCTGAGATTTTGAGAGACCACAGAACAGAACACTATTTTAATTGCAGACAAGATTGCCATATCAGAGCTGACACGTCTAGTGGTCAAACCGAACATACCTCGGCTTGTTAACTTTGCCACTTTGGTTCTGGTTCGAGTTTGTTGCAATTGGTTTGAAATTCTCCTTTTTACTGAATTTTCATTAAGAAGATTCATTAATAAAGAGGTATCGACGGTAAGACTTTTGGAAACATTTCAAATAAGCGCGAATTAGGGCCTCTAGAACTTATACCCGGGGTCAGTTTCTATTTTTATGTTTATATATATATATATATATATATATATATATATATATATATATATATATATATATATATATATATATATATATGTATATATAAAGTGTGTCCAAGATAAGGAGGGGATAGCATGGGGAAATCGGAAACTGTAAGAGATACAAGGTGGGTTAAAGTAGAAAAAAGTTGCCCATTTTAGAGCTCAATTAAACGGTATTTTGAAATTTTGGAAATTCCGATTAGTTCCGGAGATATTCGAAAAAACCGAAATTCTCCATTTTCGGTATTATTTTTTTCTAACGTTATTTAAGAAGATATTGAAAAACAGAAAACACTTTTTCACTTTCGTACACTTTTTACGTTCTACAAGCTGGTGTTTACAGATTTTTTATTCGACGTTTCGTCTCTGAGAAACCATATATTGGGCTTTATTTATTTTTTACGAAAATTCGACAAAAATTATATACCACTAAACGATAAACTCTATAGCTAAGGCTAGCGCGAATCATCAGAGAAAGGGTCTATTTGAAATGAATATTCTGGAAATATTTTAGTAAAATGAAGGACAGTGACGGTTGAAACTAAGACTTCAGGGTTTGTAAAACATTCTTCTTGAGACATTTTATTTCCATAGCCCGTATTAGATTCAAGTTCTTTGCCTAAATGTTGCCTATTTTGACGTTTTAAATCGCAACTTTGACGTTTTGAGGAAAACCCCAATTTATTTTTCTTTAAATGCCTATAACTTTTTTGCCTTTTGACCTATAGAGCTAAGTTTTGGGAAGTAACTTACCTATAAGGACATAAACCCGCGTACCAAATTTGGCTGCCCTTATTTTGTTAATTCCGGAGATATAAATTTTTTTCGAAAGAAAACAAAAAATTTTTCAGGAAAACCTGACTCGATTTTCCTGGAGAACGAACTTATCGAAGCCATTTACAAAAGGAAGGTATTCACCAAATTTAATCAAAATCAGACCATTATTTTTTGACTTATCGGTGTGGTACCGATATGCATATATATATATATATATATATATATATATATATATATATATATATATATATATATATATATATATATATATATATATATATATATATATATATATATATATATATATATATATATATATATATATATATATAAATTGAAACTGACCCCGGATATGTGTTCTGGGGGGGCCTAACTAGCACTCATTTGAAGACATTTTTTCAAAATTCAAAAGTCCGGATCTCCTCATTAGTGCATTTTTTTAAAGAAAATTCACTGAAAGGTATAGGCCTTTAGCAAATACACTTTTCTAACGTTTGAAATTTTTATATAAACATTCGCTACCATAACGCACTTGCTACGTACAGGTGTCCTACTTCGCTCTTATTTGGAAAATTTTAAAAGTTGTGACTAGGAAACGTAAATATTTTATGAAAATTTGCTTTTATAGTACCTACAATCGTGGAAAAGGACAAAAAGCGGAATTCTCAAAGAAGTACTTGCTACGTCAGGACTATCTAATCTAAATTATATTAATATTTGATTAGGCTTTTGTGTATCTATTTGACATCCTCACTGATTCTCAAATGGCTTATTTTTTGTACTTGAGAGGTGGATAATGTTATGAAAAGTCGAGCGCTGTATAGAAGAATATGGATCAGGAGGGAACAATGAAGGGACTTCTTGCGTTTTCTATTTTCTTATAAAGCAAAATGGTAGAAGACAAGGTCTTTATCTTGGTTATGGCTGTGAATAGCGTATCTGTAAGATTAGGTGTCAAAGTAATAAACAACGAGATAAACCCGGGGTAAGAAGTGACTGAGATAAGCTTAGATATCAAAGCTCTCGACATTTTTTCTCAACAAAAAGAATTTCATATAATTTTCTTCTCGTAAACTTCGAACTACGCTGTTATAATTAAATTTAAAAAAATATCTTAAGAAAAAAAAGGACTGCTTAAATGGTAGAGTCTGCTGTGTTTTAGTTAATTTAGACACAGGCGGCTAGTATTACGCTGACAAATAATGTCACTTTTTAGTGAATTTTGGTACAAAAAGTAATTTTTGCAAATGAGCGCGAACTAGGGCCCCAAAACCGATATCCGGGGTCAATTTAAATTTTTATATGCTTATATATATATATATATATATATATATATATATATATATATATATATATATATATATATATATATATAGTAGTAGTAGGGAACTTCATAAACTTCTAATGCACAGCTATCGTGTGTATATATATATATATATATATATATATATATATATATATATATATATATATATATATATATATATATATATACACGATAGCCGTGCATTAGAAGTTTATGAAGTTCCCTGATATCCCAAATTTTGAAATTTTGGCAGGGGTCACAATTCGTAAATGTCTTTTATTCTGAAATATTTTCAAGGTCACATCACTACCGCTTAGACCGGAAGTAGTCACCAACTTTGCTACTTTAAACAGAATGCCCTATTTTTTATTGCATATTCGAATTCTTTATAAAATTTTGTGAAGATTTATATTAGGCTTTCCTATCCCCCATCTTCAACTGTTCCAAAGATAATGTGATTTCTCTGTATTTCGGTGATTTTGAAACTTTATTTATAATAGTTCGTATTTCACATGTTTTAAAAAATAAAAGGCTCGAATTTAGAATTTCGCAACTTGTGGGAGGGAGTTTTCATATTATGTGCCTTAAGTTTATATGTGTTATATAGATTGTTCTAAATTTATGTACTAACTTAGACATATTCAACGTGGCAAAAGTATATTTTTCAAACAGAACAAACTGTATATTATTAAAAATTCGAGTTCCAAATTTAATTCTACACCGGTTTGATATAGGTTTTTCTATACCTATCTACCTATCTTCAATATGTTGTTTGTTATTAGCATTTTTAGGTAACAACAACCTCCTCTTTTAAAGAGTACACGTTAGACTACACAACAAATGCAGCTGTGATTGTCAGTCAGACAACAAATGTGATATGATTTCATAAAAAATATGTAATGTAATTATTTAAAAAATGTAATTATTTAAAAAAAAAAATATTAACAATAAACAAAAAACCGAACAAAGACAAATAATAAAAGTTAATTCAAATTGAAATGCTACGATCACTATAAATGCTCTTTGTGACCACCATCTTGGTCAAGGCACTGCAAAATTCTACGGTTCATCTCATTCGTAGTAGCCCTTTTGATTTCATTTGGATCCAAATCTCTAAAAGCTCTAATTACACGATTTAAAAGATCCTCTCTACTTTAAACTGTTGTGTCATAGAGTTGACTTTTTATACGCCACCAGAGATAAAAATCGGCAGGCGTTAAATCAGGAGAGCGGGGAGGCCATCTCCAAGGACCGTTGGGCCTAATCAATCTGGCTTCAAATAATTGCGTTAAGTGCCAGTAAACTTCACCAGTGGAGTGGGTAGGCGCGCCGTCTAGCTGATAACAGCAGCTTTGCCTTATATCTAGTGGTAGCTTTGCCAGAAAATTACGGACAGATTCCCTTAATAGTTCCAAATACTTTTCACCGTTTAAATTTTCTTCCTAAATTTCATAAGAGACCTTACTGTCCATAATAATGCAAAGCCCATTAAAAATTTGTTTGAAAACGTCCTTCTCTAAATATATTAGGGTTTTCACTTGCCCAAAAATAACCATTTCTCCTATTCACAATTCCTTCCCTTCTAAATTTCGATTCGTCGGTCCAGATAATTTTAGAGAGAAAATTATCATCTTGTTGAATATTCAGAAACATGTGTTCGCAGAATTCCACTATTTTTAAATGGTCACCAGGTCGAAATTCTTGTAGTACTATTTCTGAATATGGGTGCAGTATATATCCTGTGCACAGATGCACTTGATATTCCCAAAGCTCGAGTAGCTGCAGGAATAGAGCTACGCGGGTAAACTTGAAAATAAGCCAAAACGTTTATCTCATTATCTTCATTTTCAGTAACTGGTTTTGGATCATGTCGTGTAGTTTTGACACTTCTAGTCAATTCAAATCGTTCCTCTATCCTTACGAATTTTCCTCTAGTCATTACCGATAAAGTCGAATACCCCTCTTTAAACATCCTGCATGTTCTGCTTACAATCATATTGCATTCCCTATGAATATAAAATAAATTTAATCACTATTCTGCATTTTTATTGGCTTATTATTTCTATAACGTGAGTAATACAAACACACTCAGATTAAATTTAAAATATAAGTGACGCTTTAGAATTCATGTGTTGTTAAAAATCTGTTTTCTGACAGCTACAACTGCCTTTATTGTGCAGCGTAATGTATATTCTCTAGAAAAGGAGTTTGTCACCTAAAAACTCTAGTAGCAAGTTTCTAGTAAGAGATCGGTATAGGAACACTTATATGAAACCGGGGTCGAATTAAATTTAGAACTAGAAGTTTTAATAATATACAGGCTGCACCATTTGAAAAAAAAATACTTTTGCAACATTGAATATGTGTAAGTTGCTCCTCAAATTTAAAACGCTCTGTATGATACAGGTAAACTTTAGGTAGATAATATGAAGGCTTCATCCTAGAAGTTATAGTAATCTAAATTCTAGCCTTTTATCTTTAAAAGGATGTGAAATACAAAGTGTTATAAATGGGAATAAAAGTTCCGCAAAATGTAAAAAATTCACAATATCTATGAGATAATTGAAGATAGGGCTAGCAAAGCCTAATTTAAATCTCCACAAAATATTATGGAGAATTCGAATATGGAAAAAACAATAGGGCATTATATTTAAATTAGCAAAGTTGATGACTACTTCCGGTCTAACCGGAAGTTATGTGACCTTGAAAATATTTTAGAATAAAAGACAACTACGAATTGTGACCGCTTCCAAAATTTCAAAATTTATTAGATCAGGGAAGTTCATTAACTTTTAATGCACGGCTATCGTGAAAAACCCGTATATATACATACATGTATCACACAGATAACTCAAAAAATAATAGGTCGATTTTCATCAAGTTTAGTACGTGCCTTCCTCTTGTAAGTGGCTTAGACAGGTTCGTTACCCAAGAAAATCGGACGAGGTCTTCCAGGAAAATTTTGAGTTTTCTTTCGAAAAAAAATGTTATCTCAAAAAATAAAAAATCTGTGATAACCAAATTTGGTAAGTAGGTTTACGATATTATATGTAAACTATACACCAAAATTAAGGTTTCTATGTTACAAGAAAAAGAAGTAAAAATAAAATATTTGGTGCCAGATCATTTCTATGAAAATTCACTACCATAACGCACCTGCTGCCTTCAGACTTTTTACAGTTATCGGCTAATTGAGTTCTAAGCGTCTCGGACCAAGGATGTTTCTATAAATTACAATGCAAGGACATACCTAATAACATATACGAGGTGAGATTATATACCAGGCATCATTGAGAACTTACTTTTCCTTTTTATAAAAAGTAGAAGCATTGGCGTACTGTCTATACAGGCTGTTCCATTCTTGTCTCAGTATCGTCATCACACTGGTCTTACCACTTAGTTGGACGCGTGGCACATTTTATGTGCCTGTAGATATTTTGCTGAGTTTTTAGCTTTTTAGTAACACCAAGTAACAAAAAAATTAAACTGGGTCTGTAGGATATAACTTCTGTATGGAGGCGATTATGCAGTCTAAATAGTTTTACAGTATCGAAAAAAAACACATTTTCTTGCTTTGATAAACGTATTTGAGATATATATATATATATATATATATATATATATATATATATATATATATATATATATATATATATATATTGTGGCAGGACCTGACCTGACACGAGAAAATGAAGCTAATTATGCACTATATTATACTTACATAACAGCAAAAATTAGATATAAATAATGAAATGATAATGAATATTGCTAAAAACAATAAATTATTAATACTGCTATCAAAAAGACGAACGTACATATTAGTAACTAAAATAAATTAAAATTAATAAAAAATACTTAGCAGTAAAAAATTATGTAAAATAACATACCATAGACGGAAACATATTTTCAAAATATTCATCTACCAAGGGCGATAAACCATTGATATGAGTTTAATAACGTAGCCAGCATATACATTGACACCTAAGTTGCTCTAATAAGTTGTAGGTAGCTATAAATAAAAAGGAAATTGTAATTATTTAGTAAATAATTTATATGTCAATACTATATGTGTGAGAGTGTGTCAGTAGCATCAACACGAACTAAGTTCAATAAATCAGACCCTTAAAAGGAACATGCATGAACTGTTTGATTAAGTGGAAACTAAAACAGTAAATATAATGGTTTTTGAAATTGACAAAATACTTTTGAAATAAAGAACAACGTTTAAGAACCAGTGCAAGAACAATTATCTGCAAAAGTAACTTAAGAACACTACATACAGAGGCACGTAACGTGTGATGATTAAATATAGGCATTAGCATATATTAGTAACATTTTGTTTTTGATAGATCAAGTTTATAATAATTTTAAGGCATATAGGTAAACAGTAAAATAAAATGTTAAACAATGCCTAGACCAACGGAATCAGAAATAACTATTTTTGGGAGGAGTTACTGAAAATACCAATAAAAAGATATTTAAGATGCTATAATTTGTCAATAAAACTAAAGCCAGAAATGTTTGTGGTAAGACATTTTTTCAAAATTTAAATAAAGTTGTAGGATATAAAGGAAATATGACGTCGCTTTTAAAATGTAAAAATTAAATATAAACAAAACCTATGTTGAACGGCCGCCCGATTACCACTTGGGTAGTATTCAAATTCGCAGCTTCAATTATGTCAGAATCTATTGGAATACCTGAAGTTTCCACATAATTATCTATGTTCTTGTAATCCATCGGATCCGACACTTGTGCTAATTTCATAAGCCTCGTATATTCGCGCAGAGGAATGTCATCGTCTTCGTCGAAGATATCTTCGTCAGCAATAACATCTTCCGAAAAGCTTAAATTAACTTTTCATTTCTATGCACAAAAGAAAAACCAGCATGCCTGAAACAGTTTTGCACGGTTTTTTGTGAGACACTGTTTCATGCACGATCAAGGAGACGAATAGTTTTGAGGACATTTACCAATAAATGACACTGGTTCTTGCCCATGTTGTCAATTATCTTTGTGACGAGTTATCTCCTGTAATTACATTTCTGATAGTTGATAACTACCTGATCTAAAGGCTGCAGTACAGCTGTAATATTAGACTGCAAGAAAACTAGTTTTATGTCCTTTAAACTCGTCAACTGTGGATGTGCCGCAAACCTATCCACCACAAGCAAAATTTTTATATTATTTTTTCCCAGTTCTCTATCTCATTTTTCTACTTTAGTTTTAAAATATCGCCAGTCACCCATGTTTTTTTATTATTGGAAAACTCTTTACATTCCTAAAACTTCTTGGTTTTGTGCTTTGCCAATAACCAGTAGTCTTCGAAACTCATAACCGTCAGTCTACACAAACTAATAGTCAGTCGCTCTTTAGATAACTTCCCCCCAGCACATTTTTCGTTTTTAAATTTTAGACTTCCGTTTGGCAATAACTTGTAAAAAAGTCCAGTTTCGACTGCATTGAAGACATCACATATCTGATATTCCTCGAATATTTCTCGGAAGTTATTTTGGAGCCACTCAGATGTGACTTCTTTATTTACAGATTTCGCTTCCCCAGAATTTTTTCCCGAATTACTTGAATATCTTTGTTTAAAGCGAGAAATCTAACTTGTAGAACACTGGAACTTTTCGCTATTCTACGAAGAGAAACAGCTTTCTCATGGAGAAATAGTCCACATATAGGAATCTTTGTGTGCCACTGATATTTGAACCAATCAAACAATGCTTTGTCTAAGTTCTTCATATCTGTTGGTTTCAGACTGTTCCTCCTGTTGGCAATAGTGTTGGAACCAATAGCCTGGACAATATAATTTTCGCACTATAAAATTGTTGATAATGTAGACCGTACTGCCCACAAACATTACTTTTTTACGTTCGCGTTTTCACTTATTTTAATATCGGCATTTTCTGGTAAAGCGTTTTATGGTGAATGAAGATTGGAACCTGTGATAAGCACTGATAAGTACAATTTGGAGAACTCGATTCATCACAATACAGTTTTTTGTCCCGACGACCGTTTCGCTAACAAAGTATAAATATGCTTATTCATCCCTCTGGTAACGCCAGCTTTGTAGGCGAAACGCTCGTCGAGACTAAAAACTGTATTGTGATGAACTGGGTTCTCCAATTCATACTTATAAGCGTTTTCTTTTACTACCGGCCGCGGACATTGTGTAAACAAGGTTCTATTCTACGTCTAAACCAGCCTCAAACGCCTGACAATCGAAAACTACTTTAAAGAGAAAGCTACACAAATGTAGAGTTGTAACGAACGTTCATTTTAAATGGTAAGATGAACTATATCATTGTTAAAGTAGAAGAACCCATACACATTGTCTCTTGTACTGTGTACAGTAAAATTTATTATCCATTAGTGTCACATTTCAATCAACAAACATGTGCATCTAGTCACAGTGTGGCTGAGTGGTGATATTTTTTAGGTAGAGATGCAACGAAACTCCCAGAAAGTCGATGCCCTCTTGTTTACTTTTTCACATAATCTGTGTATCCCAATAAAAATACGAACGGGTCAGCGCAATATTTACCTCGCTAAAACTGAAGTCACCGCAAAAGCCTCGTTAAATCAGTATATTAGTATTGTCTCTTGAACAAGTCCATTTGAATCACCAAAATTTTCGTTAAATGAGGAACTCATTAAATCTGTCACTCGTAAGACCCGTATCTCACTATATATATATATATATATATATATATATATATATATATATATATATATATATATATATATATATATATATATATATATATATATATATATATATATATATATATATATATATATATATATATATATATATGTTCAGAAAGATTTCCGCGGTCTTTAATGTGAGACATGCTTGGTTCTCGGGTTAAACCGCGTCCAGAATTTATGGAAACTCGACGTTTCGGCTCCTGTTTTGGAGCCATTTTCAAGAGGTAAAGGAAATATGTAAGGACACTCTAAGGCCTCAATCTGCCTACTCCTTAGAGTGATGGACAAAGGTGGGTAAAGGAAATATGTAAGGACACCTAGGCCTAGATCTCTCCGAGGCCTAGGGTTGAACACACTGAGACCTCACAGACGATCTCCAGCGAGATTTGGGGAGTAGGCAGATTGAGGCCCCGTAATCGAGCTACAACAACCCAACCTACCTTTATCCACCACTCTAAGGAGAAGGCAGATTGAGGCCTTAGAGTGTCCTTACATATTTCCTTTACCTACCTTTGTCCACCACTCTAAGGAGTAGGCAGATTGAGGCCTTAGAGTGTCCTTACATATTTCCTTTACCCACCTTTATCCATCACTCTAAGGAGTAGGCAGATTGAGGCCTTAGAGTGTCCTTACATATTTCCTTTACCCACATTTGTCCACCACTCTAAGGAGTAGGCAGATTGAGGCCTTAGAGTGTCCTTACATATTTCCTTTACCCACCTTTGTCCATCACTCTAAGGAGTAGGCAGATTGAGGCCTTAGAGTGTCCTTACATATTTCCTTTACCTCTTGAAAATGGCTCCAAAACAGGAGCCGAAACGTCGAGTTTCCATAAATTCTGGACGCGGTTTAACCCGAGAACCAAGCATGTCTCATATATATATATATATATATATATATATATATATATATATATATATATATATATATATATATATATATATAACTTGAAACTGACCCCTTATATGTGTTCTAGGGGGCTACTTTGCGCTTATTTGAAAAAATTGCTTCAGAATTCTAAACTTGTGATCTCCTTGTCGGTGATATTTTAAGTAAGAATCAACATCAACGTTGATGACAACACGCTTGATAAATATACAGAAATTAGTTTTTGTATTTGAACCTAATATATCATAATTCCGTAACCGAAAGGGCAAATAAAAATAAAATATCTTTTTGTACACACACCAAGTTTGTGTTTTACGTAGACTGGCATTGCATAAAAAATATACCAACCCATTTAGAAATCTAAAGTTTCTATGTTTTATTATGTCCCCCATGTCCTTATTACTTTTTTTACCAACATTTCAGAAAAATAAAGAAAATCGTTTTTCAGATATCTCCTTGTAAGATTTTAAAAAACTCCCCCTGTATAATGTATTTTCAGTACTGCGGATTGGTCTTATAAAGTTTTGTCGTTTAGATATAGAATTGTATAAATTTATGGTATGTAACATCCATAGTGTTGGAAGTTGGTGCTACTAGTTTAGAAAAATGATCTAGATTGTCAAGCAACTCAAAACAATTATTAACTGGTGAATTTTAATTAAAAGGGATAATTCTCTATTTTGTCGGCATCATTGACAGACATGATGTGCGTCGACATTAGTTTCTTAAATTATTTTTTATGATATACCAGACATGATCTAGATGTGGACTGATAGCCGCTCTTATAAATGTTTTCCTTTGGTGCAATTTTGACCGTTGTATATCTGGTTGTATGTATATTTTGCATTTTCATACAGAACTCTTAAGGCGGATACACATCAATAAATAGTGTCGTGCGTTGTATCTGACACAAATTGGTTCGTGTGCACCAAAATTTTTATTCATGATAGATAGAATTGTGAAGTCCAGGTTGCCTGGCATTTGGGCTGTAGGTTTGGCGAGTGCCTCCAGTGAAATAATTTCCAAGATGTTTAAATGGGCAACCAAGTCTCCTGGTTTGAATTTCTCCGCTTGGAATAGTCTTGAAGCACTTAATGTTGTTCCCCTCTTCACGCATATGTGCCGTAGAGAAAGATTTAGCATTTCCTCTATTGCAGCTGTAGGGCATCTTGTTATTCAAAGACAGATGCGCCTCTGCAGTTTTTACAATTTGTTTCTTGTTGAGACTTGTTCAGTTTTTTGCCACAATACTATAGATGCATATGTTATCATGGGTTTGACTACAGTTTGGTATAACCATTATACCATCCTGGATTTAGTCCCCCATGTCTTTCCTACGAGTCCAGATGCCATTTTGGCTCTCGAAAGAGTTTTCTCCAAGTGTGTGTTTTAATTCAGTTTTTGGTCTAAGAAGATCCCTGATTATTTAACGTCATTGAAACATTTTATCTGTGTTTCGTTCAGAGTAGGAGCTTTTAAATTTATTTTCTTTGTGTTCGTGAATGGGACAAGAACTGTCTTATGATAACTGACATTAAGTTCCGCTGTCTCACACCCGTTCCTTACTATATTTCGGGCTATTTGAGAATACTACGAACACCAGCTGCTGATAAAACAACAGGACAATTTTACAATTTGCTGCGCATGTCAAAACCAAATAGATGAGATAAAGAAAGACTCGAATTTTAGAGAGGCAATCAGCTGTTGTTCAGCGAAAATGATACACACAAGGGGATTCGTCCGCACAATACACAGAATAAATATTTTCGTGGGAAAATACATAACCATATTCACATTTGAGCCGCATAATTTTGGTGCCAAGTTTCAAAATATAACGTACAACATAAATATTTATTGAGGTGGATCTGCATTTACAGATTTTCTAGGTATCGGCATAACACATGCATCTCATGTGATGCATCACTGGGTGGATGTGCAGTTCCAATGTAAAATTAACATTGATTTTATTCTTATTTCCTTTGGGATTGTATTTTCAAAAAGATTTATAATGATAGTTTATTTTTCTGCACGTTTACTTGTTCCATCTTTATCAGTAACCCTTTTATATATTTGCATAATTTTTAGGACATCAGTGAAAATTGTATTTCTTTATCCCATATTCTTTGTCAAGGTAGTATTTGCTTGCCTACCAAAACCTTTACGTTGAAAATAATATCTTGGAACGCGAGTAATAATTCGGGAGTAGTTAATTTTTTATTGAATTATGCCGAATGTGCTTTGTTATATCCACTGGCCGGATATCTATAATCAGATTTTTGTAGCCTCCTACTCTTATGTAAAGTCAATGTAATCGGCGGCTTTTCGTCAGACCTTATAGAGTCAATGGGAAACTGAGCTCTAGTGAATGTAATGCAGAAACACTTATCAACATTTGGAGTCAGAAGATTGTCATCACACCACCGAGCAAAACGATTTAAGTCTTCGTGTAAAAGTAAAGCGTCCTGTCTGGAACGAACAATCTTGAAAATTTTGATATCATCAGCAAACATCAAAATCTGACTATGCTTAAGTGAATGTATGACATCATTTATAAAAAGATTAAAGAGGACTGGTCCACAATGTGAACCCTGAGGAACTCCTGAAGAAACAGTAATACTACCAGAAATGAAGTTTCTGATCTTTACACTCTGGGACCTACCCGTAAGGAAGCTGCGCACCCAAGACAACAAATTGGCATTAAAACCCAACAATGCAAGTTTTGACAATAATAAGGCGTGATTTACCTTATCAAACGCTTTGGAGAAATCTGTATACACCGAATCAATCTGTAACCTATCCTCCAAAGCTGAGACCAATACATTCTGGTAAAGAAGAAGGTTGGTCGTTGTAGATCTTCCCTTAAGAAAACCATGCTGCTGTTCGACGAAAACATGTGTGCATTCCCAAGTTATATGTCTAGAGACAAAAAAGTCCAGAAGTTTGGGTATCTCTGACTGAATACAAACAGCTCTGTAATTAGTAACCAAATGCTTTGGTCCCTGCTTATGAACGGGCATGAAATAAGAATGTTTCCAAACATGTGGAAACTCACCAGACAACAAGGACTTGTTAAAGAGAATCCTCAGTGGAATTGCCAAGGTGAAGGCACAAGATTTTAACAGATGGGAGGGGATTCCATCTGGACCGTAACTAAGTTTATCTTTCAAACTACAGATACGATCAATAATATCAGCAGAAGTAACACTAGGCACAGTCATATTTACCGACTCACGCAAAAAAGGATCGGGACCGACACCGCCAGCCTATACCCCATACACAGATGAGAAAAAACTAGCAAAAAGACCCACCCAATCATGCAAAGAATCACTCCTAACATCATCATAATACATAGCCTTAGGAAGATCATAAATCCTCCTCAACTTGTTAATATAAGACCAGAAAGAACCCGGATTGTTTTCAAAATTATTCTCAGTATAAGCAATAAAATTTCTGTAACAAGTATCACGGAGATTCCTACATTCCTCTCGGAGACCAGAAAACCTAATATAATCATCTATTCTACCATATTTCTTATACTGACTGTGCACCCTCTTCTTCTCATCATTATTATTATTATTTTCTTTTGAGTGGTTTGGGTGGCGTGTGCCTATTTGAATTTTCATTTTTAAAAGTCTCTCTTATCGACCACTTAAAACCTTGGGCTCTTTATTACATCCAGAGAATCGAATAAATGTTAATAAAAAGGTTAAATTTTACCCAGCCTCCTTATACTTTTCTATCGTTCAGCAGTCTCTCTTTTTATATATCCGGCACTTATTCCAACACAAAACACAGAATTTTACCCGAAAAAGGACCCTTGCTACTCTGGTAACTGTCCCCAACTTAATGCCCCCGTTTTTTCTTAATACTCGTTGTCGCCAATCCAAGTGTTTTTTTTGTCTATCTCGCATTTTCCATCGTAATCATCACATACGTAAACACTTACCGAACCACTGGCCCAGTTTCTTTCAACTTAATATGCTTTGTTGTCGTTTTAATTTCCAGCTGCACATTGAAACTATTGTTTATATTGACAAACTAATTTTTAATATAAAACATTTAATAACGAATTTTCAGAAGGAAAAAATTTCGCTTTCTCTAAGCTGATTACCTTTATTAAAGTTAAATACTGTAAATGATGCTCATTTGCAGATGTATGGGTTACAACATTTCTGTACTTCTGTTTTGTGTTATGAACATTGCACAATATGGTCAACTAACCACTGACTAAAACACATTTTCAGAGCCAATATTGTAGGACACGGAACCGCTTCAGTCTTAGAATTATTTGCTTTGTTGCTTCAAGTTGTAGCGTCTCTAGAATTTAAATTAGTACTTAACTTTAGCGGTTGCCAATAAGTCCATACCTGTTTTATTCGGCGACCCCACTCTGTCGCTGAGCGTTTTCATTACTCACCTGAACAATAATAATTAAAGTTTGGACGCAGCAAGTATGTTACGGTAGGGAATTTTCATAAAAATGTTTTTAATGGAAATATGTTTTTAAATGCAAGCCATCAAATTTGTTTAAAAGTATAATCTATGTAGTAGAAACACAGCCATGTTTCATTAAAATAACTACATTGTTAAAAAAGTTATACAAATTTTCAGAAAATGAACGTATAATTTTCCAAAAAATTTGGACCAATTTTCTTGGCCAACGAAACTCTTCAAGTTATTGACACACCTACCAAGATATAATTACACGCAAAAAGCTTTCGACATAAATTAGTGAAGATTAGAACCTATGGTGAGCATTGATAAGCACAATTTGGAGAACCCTATTCACCACAACACAGTGTTTAGACCTGACAATCGTTTCGCCAACAAAGTTAGCATCATCACATGGATGAATAAACTAAGCGAATAAAGACTAGAACTACTATTTATATTTTAGTTGCCAAGCAGTTGGGAACAAGTTTCTTACGAAAATATACAAAATATACAGACTGACCACACTGTTGTCTTAATTCCCTGTAACTAAAATTGCCTACCTGCTTTCGTAAAACTGTGTTTCGTTATCAAATACGCCATCTAAGAAGGAAACACTGATTATTAAGATAACAGTTCGAACAATGGACTGCACAGATCCGGACCTACCATATTTATTTTTGTTCAAATATCTAACGATATATATATATATATATATATATATATATATATATATATATATATATATATATATATATATATATATATATATATATATATAACGGCTTCTTTCTCCGGATAGCGTGGTATGTAAATGAGTTCATTCTCATTTTGACAGAATAACAAATATATTACAATAATTATACTAAGAATACGAATACACAAATAATAACTGTCTATTCGCCGAACTTCGTCTTTAAGAATCGTAAAATAGCAACTATCATGCAACTGACCTAAAAGTTCGTCTATCGTAGGCATTACAACACAGTCTTTCTTAGGAATTATTACAACAGAACTCGCAAATTCTGACACTGACTCACGTATAATACCGGCGTCTAATAAGTCTTTAACAGTTTTATTGACATCATCGCGAACTGAATATGGCACACCATATATTTTATATGTCACTACATCATCACGAATTAAGTCTATTTTCATCACAATTAAAGCGGTTGAACCAATATCGGACCATCGGACCAATCTGAAGGAAATATGTAATGATACTGACTCACCAAATTTTGAAGTTCATCCCATTTACCCTCTTCGATGCTCTGGTCTACCTGAATTTTGCTGGTATCCACTGATGCGTAACTCATAATCTCAAACTCTTTCCACTGTAAGGCGATCTTCTTCCTTGATGATCCTCAGTCCTGGTTGATCAACAGCAGTTCGACCAATAATCACAGGATCATCTTGAGCATCATGTGGAACAATATAAGCTTCCACTTCAATATCAACGTTGTCTATTTCAACAATAGCCACACGTCGACCAATCGTATGACATCTACCTTGTCCAAAACCTCGCAAAACAATATCACTCGAGAGATATTTCAAGTTCAATAGTTTCGCAGTTTTCTCAGTTATTGTCGCGATATCACTATCTAAGTCTATAAAAGCTTTAACTGACCTATCGTCCACTTTTACAAGTTTGTAGTATTCGTTTTTCACGTTACCGCTAGCACGTTTCACCATTTTGTCTTTCTGGTTATCAGATTGTCTCTTTCGACCTTTAGTACACTCTGCTGCTTTATAACCATACTTATTACACTTAAAGCATTTCATACCTAAGTCTTTTGTAGAACATTCCGAAACTGTATGTACTTCGTCACCACAATTAAAACATCTGATTGTAGGTGTTATATTTCTAGACTCTGGTGTCTAATGTTTCTTTACTTCAGGTTTTCTTCTTGGCTCTTGCTTTTGGTTATAGCTCCGTTTATTTCTTAGAATACACTTCCAATTTCGTTTTGAAATCAGCAACATTTCTAGCTCCAAATAAGAATGCCTTATTACTTAGGCGGTCGTCAATACCATCAATAACATATTGAAATAACGAATCATTTTACATGTTTCCTCTGCTTGCAAGCTCTTTCATTACAAGAAAATATTCTTCTACACCTTCATCTTTTCTCATTTGTCTCAGCTGCAACATTTTATGTAGCTCAACACTGTTAACTTTCGTAGCAAATTCGTCTTTTAGTGCCTTCTTTAATTTATGCCAGCTATTTAAACCTTCCTCAGATTGTACATACAGTTTTGCCAAACCTCTTAATATTTTCTTATCAAATATCAATGTTTGTACCTCACTCCATTCTAAAAGTTCAGCGTTATCCTCTTTTTCTTCAATCCAATGTTCAATCGGGTAATCATATTTGCCTGAAAATGGTCTTATATTCTCTTTGACGCCTCTAAAAGTTTGTGTAAATCTCGACATATTACTCGTAAAATTAACATCTTTCTCTTACTTCGTATTGTTCTTGATCTTACATTTTTGAGCTCTCGTCTTCTAATATAGACAGATGCTTACGAAAGTATACATACATATATATATATATATATATATATATATATATATATATATATATATATATATATATATATATATATATATATATCGTTAGAAATTTGAACAAGGATGTTTCGATGAATAAAGTAGGTCCGGTTGTGTGTAGTCCATTGTTCGAACTGTTAGGAGACACAGTTTTACAACAGCAGGTAGGCAATTTTAATTACAGGGAATAACCCAGGAACAGGTGGAGTTACCCTAATGTACCTGACCATACCACAAACATGTCGTCCAGATATCGTGTCCAGGACGAAATGAAGTCTTTAAATAGATTAAAGTCCCTAGAAACCAACTCTCTCTCGAAAAAGGCCATAAAAACTTCCGCACACACGGGAGAAAGTGGCCTGCCCATTGGAAGACCGTCTGTTTGGACATAAATTATATCATTGAAGGAAAATAAATTCTGCGCTTGGCAAACTTTGACTCAAGCATTGAGCGCCTCCTGTATTTCACGAATAAGTGAAGACGAAGTAAGAAGCTTTCTTACAAGTATAAGTGTTTGATTAACCAGGACACTAGGAAACAGATTGGAAACATCGAAGGAAACCAAAATTCTACCACTATCACATCCCAAAATCTCTGGACCGATGCAAATGAATTTTTTGAGTACGGGGCCCAAAAACTAAAATTAGACATCAGGAAAGACGAAAGGAAACCAGACTTGTGCGTGAAGCAACTAACGAACGAAATGACTGGACGAATAGTTCAACGTTCCTTGTGTATGTTAGGCATTCCAGAAAGACGAGAAAGAATGTGGTTCATTGGGTATAAGTGTTAATAATTATGTGACAAAGCAGGTGCAGATCTATCGAAAAATCTTTTAGACTTGGAAACGAAAGAATGCAAAGGATTATAGTCCACTGCCCTGGTTCTGTTGTCCTTTGGGAAAGTAAGGACGTTTGAGACATAATCACCGCTGGAGAAGTCAGGCGTAGACTGTCTTACCTGCCGTGATCCCGTGCAGCACTGTCCATATAGGAAAAACGGGAAGAGCGCTGGGTACCAGAGTTTCTGAACATCTGAGAAGTAGAAACAATGCTGATACCACCGCTTTAGCTTTCGGCTGCCCCCTCAGAGAGAGATAGAGAGAGAGAGAGAGAGAGAGAGAGAGAGAGAGCGGCCACACCTTTGAGAATGAGCGCAACGCCAGAATCCTACATCCATCAAGTTTTGGTACCAAACAATTCGTCCTAGAGGAAATAGAGATTTACAAACACATCAATGATTTTAACCTTTCCAACTCCAATGCCATGAACTTTCCTTTTACATACAGAAACCTGATAGAATAAGTAAGCCTTCTCATTGATGATTGATTCCAATCATGGCGCTAAGCAAGCCTGGTTTCGTTGTTCTTTGGTATCTCTGTCCTTTTTCTGAAGACAATAGATGAAAAACTAAAACATCCCATACAGCACATATTTTTGTAATTAAAAACAGGAATTAGTAAATATTAGTTGCCGGATTACCTATTTTCTTTTCATTTTCTTTCTGCTCAGCTGTGCAGTATGCTTGCATTTTATGTTGTGCTTCTCTCTTTGCTTTTAACTAGTTAATTAATTTGACCTTAAACTTGTATTTTGACTTCATCAGAGTATTATCTTTGTGGCACTTCAGGCTCGTTTTAAATATATTTGTAAAAAATATTGTTTAACTCCTGACAGTCTGTCAACTTTGCATGGCCGTTGGTGCTAATTTTTTGATGTTTGTCGTTAGCTTTTGTTAGACTTTAAGCTTTTTGTAGGTGCGGTGTAGTGCACGCATGTAAGACCTAAGTACCAGAAACATAATTTCTGACAACCGCCTTTTTACATTCTGGGGTCTTAACCCCTGAAGATAGCTCGATAGGGGCTTAAACGCGTAGGGTTATCAATTGAACGTATTGTCTGGTAGACGAGCCTTTTAATTCCAAATTCCCCTAACTAGTGTAGTTTTTGCTTAATCTTATGTTGAAGCTCATCCATGTGCGTCACTGATTACAGCTGAACATTATTTTAATATTGCACATTCGTCCTTACACGGAATATTGCGTAAGCATAATATGCCTGATTTTAAGCTCACATTTGTACATTTTCTACAACACAGTGATCCAGCACGAAGGTTAGAATTGTGTCAAATGCTCTTTGACCGTCATCAAAATAATCCTTCTTTCATAGAAAATCTAATTGGTACGGATAAAACAAAGTTCTCCCACGAAGGGATTTCCAACAGACACAACTTCCACCACTGGGCACAGAAAAATCCTCATGTGACTAGCGAACGCTGTTTTCAGATAAAATTCAAGTGTTTGCTTAATGGGCATAAATTTTTTGTACGGTATTTATGACAATAATCATAATTCCAACCAGTCATTTCGAATTTTACGAACCACAGTCAGTGCTTTTTTGAAGACCTTGCCACTTTATCGTTATAGATTGTTGGTACTAAATATGGTACCCCAGCGAATTCCTCAGCAGATTTGAAGGGATTCTTGAGTTAACTTTTAGAGTAAAGGGAAATAGGACTCGGAGCTACATATGTTTGGCCTCCGCAGTCACCGAATCTCACCCCGCTCAATTTCTACTTATGGAGTAAACTCAAGTCAGCCGTTTATGCCGACCCGGTTAATAAGAGAAAACTTAAAATTCGAGCTCGTTATTCTTTAGACAATCTCACTCTTTATTAGATAGAGCGTGAAATAAGTGAAGGCGTCATATCGCGCTTGGAAAAATGTAATATTGCAAAAGGCGCACTTGAACAGAACCTATGATCATCTGGTTATCTCTGTAACTGATACACATTCATTTCTGTATCACTCTAATAAATGGTAGGTACTTATAATAATTAAATTACTTAAAACCACCAGTAACTCTAGAAAAAAAAACCATTTTGGGTATAGAAAATGCTGATACAATTTGAAAGAAGATCTTCAAGTGCTTCTAACAAAAAAGGAAAACACACGGTATTCCATTTAATATAAACAATTTTTTTTAGATTCTAACTCCTACGGAATCCAGAAACATTTTTTAAACTACGCTGTATATAATTTTTTTGTCAAGATCACATCCGAGCTTAGTTATTCGGTAATGTATTGGGAAAAACATATTTTCTCAACATATTGACATTAAGCGAAATCACTTTCATGTAGCCAACTTTCTTTGAAGAGAATTTTCAAAAAGAAACTTAAATACCACGAAAACAGTAGACGATAAGAACATGGTTTCCTAATGAAAATCGGCGTTGAATTAAACGAACATGTCAAAAATATAATAAGATATAGGGTGTTTCATTTAAAATAGAGATGTTAGCATCTGTTTCCGGTATAACATAAAAGGATAAACATTATTACAAAAATTCGCTACCACAACGTACTTACTGTGCCTGGACTTTTACAAAATCAACATAATGATTCTTTACAACATAAGGCTAGAGTACTATTTCTTTCCTTCACATGTAACAAGTGGTTATAGCTATCATTCCGTAGTCTACATTAATGAACACTACCAGGTGTCACTAAAAAAGTTTGAACGCAGCAAGTGCGTTATGGTAGCGAATTTTCATAAAAATGTTTTTAATATCAAATATGCCTTGTTTTTAAAAGAATTGCATTTGGTTGGTAGTATAAGCTATATAGTAGTAACAATATACCACATTTCATTAAAATAGCTTTTGGTTTCAAAAAGTACAAACATTTTTCGAAAATTAAATTTAAAACTTCCAGAAAAAAACAGGTCCGATTTTACTGACCAACGAACCTCTTTAAGCTATTTACACACCTACCAAGATATAATGATTCACAAACAGCTTTACGTCCAAAATTGAAAAAAAAAATGAAAATATGCAATCATTTTTTTTGCAAAAATTCACCTTTTTTTTACAGAAATTGCCTTGAGTAATGTTACAATAAATTATATTTTTGACAAAAATTCGACAACTTTTGTTACAATAATTTACTAAACATTTATTATTAATTACCAACAAATCACAAAAATCTTACAAAAATAATTGCTACAGAAACACTAAAAACATTTCTGAGAAAACTTTTAAAATTCAGCCACTATTGCAGAGTGCCTGTATAGGGCAGCTGGATTTTTTCGGCGAGTAATACAAACAATAAGCTCTCTGAATGCGTCATTTCTGTGGGGCTCCGCTATCTATTGAGAAAAACGCACAATTTGTGATGTGTTTGAAATATGTGCCCAAAAAAAGTTGCAAAGTAATTGAAGTAACTCAAAAACGATGAACGATATTAATTTTTTTCTTAAAAACATGCATTTTGATTCGATAAAAAACACAAAAATGCAATAAGATAAGGGGTTGTTCTATTAAAAAAAAAGGTGTATCACTAAAGACTTGTGGGCCACCTTGTGACTGTCAAAATAGGTTTATAAGATGCAGCTTGAGATACCCTATAATTAACGTATATACTTTTTTCTCATATCTTGTATACTAACGGCTATATTGAGCTGTACCCTAGAAATGCGTCACCCTGTATATGTGTAAACAGACAAAAACTGAAACTAACCCTGTATATGGGTTTTAGGGGTTCTAGTTTGCGCTCATTTGAAGAGATCTTTTTAAAATTCATGAGTCGCGGTCCTCTCAATAAGGAATTTTTTTTCTACGAAAATTTGCTAAATTATAGACTATTAAACCATACTAACTACTGACGAAGCATCAGAAAAAGGGTCTATTTGAATTAGATTTTCCGAAGGTATTTTACTAAAACGAAGAAAAATGATGGTTGAAGCTGAAGTTTAAGACTTAGTAGAACACACTTATTGCGACATATCTTCTACATAATCCGTATTTGTTTCAAACTCGTTGACTGAAAATTGCAAATTTTGACGTCTCAAATCGCGACTTTGACGTTTTAAAAAGAAAAATGATAAAATTTTCAAAATATTTTTTCTGCTCCTTCTTGACTCTTTTGCGTCAAGAATACCTAACGGTTGTGTGTAATATTTCATTGGTTTTGTTAGTGACACAAAATATTTTGTTCTTGTGCTTTCCTCTGATCACCAGTGGCACCCACATTTTTTTTAACGCCTATAACATTTTTTTCTTGCACCTTAGAGATCTGGATTGCGTTATGTAGGGCAAGTTTAACAGTAGAAACGTATGCGCCAAATTCGATTGTCATAGCTCTGTTATTTTCGGATATACAAAAATTTTCCGAAAGAACACTCAAAATTTTCCCGGAAAAACTGCTCCAATTTTCCTGGCTAACGCACTTATCCAAGCCACTTGCAAAGCGAAGGTACGTACTGAATTTCATTAAAATCGGCCCATTATTTTTTGAGTTATTGATACGATATATATATACATATATATATATATATATATATATATATATATATATATATATATATATATATATATATATATATATATATATAAACCCACACAAACAGACATCACTATACCTAAACACTCACTACACCCACATACACACAAAATGGCCGCATACAGATACTTAATAAACAGAATGCTAAATGTACCACTTCATAACGACGAACGACAAAAGGAGTACAACATCATAATACAAATAGCAGAAAGAAATGGATACAACAAGAAAACAATAGAAAAGCTAGTAAAACAAATCAAAAACAAACAAATCAACAAAACCGAAAACAAAACATCAGAAACAAACACAAAATATACAACATTCACTTATAACCACCACATCAAAAAAAATAACACAAACACTCAAACAATATGAATTAAAAAATGAGCTACAAAACCAATAACAAAATAATAAACAAAATAAATAAAAAACAAGAACACAACCCACATGAATTAAACGGAATATATCAAATAAAATGTAACACATGCAATAAAAAATATATAGGAATGACAAAGAAATCAATAGAAACAAGATTCAAGGAACATATAACAGCATTAGATAAAATCCACATACCTAGCTACAAATCAAACGTAGCTACAAACATTCACAACACAAAACACCAAAAACCAGACCTCACCCAATTACAACTAATGAAACATGTTAAGGACCACAAAAAAAAAGGTAATCTGGGAACAATACTACATTCAACAAACAAACAATAGGAAACAATTAATGCCAGAACAAATCCAAGTACAAACATTTAAACAAAACTTAATAAGGGCCATACAAATGGACAAATTATCAAACCACAGTGATCAAGACAGGAGACCGATACACACGACACAGTCCAAAGGCACAACCTATCAGAGAACAGGAAACCGACCAATAGAGGCTCACGGCGCATGGGCCAGGTACAATCTCAGACGTAGACCAGACAAGAGCGATAACAGTCAGTAGAGTGCTGATGATGAACCGGGACGGTTCGAAACTGCAGTCTGCGCAAACCAATAAGAAATCACAAACGTACAGCAAACAAACAAAGTGTATATATATATATATATATATATATATATATATATATATATATATATATATATATATATATATATATATATATATATATATATATATATTGTGGCAAAAAGGCAATAAGTCTGAAGGCAAAAACTACTTCACACACACGCACACATTATTTCTTTTTCTGGAAACAAATTGTTCACAAAATAACAGCACAAAATAAGGCAAAACATTGGAATGCAACTCTTACAGCACAGAAATTCATTGACGCGTTTATAATAGCCCTTCTCTCTATATACATATATACATATATATGGAACTTTAGCTTGTTATACAAGGGTAGTCGCTCTACCATATAAATAAAATAAAGCATGGCTTATGACTTTATGTTAAATAGGATTTTTCAGCCGACTGGTCTCCGAATAACTTTAGTGAGTTCGACGTGAAACATCAGATCCACTCACCTTCGACATTCTCCGTGGAGAGGAAGGATTTATCACCTGGCCTGTTATTCTCCACCAGAAAACATCAAGTGATTTTATCTTTACATATTTTGTCTTGCCACGTGTAAAGATATTGATTTATTGTGAACTGGGGTTTTAATTAACAGGTTAAAAATAAACAAATCGTATCTTAATGAGTTGTCAATTTAAAAGCATGTTAATATGCTTTGGTACCTTTCACCTTTCTCATATTTCTGGCGTATACAGGGTATCCAGCCGAAATATTACACGATACATATTTAAGAAACCAGCCAATAATTTTTTGTGAAACTTTGCGCATGAAATAAACAAAATGCGGTCTATTTAAGCAAATTATTTTGACAGTACTGCCGTTTCCGGTTATACCGAAAGTGGACCCAATCTTTGTTATTTTAAATAAAATACTTACTTTTTTTATCATTGAAATCGACAACTTATAAAATTTTAATGTTACTTCATGAAACATACCATATGCCTAAATATTACGGTTTCCTAGATATTTCTATATTTATGGAAAAAACAACAGTTGCAAAAAAATACCGTCAGGAAAATACATTATTTGATGTTGTGACGTTCTTAACCAAAGACGCAGTTATTAAGTGGATAACCCAAAAATTTTTAAAAAATTTGAAATTTTAAATAGAACCAGCCATTTTTTTTTTATTTCGTTGGACTGTCCCGGGGATTTAAGACTCAACAGTGGGTATTTGTCTGTATACCTTCGTGGAGGACGCTGTTCTGAACTGCTTAGCAACCAACATATAAATTGTAACCGTCCTAAGACGACGTTCGACTAGGTACACACCAGGAATGACCCAATGTCCCCTCCCTCAGTCCTCTATGTGAGCGTTGAGTATATATATATATATATATATATATATATATATATATATATATATATATATATATATATATATATATATATATATATATATATATATATATATATATATATATATATATATATATATATATATATAAAAAGGTGTTTCCTAAGGTTGACCTCAAGTGGATTTAAATCTGCTCGATAGCGAGGTCATTTTTGCCTAGCAGCCCTACACTAAAAGCATCTATCTATCAGATTATTATTAATATTAAGACTAGAAACACTTTAGGAGGTTGGCAGATCTTGATATGGTTCGATACTCACACTCTTTTCTGTGTTGCTCTACCTGAAGTCTTATATTTGTGAGCGCCCCAGGCTAGGGCCTGGTTATATTAAATTTGCGGAATCTAGATAAACGATATTTAGAATTTATTAATTGTGTTGCTACCAAACAGGGGAGATATTAGGGAGGAATTTCTCTTCAATCAAACATATATGTAAATGTTAACAATAATACTAAATTTATACATATAAATAAACTTGGGATAGCAAACTAAATTAAATTGACATGGTTGGTAAATTTCAAATAAACATAAACTCATACACAAATAAAAATCAAATAACAGCAAGAGTTTCAAGAAAGAGAAATTATCATTTCATATGGCATATGACAAGATAATAAAATAAAATAGTGGTATGCTGCAAAATATTAATATTACATACTTAAGGGATATCAAGGATCAAACACTGTATCTTACAGCTCAAAAGCAAACACAAATTATCATATAAATTGCTTCGTCAATCAGTTCGGTTGATTTTTCAATTGATTAACTGGCCAGTACTTTGAGTGCCGCTCCATTTAAGAAAAACATTACTATGTGCAATTTCTACTTTAATGATTGTCAATGAAAATATTAAGAAATGTACAGGTTAAATATTTTACAAGCAAAAATCTGTTAATTACCATTTGAGTATTATGTATTTCAATACACAATATTGACAAAATTTTAAAAAGTAAACAGGAAATTTACAGTTGCCCTTACAGACATCCCACTGACATTATTGAAATTCAAATTTGATTATGTTACTTTGAAAGTTCAAATTGTAAATCTTCAAACGTTAGATTGCTGCATGAAAAGTTATGATAGTTCACACAAAGAAAGTTTAATCGACTCACCAAGTCCTGACACCTGATGACAGTTTGAAGATGCTTTCCAAGTGGAGTCAACCATCAGTGCCTAACACAGGCTTACAAACTCCAATAAGAGAGGGGAGGCTGGAGAGAATGAATGGCACTTTCCATTAACTGTTATTGGGCAGGTGGTTCTTGCTGCTTATTTACTAGGTGAGACAATTTGGCCCCTAGCTTTGAATGAACGAGCGTCTCATAACGCCGTCCAGGATAATTGGACTAAAATCTCTTCACAGCAATTAAAATGTAATTAGGCTCAAATGAAATTGATAATGTTAACTGACTCAGAGCTCGGTAATAATCAGAAACTCTTTCTGATTAACGCGAGAAATGCCCCAGGTCGGTGAACAAAGGATCACTGCTTAATTAGCATTTTTATGCCAAACACATCGTTAATTTAAATTCAAAATCCGATTAAATGAGATTAAACAATCACTGACAACTGTTGTTAGATAGTATCGACAGGATTTTATCACCTATTTTAAGATAATTATTAGCCACGGTAATTAGAAAGATGTGCAGTCGGCAATCGCCTAGCTAAGCATCATCAAGGGGTAACGCCTTGTGCGCCCAGATCTAATCCCCCCCCCCCTTAACAGCTTCGTCCCTGGCCTATAGTTCAGGGCTTTTAAGGTTAATTTTGTAACCGAAATGGCAGATATAGTCCCGACTTCCCCTAACATTGCAAATGAGCTCTTCCAATTGTTAAAAAAATGTTAGAGGTCGACGTTACTTCTGGAATTTTCCAGATCAATCCTGCCTAGAGGACAAAAGAAACATTGTATTTCTAGATACAATTTATTATACTACTGATGATATTAACGCCGAATTTCACAGCTTAAAATAATAAATGAGATATCTTTGCACAAGGAAAATCCCATCTCTTGACAATTTTACTTTCAACACTTGTACCATGAAACAGTAGGGGTATCGGGATAGCGAAGTTGCTAGCGACTTTTCAAGAAAATAATTTTGAAATCAAAACATGAATTGCCTTACATATATTGGATGGTCGGCTGTTAATTAAGTATCTTAAGGGTTCATTTTGAATATTTAAAATAGTAACGATATTGTTTAAAAACGTAATCGTTACAAAATAGCAGTTCTAGTTTTTATTCGCTTAGTTTATTTATCACTCTAATGACGGTAGCTTTGTTAGCGATTGATTATCAGGTCTAAATACTGTATTATGGTGAATTGGGTTCTCGAGATGTTACTTATCAGTACTCATCACAGGTTCCAAGCTTCACTCATTCGTTGGACTGCCCGACTAGAAAAAGGCAAGTTTGTGTTTACATCTCTATACCTAAATGTGGCAGTTTTTATGTTATTGACGATTTTTTAGGAAAACGCTGTTTTCGGAGATTTCTGCAAATAATTTAATTAAGTTGGCCATGTGTATAAATATCAGAACAAAATTATAACGGGGTTGTCGAACTAGCTAAATCCTATAGTTCTAAGAGTTTCCTGTGTATATTTGTGTAGGAATTTTCAATTTATTATGGTACGTTTGGCTTATACCAATGAAGATTACTTACATTTATGTGACTTGTGGAGATTGTAATAAAGATGCAACAAGAACATGTGATACGTTTGTGCCAAGATATCCTGATAAAGGCAAGCCAACCATTGATATGTTAAAGAGGTTAATCGAGAATTGCAAAAGCTTCGGATCTTTTAAATCGAAACCAGTAAGAAACAAGCCGTTTGTAAGCAACGAAGAAAATGAAATAATTATTGCATCCATATATATATATATATATATATATATATATATATATATATATATATATATATATATATATATATATATATATATATATATATATATATATATATATATATACTGGGTGATTCTTTACGAGTTCCTATTAGACGTTTTGGAGAAAATAGGCTGTTTTCTATTCTGAAAATTTTTAATATGAGGTTTACCAATATGTCCAATCCATCTAAAATATTTAGAACATCCCGCGACTTCCGGTTATACCGGAAGTGGACACTAACTCGCTTATTTTAAATAGAACGCTCTATATATTATTACAGATTCGTATACAGCTGATCTTGACAATTCTCTCAATATACGATTTTGCCACTTTATACTGAGTGTTTCACGAGGTATGGTCGTTTTTATTACAACAATATGTCCCCTTCAACGCCCGGTACCTTATTAATGGATGCAAATTGGAAGTTCTCTGTTATGCATACTTTTTTCCATTATTGTATGTTTTAATTTAGTACACACAATCTTCCGACAAATTGATTGTTGTCTACTGGGTGATTAAAAACGCATTTGCGCAGATATCTAATTTTTTTCAAATGGATCACCCTGTATAGTATAATGCCATTGGCAAGATAATTTACTACTCTTCGAATTTTGTTTATCATTACCTATACCCAAACCGTACGGTTTTTGAGATATTCAGCTTCTAAATATGCAAGATGGGTATGTATTATGATTCCTGTAGTGTCATTGAAAATAGCAAACAGTAACTAAATTTTCAATTTGACAATTATGTTTTGAGTTGGGTAATACAACTAAGTGAACTTTACTTCTCTGCACAAAAATTCAGTTTGATCTCAAAAAAACAATATGATGTACTCAAATTGGGATTTTATTAATCTGCTACTAGTTCACGAAGAATTCTGACGAATGTTAGCAAGAACATGTGTATTTGCAGAACCATATGTAGACTTGCCTACACCTTCCCATTAAACTGTTTATGCCGTTATTAGAAACTTACCACACTGTGAACCAGTTACGTCAACAAACAAACTAACTAACTGAACTAAACAACGAAACAAATTAAAAATAAAATTCAAACAATTGAACACTGAAATATGAGAAAATTATATGTATACATATTATAATAAATGCTCGAAGACATCCCCCTGCACTTGCAAACACTTATTTGCTCGCTGAACTATTTCAGTGATGGCCTGCTCCATCTGGATTGATGTCAGCAACGCAAAAGCATCTCGAACTCGTCTGATCATGTCTTCTTTAGTCGTAACTGGGTGTCCATACACTACTTTCTTTATGAATCCCCAAATGAAGTAGTCTAGGGGTGAAAAGTCCGAAAAACGTGGGGGCCAGACGTAAGGACCTCTATTTGCTATCCACCTGCCAAAAAACATTCGTTCCAGTGCATCACTAACAGCTTTGGTACTGTGTGGTGACGCGCCATCTTGCTGGTACCATGCCTGATTCCTTTCCTCGTCTGACATTCCAGCTAATTGTGGTTGAATGACGGTCCTCAATATTTCTAAATAACGTTCCCCAGTAAGATTTTCGTCATAGAAGTGGACACATAAATTTCGATTACCTGGAAATAATAACAAATCATAATAATAACGAGTGGGTTCTGTTGCCTAGAATTTCACAATATGGAATCAGAATTTAAGAAAATGAGTAAGCCGTACTTCTTACTGAGTCTTACTTAGTCTGTTGGAAAATAGTTTGAAATAAAACTTTCATGTCTACGTACCTTTTATTGCACAGAATACATTAAAGGACCACCTATTTTGATATCCTCTTCGCCAAGTTACATGAGGATTTTCGGAAGCCCAGTAGTGACAGTTGTGTCTATTGAACATTCCGTTATTCGTGAATTTCGCCTCATCAACCAAATTGAGATTATTCAAAAAATTCTCATCCTCATCTTTCTGCATTATAAGCCATTCACAAAAGTTGACTATTTTTTCCAAATAAGTGCTTAGCAGGGCATGTACTGTGCTGTAGCAGTAAGGTCTCCTTTTATGTTTTTTCAAAATTCTTTGAATCGTTGAAAATGAGAGTCGCAAGTGACGCATTAATTCTCTTATAGATTAGGATATGCAGTCAGAAAAGCTAAAACATTCACCTCATTCTCTTCGTTATCAACTTCACGTTTTGCTCTGACATTTTCTGCTGTAAATGATCCATGTTGTTGTAAGCTTTTAATAACGGCATCAATAGTTTTATGGGAAGGTGGAGGGAAATCTGGATATCGTTCTGCAAATACACGACATGTTCTTGCTGACATCCGGCGGCATTCTCCGTGAATTGGTAGCAGATTGATAAAATCCTGATTTGAGTATCCAGATCTTTCCATTGCATTGTGCAGAGAAGTAAAGTTCACTTAGTTGTATTACTCAACTCAAAACATAACTAACTGTCAAACTAAAAATTTAGTTACTGTTTGGTATTTTCCATGACACTCTACAGGAATCATAATACATACCCATCTTGCTTATTTCGAAGCTGAATATCTCAAAAACCGTACGAATTTTGAAAGATTGTTTGTATTAAGTTAAAACATACAACAATGAAAAAAAATTATGCATAACAAAGAACTTCCAATTTGCATCCATTAATAAGATACAGGGCGTTGAAAGGGACATATTTTTTTAATAAAAACGGCAATATCTCGTGAAACACTCAGTATAAGGTAGCAAACTTGTATATTGAGAGAATCATCGAGATCAGCTGTATCCGAATATGTAATAATATACAGGGCGTTCTATTTAAAATAAGCGAGTTAGTGTATTGGTATAACCGGAAGTCGCGGGATGTTCTAAATATTTTAGATGGATTGGACATATTGGTAAACCTCCTACTACAAATTTTCAGAGTCCAAATCAGTCTATTTTCTCCAAAACGTCTAATAGGAACTCGTAAAGAATCAGCCTGTATAATATTTGCACCAATAAGTTGACATTTAATAAGTTTTAGTAAATATTACTTTTTTATATGAGGAAACTGTCCCATCCAGTTTAATTTTATTTAATAATTCGGTACCTCAGATTTTTAATAAAGTTGAGTTATTTTTTCAATTTCAAATCATTTATATTTTATATGCAATGAAAAATGTGTGAATAGTTCTAGCTACTGGTTCCATATAGCATGTCGTGTGGTCTAATGCAAATCTCGCACTGTATTGTAAAATATCGACAGTTGCCTGTGTTTCGAATGAAATTATATAGAATTATATATTTGCTTAACCACTGCCTAATTTCTAAATATATAAATAACGAAGGTCGCAAGAAATCATGATTTTATCAAGCATTTAATTAATGTTTTTTCTTTGTTTCAGATTTAACTTAGCCCCTGCAATTTTTTGGTAAGTAACTTTTAATTACACCATGGCGTGTTCAGCTTGTAATGTAGCGTAAAATTAAGTTGTCTGATATCACCACTAGGAAAGCGAGTAAAGTGAGATAAAAAGTTGTGGTTGTGGAAAGCGTTTCTATCGGTTCACTGGGGGAGTTCCTAGTTTATCTTACCTTATTGAAGGCCGGCGATTAGATACAATCTAAACGCATTAATATGCTGTTTGCTAGGTGCCCTTGTTTTAGCAAATGAAAAGGAAAGCGTCAACGTTTTTGCGTCTATTGCTCAAAATAAAATATATTCGACAATACGATCAATTAGATTAAATTATCTGGAATTCAGTTATAATAATAATAATAACCATATTTTTCAGGCAAAAAGGCTTAGCATAATCATAATTGTCTTACAAACTGACATACATGTACAAATTAAACCTAAAACCACGGTTAATATTGCAGAAGAAAAATCCAAAATTTCAAGTCAGTAATTAAAGGTAAAAAAAAGAGAAAAAATTTAGATATATTTTGTTTAATAATACTTCTTTATATATGATGTTCTTTACCAT
Organism: Tillus elongatus; assembly: GCA_964006375.1. Lineage (NCBI taxonomy): Eukaryota > Metazoa > Arthropoda > Insecta > Coleoptera > Cleridae > Tillus > Tillus elongatus. The sequence goes on from OZ023266.1 coordinate 125,900,541, forward strand.
TTTAATGGGCGGTTTCGGTACAATTAGGCGATGTGGTGAGCTCACACGCAAACACCCTACGTAAAATAGGCCATGAGAGAAACAGTCATGTCTTAAGTCAATTTCTCCGAATTTTTGAGTTTGCCCCTGTGACTAATTAGTTGTCATAGGGAAGCATACTTACAGCGGAAACAGCAGCCTCTTGAATTAAAAATGGAGATGATTTGAAATTAAAGGGTTACGCGGAATAAATACGATTTCTCCTTAAGCAGACCCGGTTATAACCAGTAAGCAACCGAACAACTAAAAAACCGAAAGGGGTAGAATTTCCAAAATTTTTTTCTTAGTGCTCGCCTACGTTATAATAGGAAAAATTTGTCTAGTCTAGTCTAGTCTCTAAACCCAGTAGTTTGAGCTGTGCGTTGATATATCAGTCAGTCAGACAGTTTATTCTTCTATATATCTAAATTATAATAATAATAGCTGAAAAAGTAATATTGTTATTTTTAACCCAATAACAAAAAAGTCTGGAGGCGGCAAGTCCGTTATGGTAGCAAATCTTCATAAAAATGTTTTTAAAGCAAATATGTCTTTTTTAACGAAAGGAATCAAATTTTATTAACAGTTTAACCTCTGTAGTAAAAATAATGTACCATATTACATCAAATAATTTTTTGATTAAAAAAAGCACACAAATTTTCTGAAAATTAACTTAAATAAACTGATTCGATTTTTCTGGACAGCGGACCTCTCCAAGCTATTTAAAACCTGCCAAGATATAATTGGGTATGTTACCAAATACCTCTTAATAAAATTTCAAAAAAAATTTTCACAATAAATTTTCTTCACGAAAATTCGCCATTTTTTATACCAAAATTGTAAAGTTGAACGAAAATTATATTTTTATTTTTAGGAATATTTCAAAATATTTTTTACAGTGACTTATTAAACATTAATTATTAAATACCAACATTTCATGAAACTAAAAAATATATATTTCTACAAAACCTAAAAAAATTCCGGCGTACACTTAAAAAATATTTTTACGCGAATATCTTCTGAAAAAAAAACATACAATTCCAATCAAATAGTTAATCTAATTAAAATAAAAGAAAATTAAAATGTAAAAAATTTATTTTTTTAACTTTTCACGGGAATTTGAACCATGGGAATAAAAAAATAGTGCTGCAAATTGAATCGTAACATTCACATAGCTGTGATAATTTATTCTCTTTAGAAAGACATTATCATTGAATGAATTTATCGGCCAAGACTTGACCACAAAGAAAATATTTGTATTCCTGTACCCATAAACTTTTGAAATGTTACATTCCTTGAGTTTTGCTGGAAAAATGCCAATTTTTACCAAATCCCTTTTATTTAGTCCCTACGCCCTGAAGTGACCTTACCCAAAAACAACTCGAAGCCTTCTTTTGTCGGGTGCTAACTGGATACCAAATTTGAAGATGTTATCCGAATTCTTTCAAAAGTTAGTGCGCCTATTAACAGACGTAAATGCCGACAGATCGATAGACCGACCGATAGGCAAAAAAATTTTCGTTCAGAATGAAGTTTTCTATATATATATATATATATATATATATATATATATATATATATATATATATATATATATATATATATATATATATATATATATATATATATTGAGACTTTTTACGCCGCTTTGGCAAAATTTTTATGAAAAATGTTCCACCCCCACACATTCAATCCCTAATTTACAGCATACCAGTTGTTTGATAAACTTAAAAGTTTTCTAATAAAGAAACCCTAAAACGTTATACTACTGGAGTTTTAACGAAAAAGTGTCAAGTTTCACCAAGTCATCCCCCATTCATCCCCTACCCGCCTAAGCGATCTTACCCAAAAACAATCCACATAGTTCGCTTGTCGAGTGTTAACAGTATACTAAATTTGAAGACGATATCTCAATTTGTTCTCAAGTTACCGTGGCTACAAACAGACAGACATACAGATTGATAGACCAACAGACCAACAGACCGATAGACCAACAGACCGATAGAACGATAGACCGACAGAGCCGTAGACAGACAACAAAAAATTCGTTCATAGATCACGTTTTCTATATGTTTTGATACCTTTTACAACGTTTAAGCGAAAAAAAAGTGATATTTTTGTCGCCGACAGGATCGACACGTTGTGACGATCGGGAAGTAATAAGCGGAAAAATCCTTAACTTTTCATGTCACAAGCTATCAACATAAAAACGATATTTAAGTTTGTCACAGAAGTTTCACTTGACATTTGTGAAAACGAGTGAAAACAATTTAATGACTACTTATATATTATGCAAGTGTATAATTAATTACTCCTAGGAAATTAATTATTTCTTACTAATCACTAATGAGGAGATCGTTAAGCGTCAACTAGGACCACTAGAACACATATACCGGCTGAGTTTTAATATATATATATATATATATATATATATATATATATATATATATATATATATATATATATATATATATATATATATATATATATATTTGTGTGATTGTTTGTGTGCGCGTGTGTGTGCGTGTGTGTGTGCGCGTATGTGTATCACACCGATAGCTCAAAAATAATGCCCGATTTCGGTCCAATTTGCTAAGTACCTCCCTTTTGCAAATGGCTTGGATAAGTTCGTTAGCAAGGAAAATCGGCCCAGTTTTTCCCGGAAAATTTGTATATCCCGAAAATAACAACGTTGGGGAAAAATTGTTGCGCAGGTTTACACCATAAAAAGTCAACTATCTCTCAAAACTTAGATCTGTAAGTTAAGAGGAAAAATTATAGGCATTTGAAGAAAAAAATTTTGCTTGCCACTGATGACCAGAAAAACACACAAAAACTAAATATTTCGTCTAGATAGCAAAATATATTGTATATTACTGGCACATATTAAGCTTTTTTAAACGTCAAAAATGGCAACTTTTAGGCAGAGAACCTGAAACGAGAATTCACTAAAAATTGGGTGTGATGGGTATGATGACCAGAGAAACGCACAAAACCAATATATTTTGTGTCGATAACAATATCTGTTGTATACTACAGGCAAGGAGTACGTTTTTTTGGGTCAAAAAGGTCCAGAAGTACCAGAAAAATAACTTTGAAAATTTTATACTTTTTCTTCTTAAAACGTTAAAGTCGCGATTTGAAACGTCAAAATTGGCAAGTTTTAGGCAAAGAAGTTAAAACGAATACGGGCTATGTAGAGAAAATTGGACAAGAAATGTGTTTTACGAACCCTTAAGTTTAAGCTTCAACCGTCTTTGTCCTTCATTTTACTAAAATATTTCCAGACAATTCATTTCAAATAGAACCTTCCTCTGGTGCTTTGGCAGTAGGCTTAGTTATAGAGTTTATGGTTTATTGCTCGATAATTTTTAGCGAATTTTCGTCAAAAAAATTTGCTACAAAGAAGAACGCGGCTTTTGGATTTTGATAGGATTTCTTTAATTGAGCGTGAACTAGGACGCCGAGAACCCATATGCGGTGTTAATTTCGGTTTTTATCTGTTTACATATATACACGGTGACGCATTTCTAAGGTAAAGCTTAATATTGTCGTTATTATATATGTTATATTATTTAGACAATCACAGGCTGGCCCATAAGTCGTGAGTGATACAAAAAATGTTCTTTTCTAAAATCGAAAACCTCTTATACTATTGCATTTTCCATCGAATTATACGGCATTTTTCAATTGTTTCACATTTTTGGAACATACCAAAAATTATGACACGGCGTATAGTAATAGCAAAGTCCCACGAAAATGCCTCATTCTAAGAGGTTTTCGTTGATATTATTCGTGAAAAAAATCGATGTGTCGTATACAATTTGCTGTATTTCCATAGAAATCAGTTTGTAAAATTTTTGTCAAATTTTGGTAATTAATAATTTTTAAATAAAATATTTATAAAATGCCGAGAGAAACGCCTCAAAATTAATATATGAGAGTATCATTGAATGCTCTATATAGGTGAAAAATTCCATTCCACTCACTTTAATCATTTAAAAAATATAGCGTTTTCAAAAAGTTTTCCTCGATTTTTCACCGGAAAAACTGGAGCATAAAGGCTGATTATCGAACTCGACTTCGGTTTTCGCCCAAACAAGATTTTTGCCAAGTTTGAAATCAGTTTAGTATTTTTTGAGTTATCGCTCTGATACATAGATACACACACACACACACACACACACACACACACACACACACACACACACACACACACACACACACACACACACACATACACATACACACACACACACACACACACCAATATATATATATATATATATATATATATATATATATATATATATATATATATATATATATATATATATATATATATATATATATATATATATATATATACATATACATATATATATATATATATATATATATATATATATATATATATATATATATATATATATATATATATATATATAAACCTATAAAGATTTCAACGCATCTTGATTTTGGGCTCTAGGGAACCAAACTTGCGCTCATCTGAAGATTTTTTTTCAAAAGCTTTTCATCGTGACCTCTCTATTAGCGAATTTTCCTTACTGAAGATTCGCTAAGAAGAAAAGATTTGAAAATAAATAAATTTTATCGGCTAGTCAGAGAGAAATCTTCTAAGCCTTGACTTGCACACAAAACACTAGCTTGGTGTGGTGAGTTTACCACACTAGAAATTGACAGAAAGTGCGTTACGGTAGCGCATTTTCATACAACTCTTTTTACTGAATTTTGCGGAAAAGAAACCACCAATAGGGACATCCCGACTTTTCAATTTTGAAAAAGTTTTTTCAAATGAGTGCGAACTATGACCCCTAGAACCCATATCCACAGTCAGTTTCTATTTGTATATATATATATATATATATATATATATATATATATATATATATATATATATATATATATATATATCTATATATATATATATATATATATATATACATATATATATATATATATATATATATATATATATATATATATATATATATATATATATATATATATATATATATATACACTTAGGAGGAACTAACGGTCGTCACTTGGTAGTTCCAAAAGCTCAGAATCTAATTTCAGAGCATTTGACCTTTAAGGGCATATGAAGCAAATACGAAAGTAGTTGGTTATACCATGCTTTATATATTTCGTGTCAAATTCACACTTAAACAGAAGTCTACAAAGAAAATAGCAACTAAACAACATACAGCTACAAGACAATATATTCTCTTATCAATACTGAACTAAAGTTAAAATGGAGGAGGATCAGAAGAGATCATAACAACTGTGGGGCTCACACACATACACATAAACAGCAGCCTCCAATCAGCTTACAATAACTTTTATGTTTGCTTCATATGCCCTTAAAGGACGAATGCCCTCAAATGAGATATATATATATATATATATATATATATATATATATATATATATATATATATATATATATATAAACACGGATCTCCCTATTAGTTAATTTTTCGTTCTAGGAGACATTCGCTAATAGCACCAAAAAATATAGTAGACTACATAAAAGTTTGCACTTATTGGACAACCATTAGCGCTGGAAAGCCAAAGGCCTATACGACTTATTAAAACAATCTACAAATCTACAAGCCTTGAAAACCAGTTGCTAATTTATATTCCTATAATTGTTTCCACTTAAACATGTGGAATAGAACTATGAAGTTGTTCCAGTAAATCAAGCATTAACATTATTCAAAGATTCCAGTCCAAAGCTTGATAAATTATAAATAATGCTCCATTTTATGTATCAAACCACATCATACACAACGATTTGAAAGTCACATTAGATTAATGCAGTAGTAACGTAGCGTCCAAAGAAACATTACTTAAGACTTCAGACACATACTAGTGATACTACAAAAGTTCTTTTAGATTATCTGACATCAAGAAGTCTCAAGCGAAAGTGGCCTAAACAATTCAAAGAAATAAATTCTAGTTATCTCGACACACTATTCGGATATCACCAATGGGTGTGATTCCATTATAACATACGGCAGCAGAGTGGCTTACGGAACTTTAAATATGTCGTAAATATAGATATATTTGTGTGTAGAGCTCTGATTGATAGTTACAAGAAGGTCTCATTATAAGTATGAACTTTTCTAATATACTGGTTACGTACAGTCCACGTTAGTATAATGTAACGGTAATCATTGATTTTAAAGTGCAATAATTAGGGTTGTATCCATTGCATTTAATCCCTAAAACACTTTAATCTTACTAGTTTTATTAACATTTTGACAAACACTAATACTACTATTTCAGCTTTCAACTTTTATGAAATTAACTGTGAATGCCTAGTAAAGTCCGATCGTATTTGCCTACATCAATATAATAAATCAAACGTAGAATTAGAATGCAATAGGCGTACTTCCAACTCGAGCTTAAGCAGCATCTTTAATGTAACAGAAATGCGGCTTGATATATTGAGCAAAGTTATTTCCTCTTTCTATTTTTCACAGATGGGAGGCTATTTAGAGCATGTACAACCTGAGTTATATAAACTTGGGATGTTACACTACTTTATAATAATAATAATAATAATATATATATATATATATATATATATATATATATATATATATATATATATATATATATATATATATATATATATATATATATATATATATATATATGTCTATCGTACACTTTGAACACATTTTATATGATACATCGCACAGTTTGAGCACGGTGTCGGAAGTGACATTGTCATGTATAGCACTCTTCAAGCACGTCAAGTGTCCAAACTGTTTAATGAGACACGTAACGTTCAGTTTGGACACCCGTTACGTATTCGTTTTCCTGAAGTGTCAGCATACCAAAATGAAAGTTGTTTGAACAAAAATTGATTAAATTGATCTGTATCTATTCAGAAAATCAATCACTTAAACAAAAAATTTTAATCTCCTAAATTATTATCTACCCATGTTGATCAATTTTGATAATTAATAATTTGTTTATTCAGTTAAAATATTGTCTACTTTTTTATATCTTTACTTCCCCATCTTACAATGCTAAAAACAATCTATTTCATTAACGCCCTCTGATTTATTGGGTAGAATGAGCCATACTATTGACTAACATTAGAATGTTAATTTTAGTTGAAATTCAGAGCAAACAATCTTCTTTGTTTCTTTCTTATGGCTTATGTATGTTAATACGCCAAATTGACAATAATTGGTTTATTTTTACAATCAGAATTTCATAAAGATTAAAAACATCAAAAATTGACAAATCAAATTTGTTTAAAATTTAAGTAATTTGTTATTTTGTTAGTTATAAGTGAAAGTTCAGAATAATAATAATTCACACCATCTAACGGTAAATAGTAGAACTTCAATTATTTAATTACACTAGGGTAACATTTTGTACGTCAGTTCCTGACTCTGATTACTCAGAGTTAGCAAAGTTTGGAAGGGGGGTTAGGGATTATGTATACTTTTTTTCGTTAACGGCGGCCTATTTCCGCACTATGGCCAATCACCAATGCCACTACTCAACTATAATTATAGGTTGAGTTCACTGTATACAGGTTCCCATTGCGACATAACCTTTGTTAAAATGGGCTTAGTTTATTATACGCCAGCAGCTGAGTTTAAGCGCTCATCTGCTGACTACCGACACGTTTCAGCGGTTGGAGACAGATGAACGAAATCTTGACTTCAAGCACTATTTTGTCAAGTTTGATCTTCACTACGCGCTTTAAGAAATTGGCAACAGTTGAGTTCCAAAAGAAACACAGCGGGACTGGTGACGCATTTTGTTGACACAACTATTCAACTGATGGCGCCTAGTGAACTCAGCCAATCTTCCGTTTATTGGTGTATAATAATATATAATTCAAACAAAAACACATATCGACGCAGACGGTTATACCCTAATCAAATATTATTAAAATTCGTTTACGTTAATACTATTTGTTCTAATCGTAAGTCATGTCGTAATCGTACATCCTAACGTGCAACTAATAACTAACCAATCAAAGAATGTCAAAGAACTAACCAATCAAAGAGCGCCATCTGTCAATGGGATAGATTAAAACAAGAAAAACAAAAATTTATTACTATTTTCGGTAAATCTACAGCAAAGTTTTCTAGAAATCTGTTATAATGAATCAGGGGTCTAGAATAGCATAATAAAATGTTATAAAATCGAGTCAGAATATAGACTATAAAAATAAAAATGCTCTGCCTGCTTTAACTCTCAGTTGAGGCACATTTTTTACCGTACTTCCCACGCTTGGTTTGGAGTCTAGAAAATTGTTAATACAACCGATGATCACTCGTTTGGCGATTTTTCAGCTATTGAAAGCAAATTTCTAATGAAAATCCAGTTATTATTTAGTCTTTTAACGTTGTCTTAGGGATGTTTCTATAATGCTTGTTATGAATATGAAGAATAAAGCGTGAATGCTATTTTTCTATTGTATTGTACACTAGTGACAATGATAAAATAAATTCTTGTGCTTGAAATCATTTTGGCCGATTGCTTACATACTACTGACATACAGTAACGATACCTAATAGTTTTCATTTTTTCTCGTCATTCAAACAGGTACTTACACATGTTTTTTTTTTAATTTAGTAAGTCAATACATTTTCTGATGTGTTTTCACATTATCTGCTATTTGCTTTGGAATGAAAAGCATAAAGTATTAATTCACAATTTATACATGTCTCCGTAACCTCCCTCTACGACATAACATTTTATCCAGTAAGTAAATGCAGAAAATTGTGATTTTTCATCTATACAATGATTTATAGGAACTGATTTGGTCAAATAATACTCATTTTAAGAACATCAAAAAAGATTCACTCTTTTATTTTTTAACATTCTTAAACCTTATAGTAGGCTACTGCGAGCTTTCACAGGGTTCCCACTAAAAACAGCACATCAATTTCCCTGACTTTTCCCTAATTTTCCTGACATGCCAAAATATATTTCCCCGACTTTGATCTTTTACAATTTACCCCCAACAAGTGCAACGCTACACTACTACAAAATACAGTAGGTCCTCGCGTCATGGCGGAAAACACTTCCCCATTTCAAATACAAAGCGACCATTGAACGCACAACTAAAGAAAAACAAATATTGTGGTTTTGTGGAAAAATAAATCATTAAGTAAATGATTCAGAATTTCACAAAAAGCAAACATATTGTTTCAATTATTTATCATAAAAAGGCAATAAATAATTTTTCGCTAACAGGGACAAAAATTCCCCGACTCTTAGTCAATATTTTCACAATTTTCCCTGATTTCCCTGAAAGGAATTTTTCTTCTACAAATTCCCTGACTTTTCCCGATTTTCCAGACGAGTGGGAACCCTGTTTCAATTACTACTGATTTTGCAAGTAATTTGTTTCACTAAGTGAAGATTAGAACCTGTGATGAGCACTGATAAGTACACTTGGAGAACCCAAATCACCACAACACCTCTTTTTAAAGATCTGAAGCTCACTATACTAACAAAGTTAGCGTCATCAGAGGATGTAAAATTCTCACTGCTAGAATTTTTTATTCTCTGATGACTCTAACTTTGTTAGTGAAAGGATCGTCAGGTCTTTAAATAGATGTGTTGTGGTGATCTGGGTTCTCCAAGTAAACTTAATTTGTTTCAAAGATCTATTTTTATATTTAGTTATGGCAAGAAAATGATATTACGCATTGGTAAATACGAAATGATTTCTGTAAAAATTAAGTCGTAATGAAACATAAATGAGTACAATTAAAATATAGCAAAAATTCTTATGCCACACATCTTTCTGTTAGAAAATTGCCTAGACTGCAGTTCACCCGGGTTTCCTTCCAGTTCAAAGTTATAATTCAATGTAGCCATAAACATAATAGGTTAGGACAAGTTGGGTAATAGGCTTGTTAATTGCTATTCAAAACAAACCAAACATGTACATTATTCGTAAAATCGGCAATCGAGCAAATACGATTCGCGTTCCCTCGATTGTTATTTTATTTTCAGGTCCATAATAGTATGTTTTATGACTCAAGAGAAAATTTTACGCCTCCTATTGTAGTTTCCAAGATACTGCCACTAGCCACCTTTGCATAAAAAGATTTTATAACATAGGTACCTATGCCTACCCTAAATAAGTCCAGCGATTTCATCAATTCCTGATTCTCTTAACAAAAATTCGCTAATAACAGGAGAAATAACTTCTAGTAAAAAATAGAGATTTTTGTGTGATATGTCCAAAGTCACTTAAAAAGTGGTTGGTCATATACAGGCAGTGAACTAAACTATAATTATAGGTTGATTTCACTGTGTACAGGTTCCCATTGCAACATGTTTGTTAACAATGGCCGAGTTCACTAGGCGCCCGCAGTTGAGTTTAAGCGCTTATCTGCTGACTACAGTGACTTGATAGATGCTTCACTCCGCGCTTTAAGAAATTGGCAACAGTTGAATTCCAAAAGAAGCACAGCGGGACTGGAGAACGCATTTTGTTGACACAACTATTCAACTGTTGGCGCCTGTTGAACTCAGCCAATCTGCTGTTTATAGGTGCATAATATATAACTCAAACAAAAACACGTAACAGTGCAGGCGGCTGTATTCTCATCAAAGAATATTAAAATTCGTTTACGTTAATACTATTTGTTCTAATCGTAAGTCATGTTGTAATCGTACATCCTACCGGGCAACTAAGTAACTAACCAATTAAAGACGTCTAACAGCGCCATCTGTCAATGGGATAGATGAAAACAGGAAAAACAGGAATTTATTACTATTTTCGGTAAATCTATTACGAAGTTTTCTAGAACTCTGTTATGATGAATTAGGTGTTCAGAAAAACACAATAAAATTTTAAAAAATTCAGTGAGAATATAGACTATAAACGTAGTCTGTTTTGCTTTGGCTTTAATTCCCAGTTGTGACACATTTTTAACCGTACTGCCCGCGCTTGCTTTAAAGGATAGAAAATTATTAATACAACCGTCTTTATATGATCACTCATTTGGCGATTTTTCAACTATTGGAAGCAAAATACTAATGAAAATCCAGTTATTATTTAATCTAATAACGTTGTCTTAGGGATATTTCTATAATGCTTGTTATGAATATGAAGAACAAAGCGTGAATGCTATTTCTCTAATGTATTATAGCTCTCACTAATGCCAATACAATAAATTCATGGGGTTGAAATCATTTTGACCGATTGCTTATATACAACTGACATACAACAACGATAAAAAAGCGTGTACCTAATAGTTTTCATGATTTCTCGGCATTCAAACAGGTACTTACACATGTTTTTTAATTTAATTTTCCAAGTCAATACATTTTCTGTGGTGTTTTCACATTATTTGCTATTTGATGTGGAATGAAAAGCATAAAATATTAATTCCCAATTATACTTGTCTCCATAACGTCCATCTTCGACGTAAAATTTTATCCAGTAAGTAAATGCAGAAAATGGTGATTGTGCACCCGCAATGATTTACAGGAACTGATTTGGTCAAAGAATCCTCATTTTACATACTGTAGAGCGATATCGTTATTAAATTTTGTGATATACACATCCAGAATATATACAAAGTGTATAACGTGTATGAACTGTATAAGTGCTCAAAGTGTACTATGGACATATATATATATATATATATATATATATATATATATATATATATATATATATATATATATATATATATATATATATATATATATATATACATATATATATATATATATATATATATATATATATATATATATATATATATATATATATATATACTCATACTACCCACCTCATCGCCTACAGCCGCCAGTCTGGCTTCGGGTGACATCACAATGTTCTTTGTTGATGACTTTACAGATGACGAAATTATTGCAGCCGCTAAGAGAATTAAGGCTAACATGCCCTGTGGACCTGATCTGGTTCCTGGTTTCTTGATGCGCGACTGCTTATATGCTTTCCTGACTCCACTTAAGAAAATTTTTAAACTGATTCTTAGATCTGGAATATTCCCCGCGATTTGGAAGCTGTCACGCGTTTTCCCTGTCTTCAAGGCGGGGGATAGTGGTGATCCATCAAACTATCGACCAATAGCCATACTATGTGTCTTCTGTAAGATTTTCGAAGCGTGCCTTTTTCAGCGAATACTATTTCACATCAAAAACAGACTCTCTATTTATCAGCATGGTTTCATTCCAGGTAGATCGACTGTAACGAATTTAGTTGACGTTACACAGTTTATTGCGTCCGCTCTTGACCGCTCTTCACAGGTTGATGTTGTATACACTGATCTATCTAAGGCCTTCTATTGTCTAAATCACTCTGTTCTGATTGACAGGATGAGGGCTATCGGATTCTCCGAGGACTTGCTTGGCTTGTTCAGATCTTACCTGGATGGAAGGAGGCCATTTTTTGAGGTTGAGGGCTTCAAATCTAACACCTATCACGTAACTTCGGGAGTGCCGCAGGGTTCCATACTCGCTCCACTACTGTTTAATATATTTATTGACCCAGTTAAACATGTTTTACATGTTCCTTTTTTCATGTATGCAGACGATATTAAGATTTTCGCAAATATTTCGAGTGTTGATGACTGTTTGCGGCTTCAGGACTGTCTTCAGATCCTTGATGAATGGTGTTGTCGGAGTGGTCTTTCTGTGAATATTTCCAAGTGTTGTGTGATGTCATTTACTCGAAATAAGCACGCAATCACACAATATAGGAGGGCTTCCACTTGACCGCCCCGGGACAATTAAGGACCTTGGAATTGTTTTCGATGGTACTCTATCTTTTAAACCACACTATGAGCAGACTGTCAGTTCTGCTTATAAAACTCTAGGGTTTCTGATAAGAAACAGCAAAAATTTCTTACAGACTGACACCCTCCTCCTGCTCTTTAGCTGTTTGGTTAGGTCCCGACTTGAATATGGCTCGGTTGTGTGGGCTCCCACTTATGAGATACATGTGGCAAACCTGGAATCAGTGCAAAGGAAATTTCTAAAATTTCTTAGCTTTCGTGAGGATGGTCGTATCCGTCTATTGGTTTTCCTCAGGAAAGTTTACTTCTTCGCTTTAGTCTGCAGAGTCTGTCGATGCGCAGGCAGTGCAGTTTCATTTAATTTTTATATAAACTGGTTAATTATGTGTTCGACTGCCCTAGTCTGCTTCAGCAACTTAATTTTAATGTGCCTCGTATTGCAGCACGTTTTCCAGGCACATTCTATCTCCCGACTGCTCGTACGCGATTGCTGCAATCGTCTCCAATTTACCAGATGTGCAATGATTACTCTGTACTGCAGGACCGCATAGATATCTTCTCATGTAACATATCAGAAACAAAAATGTTTTTCAAAGCGATCTAATTTGTGACTCTTTTTTTGTATTGTTAGCTTGATTATTGTTAGTTATTATGTTTTGTGTATTGGCCCATCCTTAATTTGGCTTTTAAGCTGTTGGATGGTGTATGAATAAATGTATATATATATATATATATATATATATATATATATATATATATATATATATATATATATATATATATATATATATATATATATATATATATATATATATATATATATATATATATATATATATATATATATATAATATGTACCAAACTGGATGGGAATGCAATGCTATCTCCGTTATTATAAGATATAGGGAGATGGTTAAATGAGCAGTGTTTTGTAGAATGTCATGCTCGTTCCAAATATGATTCTTATTTTGCCCTGCCTCTTTTATTTTTCGACTTATGTTAAAAAAACAAAATTTATCGATTTTTTTGCTTCAATATCTAAGTAGGCGTTGATCTGACATGTCTAAGACTTGCACATTATCAGGACACTTTTTACAGAGTAATCTTTTTGTGCTATTCTCAACTTTGGATTGTCATTTGTTTTTAAGCTACAGGTATCAACGTTTGTTTTTATTACGGGAGGCATATTGGATTTTTTGCTCATGTGATAGTCTGTCAAAAGAGCTTTCCCATGTTGTATAACGTGCTTAAGAAGTATTCTAATTGCATTGACAATTTTAAGAAAAACCGTTTTGAGGATAGCAGGCTAGGAAATTTAATACCAGAAAACAAATGGCAAAAAAAGTGTTCAAAAAGCAGTAGGCCATGGAGTCTAACAATAGACTTCTACTTTTAAAATAATTTTCTGTAATGATTCACGATAAAAAATATTGTGATATAATTTACAATACTTAAATAGGTAATAATGCTGGGTAATATTATGTGAAACAGTTTAAGAACGAAACCTGGCAATAACAAATAGAAACTTAAACTCCACACAACAACACAATTAGAAACAGAACTCAACAAATAATAAAATAGATTCTTAAAAATACACTAAATAGAAAATTGTTCAATATGGCCACCATTTTGTTCAATGCACTTTATACACCTTTTTGAAACATGCCTGCAAACTCTGGTGAGGATGTTTTGGTTAATATGATTTATAACTTCCGTGATTCTGTTTCGTAGTTCATTGATATTTTGTCGTGGACCGAATTTTTACACATCATTCTTCAGAGTACCCCAAAAATAAAAATCAATGGCTGTTCGAGCACACCAATGAACCGGCCCATGCTTACAAATGACATGATTATTAAAATTTTGGTACAAAAATTCTTTGACAATCCTAGCATTGTGAGCTGTATAACCGTCTTGTTGGTGCCAAATCTCGTCTAAATTATCATGAACTCTTCTAATTGTTGATAAGATATCATTTCTCAATAGATTTCCCTAGTTAAATTTTTTTCAAAAAGAACGGACCAACAATGAAGTTACCTGATTTTTTTTTTAAATTAGCTATCTAATCTACAAATAAAAATAACAGTTTGTTACCTAATAAGCGGCACCAAACATTAATACCAAATCTGTCTTGCAATCGTCTTTCTTCATTTAGATGGGATTTTCATTTGCCAAATAATGCCTATTATCGCGAATATACACACCACAATTTGTAAATATGAATTCATCAGTCCATATTATTTTCAAATGAAAATTTTCTTTTCTCTGACATTGTCCTTTATACCATCTGCAGAATTGAAGTCGCTTAGGGTAATCGTCAGCATTTAAGCCTTGTGCGATTGTAAGTTGTATGGATAGTAATGACTTTGTTTTAATACAAGGTGTATCGTAGTTTTTGGAACGTCAATTTGTTCACTATAAAACCGAACAGATTGCGGAGGGTTTTCGTTTGAAACCTGTAAGACGACATTATTTCTTTCTTCATTTCTAGGCATTGGTGGTTTCTTTGCTACCGTCGTTTAATAGATTGGTTACTATCCTGCAAAATATTTTGATGTTTGGTTGCCATTTTTCTGGGTAGTTGTTTTGATATATGAACTTGCAGCTGCTTCAGTATTTCGGTTAAAACGAATATACCGTTCCAACATGTCAAAATATTCTTCATTACTGAACATATTGTTGAATAATATTTAAAATGAACAGGAACACAAATTATTTAGTATAAAATTTTAAGCAACGTGTTAAATACACCTCAAATTGTTCAGACAATTAAGAATGGCAGTATTCTTAATTGTCGCGATAGTGTTATCACCTTTCTTCTGTTGTTTTTCACTTGACTTACGTTTAAAAATCAAACAATTTTCAAAGGCGTCTTCGTAAATCATGAATCTGCTTTTTATTGAGTTCTGTTGGTAAATTTAGTTATTTACTAGGTTTACCTATTTAATTAAATTATAACAATTTTTTAGGATAATGTTGTAATGTAAAATATCATTTGTAATAATGGGCCGATTCATTGGTGTGCTCAAAGTTCCTATTTTTTTTATTGGGAATCATTGCGGAAAATTATGTTAAAAGTAGAAGTCTATTGTTAGACTCCACGGCCTACTGCTTTTCGAACATTTTTTTTTGGCATTTGTTTTCTGGTATTGGATTTCTTAGCCTACTATCCTCAAAACAGTTTTTCTTAAAATTTTCAGTGCAATTACAAAATTTCTCAAGCATGTTGTACATCATTGGAAAGCTCTTTTCACAGGCTATCACACGAGCAAAAAATACAATATGAGTGCCATAATAAAAACAATCGTTGATACCTGTAGCTCAAAAACAAATGACAAACCAAAGTTAAGAATAGTTAGTCTTAGACATGTCAGATCAACACCTACTTAGATATTGAAGAAAAAAAAATCGTCAAATTTTTGTGTTTTTCAAAATAACTCGAACGAAAAGAGGCTGGGCAAAATGCAAGTCAAATTTGGAACAAGCATGAAATTATACAAAACATTCCTAATTTAACCGTCTCCCTATCTGTAATAATAGCGGAGATAGAAATACATTCCCATCCACTTTGGGACCCACTGTATATGCGACGCTAGTGTAATGCAACAATAAGCAATTAATTGCATTTTATCTTAAAAACATTTTGTCCTGACTGGTCGTATTAACATTCAAACAAAGATTGCAATTCCATCCTTCCCTCTCATAAAATTAACTGTAAATCGCTGGCTAAGTCCGATCGTATTTGCTCCCATTAGCATCATAAATCAAAAGTGGAATTAAAATGCAACAGGCGTAGTTCCAACTCGAGCTTAAACTGCACTTTACTGCAAGAGAAAACCAGCTTGATATATTGAACGAAGTTATATCCTTTTTCCATTTTCCACAGCTGGAAGGCTATTTAGTGCACGTACAATCAGAGTTATTAATAACGTAAATAGAACAAATTCAAACAAAAACCCGCAACTTCGTATTATGCTTCCTGTAATTTATGTCATTAAAAAAACTGCACACGGAGTTTAAATATATTTTAGTATATTACGAATTTTTATACTAATGATCATGTATATGTTGGTATTCCTCGAATAATAATTAGGACAGCTTGGCTTATTATTTAGAAAATATAACAACATTTAAATTTAATATGCAGATTGTTGGCGTCAAAAAACTATTTTCGTAGAGCACCAACTTAGGGCCATAACAAATAGACTTGTTGCTGAGGGGATTGACGTTAGAGCGAACGAAATGTACTAAGTGCTTGTTGTCTATTCAAAAGCATATCTAGTAGGTTGTTTTTGCAGGCAATAAAAACTGTCTCGAGACCATGCAATAAAAAACTGTCTCGAGACAAGTTGTAACAAACAGAATTTCGGGATGCAGCAAGTGCGTTATAGTAGTGAATTTTTATAAGAATTGTACACTATTATTTTACACACTTGAAGATCGATTTTAGAGCTCCTAGTACGCGCACATTTCACAGTGTGATCATCGATATCTCTCAATTATCAAAAAAATACTGTGTTTTTGGAGAAACAATGTCTTTGCCCTTCGACAATTTTTCGTATTTGAAACAGTTCTTGTTTTATGTAAATGCGCTATTATCACGCGCTAAGTGCTTCCGGGCTTTTTTCGTTTTTAGCGAATTTAAAAAAAAAATTCGCTTAAGGGGAGATCTGTGTTTATATATATATATATATATATATATATATATATATATATATATATATATATATATATATATATATATATATATATATATATATATATCCGACCGATTACTCAAAAAATTATGGACCGATCTTGATTAAATTTTCAGAGTGCCTTCCTTTTGCAAGTGCCTTGGATAAGTTCGTTAGGCAGGAAAATCGGACCAGGTTTTCCCGGAAAATTTTGTGTTTTCTTTATAAAAAAAATTGTATCTCCGGAAATAACAAAGTAAGGGCAACCAAATGTCGTGCGCGTGTATGTGCTATAAATAGCGAACTCTGTACCAAAATTTAGGTCCCTAGCTTTAAGGACAAAGAAGTTATGGGCAGTTAAAGCAACAAATTTTGGAGTTTTCCTCAAAACGTCAAACTAGCAATTTTAAACGTCAAAATTGGCAATGTTTAGGCAAAGAATGTGAAACAAATACCGATTGTTAGAAGAAAATGTTGCAAGAAGAGTGTTCTGCAAACCCTTAAGTTTCAGATTCAACCGTCATTGCCCTTAATTTTACTAAAATATTTACAGAATATTCATTTCAAATAGACCCTTTCTCTGATGCTTTGGCTGTCAGTTTAGTTAAGTTTGGTGCCTTCTTGGATATTTATTTGTAGGTTTAGTGAAGTTTATGGTTTAACGGTCTATAATTTTTTTAGCTAATTTTCGTAGAATAAATTTGTTAATGCATTTTTGCATTTTTTATCGAAATTTGATGCGTTTATAAGAAAAAATCTGGACGCAGTAAGTGCGTTTTGGTAGCGAATTTTCGGAAACTTTGCAGATTAGCTCCCGAACGCTTTTAAAAAAACTGTTTTCAGAAACCTGCCTAGGGCCAATCCTGGATCCGCAAAACCCAAGAAAATTTTCTTGTTCACACCCCCCAAGAAAGTTACGGGACCAGGAATGAGTAGGGATGCTGAGCGGGGTAGGTAGTAAAAAGGAAATATGAGCAGAAAATTCGAATAAAAGAGGCTTCAAAGCTGTCTTTGTCACATCTTGAAGCCATATCCCCCTTAAACCCTGCCTACCCCGCACAGGACCCCTATTCACTCCCAGTCCCATAACTTCCTTGGGGGGTGTGAACAGGAAATGTTTCTTGTGGTTTGTGCATCCAGGTGGGGTCCTAGTAATGTTTCTGAAAATAATTTGTTTAAAAGCGTTCGGGAGCTAATCTGCAAATTTACCGAATTTTCATTAAATCCTTCAAATTTCAATAACTCAATTTGCTATTAACTTAAGCTTTGCTGGTAAGAAAACCAACAGTTTAGTTTATTTTCGGAATTTTTTTTTATATTTTCAAATCATAAGTAATTTGGTAAAATATAGTACATTGTTTCTACCACATAGGCTATACCGGTAATCAGATTGATGCCTGCTCGCATTTGCTATTAAAAACATTTTTATGGAAATTCACTTCCATAACACATTTGCATCTAGACTTTTGAAAAATGTTTATATATTTTCAAACAATAAATTTATTTCGCTGAAAAACGGTACATTGTTTCTACTATATAGGCAACCAAGTTTGATGCCAGCTTTCATCAAAGAAAGACATTTGTTATTAAAAGTATTTTAAAGAAAATTCGCTACCATAACGCACTTGCTGCGTCCAGAGATTTACTAAGTTAAAAAGGTTTTAATTAATACATTTGTATATTGATCCAAAACTAATTTACAACAATTTTGCTCAATATTACAATTTCATAAGACCTGCTTTTCGGGCCGTCTCATTACGCTGGTTACATTGTGCGTAAATGTTATTTTTCCAAATATTTATTTATATTTACGTTATGAAAACACAGAGACTATACTATATGTATCTCATTTTTGCTCATATTGCTTATCACTGAACATTTTCGATATTTAAAATCAGTAGCATTTTTCACGTAGAAAGTAACAGTAGTAGAAGAAACCACTTTTATAGTAAAACCCGCATCTTAGTAATTAAATAGTATAGAAAACATAGAGTTCAGTATCGCAAATCATAACTATGAGAAACTGACGCGAATAACAAAACAATGTCGTGCCACAACGCAGTAGTGCTTATTTATACACCAGACGGTTTATACCCGTTTTCCCTTCCTCCCTTCCTCCTCAATATATATATATATATATATATATATATATATATATATATATATATATATATATATATATATATTGTATATATATATTGTATATATACATATATATATATATATATATATATATATATATATATATATATATATATATATATATATATATATATATATATATATATATATATCCCACCGATAACTCAAAAAATAATGGGCAGATTTTGATTAAATTCCCTTTGTAAGTTGCTTGGACAAGTTCGTTAGCCCAGAAAATCGGACTAGCTTTTTTGCGAAAATTTTAAGTTTTCCTTCGGAAAATTTTTGTGTCTCTGAAAATAACAGAGCTCAGCAGTTAGGTTTTATTGGCGCAAAAAGTTCCAGAAGTAGCAAAACAAATATTTTGAAAATTTTAATTTTTCTTCTTGAAACGTCAAAGTCGGGATTTTAAACGTCAAAAAAAAAAAATATATATATATATATATATATATATATATATATATATATATATATATATATATATATATATATATATATATCCCACCGATAACTCAAAAAATAATGGGCAGATTTTAATTAAATTTGGAATGTGCTTTCCCTTTGTAAGTTGCTTGGACAAGTTCGTTAGCCCAGAAAATCGGACTAGCTTTTTTGCGAAAATTTTAAGTTTTCCTTCTGAAAATTTTTGTGTCTCTGAAAATAACAGAGCTCAGCAGTTAGGTTTTATTGGCGCAAAAAGTTCCAGAAGTAGCAGAACAAATATTTTGAAAATTTTAATTTTTCTTCTTGAAACGTCAAAGTCGGGATTTTAAACGTCAAAATTTGAAATTTTCAGCCAACGAATTTGAAACAATACCGATTGTCGAAAATATGTCGTAATAAGTGTGTTTCACAAAGCCTTAAGTTTCAGCTTCAACCATCACTGTTCTTTTTACTAAAATATTTTCGGAAAATCCATTTCAATCGACCCTCTTTCTGATGCTTCAGTAGTAGTTTCCGCTATACAGGTTGTTTAAGAAATGATCGTCTATGTTACAGGTGCACATTCAGGACAAAAAAATTAGCCTGTTTTTTCGTATAAACATGGGTCCGCAAATGCTTAGTTTTTTAAACACAGCGTGTTAAAGTTATTCGTTTTCGCCAGTTTTTCACGAATAAGTCCGAGTCAAATTAAAATTTTGACGTAAAAATTGTCATGTGGGGTTTTCGAGGGCAAAAAATTAAATATGTTATTGTTAATAACACTGCTGGCAGAGGGCGCCACCTGTAAGACATGGTTTGCATTCAAGTGGCTATAATTTTTTGACACCCAGTAATATCGACCTACCGTATAGCTACATTGCAGCACTTATCAATTTTATTCTGATGCACATCACTTTGTTTGATTGGATGTTAAAATCATAATATTACACTACACTCGACGGCCGAAGGCACTTGTTAATGTTAGGTTAAAACTAAAAGTTGGATTATTATTTACTTACTCCTGTTTGTATTAACCTTAGAATAGAGGTCGTTATTTTATAATGTAAGATTCTAAGGTATTAGCGGAGTCGATTTCGAGGATAACTTCTTCTTCTTCTTTGTTAATGATGTCTGTTAGTTTCGAGGTTATGCCTAGAACACGCACGTTTCTCTCATGACTCCTGTCAGTTAACAAATGACAAATAGTAGTGTTGTCAGATTAAACTAGGGGAGGGAGATGGCTTTTAAATACCGTGAAAATAGGACGCTTAATATTTATACATAATAAAACGTTGTTGTAAATTGAACCACTTTCATTGAAATTTGTTTTATTAAGATGTTTCTATCTTCAGATTCAGATGAAAGTTGTCGCGTAATGACAACCCCGTCGATTGTTTATTGTGACATACTTTCGTAGCCCTCCGGTTTAAAGCTTAATTTGGAGATTTTGTTTGTAATGGCAGCGGGACCGTGATTTATCTGTCTGACCTTGTCTTACATTATAGGCGTCCATTCAGAGGTAACTTCAGGTCATATCGTAGATTATTTATTTTTTATTTAGTTATAGCTCAATATTTACTGAACCGATTGAGTTCACGTTTGATAGATAGGACCACCTGTATAATATCTACGCGCTTGTAAAGTTTTAGTTTAATACCTTTAGCAATTTAAAAGATATTGCGTATTCAAGCAGTTTTCTGCATTTTTTTCTTAAAGTGTCAAAACTGTCTAACGAACTCACCCAAGCTATTGACAAGACGAAAGGGACTTCCAAATTTGGATTTGATTGGTCAAGTGGTCAGGCATTGTTTGAGTTATCGGTTGGATATATATATATATATATATATATATATATATATATATATATATATATATATATATATATATATATATATATATATATATATATATATATATATATATAAACTTTTTAACTGACCTTGGATTTGGTTTCTAGAGGCCCCAATTCCCGCTCATTTAAAGAAAATTTCCAAAAGTCTTACCATCGATACCTCTCTGCCTACCTAGTTTTTTTTTCATTGATTTTAGGTTACAATTAAAGCTTCGTCTGTTGCAATGAATCCCAAAAACACTTTGCGCTTACTGGTACTATTAAGGTGCTGATAAACATTGCCATTTCAGCATTCACCTTACATCAAATGGGATGTAAATCTGCACAAAGGTCCAACTGTATTGGCTTCCATTAACATTATAAATCAAAAGCGGGAATTTCATTGCAATGGGCGTAGTTCCAACTGGAGCTTAAACTGCATTTTAACGTAACAGAAGGGCAGCTTGACAGATTGAGTCATTTCCTTGTTCTTTTTGTTACAAGTGGAACGCTGTTTAGCGCAAGTACAACAAGATTTATTAATTGCGTCATTAAAATAGAACCAAGTGAAAAATAACTGGCGGCTGCGTATGTTTCTTGTGATTTATTCCATTAAAGGAACCGCACACAGAGCTTGGTGTAGGACGTTGCGAATTTTTAGACACAGTGATCATATAAATGTTGGTATTTGTGGAATAGTAAATTGTACAAATTGAGAAAATTTGCTATTTGCTTACAATAGATTACAAACATTGAATTCCCTATCCAGATTATTAACGTAAGAAAACTATTTTTATAAGACGTCAAATTAGGTCGACAAAAAAAGAGTTGTTGCTAATGGAATTGTCGCTGAAGCAAACGCTAATCTTATCATCTATTTAACATCATACTCGTATATATGTGTGTTATTCTGGACGTTATAAAAAACTATTTACCCGTAACTAGCGAATAAATTTACTAAGTCCGTTAAACCAGCTTTAATCCCATGCTTCTTTAATCTCCCTTTTCCTGAAACACGGTTTATACAGAAGAAAATTTGGGACGCAACAAGTACTGCATATTATTCAAATTAATACTGTAAGCTTACACAAACCTTGAAGATCGGTTTTAGATGTCGTGGCACGCGCACATTTGAAGAATCCTTGTTTTTCATTTTTTTTTGAGAAAAATGAGCAACACTTAATTTTATATGAAGATAGAAAATAGAATTTGGCTATAACTATAGATAGTGTAATTCTCTTTAAAATAAACTTGTATTACAAATTTCATTAAAGTTACAATAGCTTTCCAGAAGAAAACTTAATTCCTATTCAAAAATGTAAAGTATCTGCCAAATTATATACGTGACAGTTATTTTTTCTTATTAATCGCCTGAATGATTTAGTTTTAGTTAACCTAATCAAACCGGTTTTTTCAATATCAACAATGACAACATGTATGCTGAGAATTATAATTTCAGCCTCAAAGGCGATAGAGTTATTCAGGGGTTTTAAACAAAAATGATATATTGTTCAAAATGCATGAAATCTATACACCATTGTTTCTCCGAATGTTAAAGTGAAAAAAAGATACATTCATCGAGCGGGGATGGATCTCGGAAACTTCTACGTAGAAGACTAGCACGCTACCACTGACCTATTCAAGGATGCGTTAGCTAACAGTTTTTTGCATGATATTGATGCCGGCTTCATGCCCAGGGATATTTTGTATTCTATTAATATTATTCTATTTTGTATAACCTTTTTCTTGTAGCATAGATTTATAAATTTCGGTATATAGTTTTCTTTTAATATCGTAAACTCACGTACCAAATTTGGTTACCATAGCTTTTGTATTTTTTGAAATAAAAATTTTTTCTGAAAGAAAACCAAAATTTTCCATTTACAAAAGGAAGGTACATGCCAATTTTATAAAAATAAGACCATTATTTTTTGACTTATCGGTGTGATACCGATATATATATATATATATATATATATATATATATATATATATATATATATATATATATATATATATCTATGTATATATATATATATATATATATATATATATATATATATATATATATATATATATATATATATATATATATATATATTAAAACTGGTCCCGGATATGGGTTCTAGGGGTCCTAGTTCGCACGCATTTGTAGACATTTCTTCAAAATTCAAAAGTCGGGATCTTCCCAATAGTGATTTTTTTTCTAAGAATATTCAAAAAAAGTGAAGATAACAATTGATTACAGAAATAAGAGGAATGTCACTTGAAACAAATTCCAAGACTGTTTTGATCTTAAAATACGTCTTATGTTTAAGTTTAAAGATAAAAGAACAAACTGTTTTAAAATCATTTTTATACTGACTCGACTTAATTTTGCTTACAATTGCTACGCTTTCAGTCTAGAACTGCATTTGGGGCCCAAGTATAGTTTATTTTAAAAATTGATTTAATCCCTAAGTTAATAAACCATCTCTTGGCAAATTTTTAATTTCATGGCGTCTCATTTGCTATAACATTAAGTAGTTTCAAGGCATGTTTTTCTGATTTTATTTTTAATTTGGAAGAAACCTAAAAATATTGTAAACCAAATTACTTAAAATTCACAACATAGGCCTATCTACACAACTTCTAGCAACGTGTAAAATCTTATTCCAGTTACCCTAATATTTACAAAAATATAGCGTGTTTAAAAAAAATTGTATATCTTTGGGTGAAAAAATGTCGGTTATAGCTGCTTTACGAATTCGTCCGCGGTCTTAATACAATGAAAAACACAGTCTTATCCACGACAGGCAGTATGGATTCCGTCAGCGCAGATCGACTGCCGACCTCCTTTCCTTTGTCACCCATTCTTGGAATAAGTCTATGGAAGAACACGGTGAATCCCAGATTGTTGCTCTAGACATATCCAAAGCATTCGACCAAGTCTGGCACGCAGCGCTGCTTAATAAATTTCCGGCCTATTGCCTACCACCAAAACTTTGTACCTGGACAGCAAATTTCCTCTCCAACAGGAGCATATCTGTTGTTGTGTATGGCCATTCCTCTAAACTGTATCCAATTAATGCAGGAGTTCCTCAAGGTTCAGCTTTAGCCCCTACTTTGTTTCTTCTCTACATCAATGACCTCCTCTCTAGCACATCCAACCCAGTTCACAGTTACACGGACGACAGCACCCTCCACTCAAATATACAATATTCTAAGCCTGTCTCTTTAGCCCAATTAGATGAGGATCGCAGACTCATGGAGGGTTCTGTCTCCGTAGATCTCTAAAAAATATTAGACTGGGGAAGTAGAAATCTTGTACAATTCAACCACACCAAAACTAATTCTTGCTTTCTTTCTCACAAGAGATACACCAGCCCTAGACCCATCACAATGAACAATCAAGTTATTCAAAGTAATGAGTCCTTTTCTCTTGTTGGTATTTCTGTGGATCGAAATCTTAATTGGCACCAACATGTCACATCAATTGCAGAAGCGGCTGCTAAGAAATTAGGTTTCCTCTTCCGGGCTCGCAAATACTTTTCACCAGCTAATCTCTATACCTTATATATACCGTTTTAAAATCATTTTTATACAGACTTGACTTGATGTTGCTTACATTTACACTAAATTATGCTACGCTTTCAGTCTAAAACTGCATTTGATGCCCTCTATCAAGCTACAAATATAGAGGATTTTAAAAATTGCTTTAATCCCCCAGTAAATAAACAATCTCTTGGCAAATTTCTTATTTTATGGCGTCCGTCATTTGCTATACCATTAAGTAGTTTCAAGGCATGTTTTTCAGATTTTATTTTTAATTTGGAAAAAAACTATAAATATTGTAAACCAAATTACTTAAAATTCACAACATAGGTTTATCTACACCACTTCTAGCAACATGTAAAATCTCATTCCAGTTACCCTAATATTTACAAAAATATAGCGTGTTTAAAAATATTTTTGCATATTTTTGGGTGAAAAAATGTCTGTTATATCTGATTTACGAACTCGACCGCGGTCTTAATACAATAAAGATATGTGTCAAACTTCGTTCAAATCAGTTGGGTATTTTTTTGAGTTAGCGCTCGGATACATACATACATACACAAATATATATATATATATATATATATATATATATATATATATATATATATATATATATATATATATATATATATATATATATATATATATATGTGCGTTATGGTAGTGAATTTTCATAGAAATGATCTGGCACAAAATATTTTATTATATCTTTTTTTCTTGTAACATAAAAATCTAAATTTTGGTGTATAGTTTACTTTTAATATCGTAAACCTACCTACCAAATTTGATTATCACAGCTTTTTTATTTTTTTGAGATAAAAATTTTGTTCGAATGAAAACTCAAAATTTTCCCGGAAAACCTCATCCGATTTTCCTGACTAACGAACTTACAAGCCAGTTACAAAAGGAAGGTACGTGCCAAATTTTATCAAAATCGGCCCATTATTTTTTGAGTTATCGGTGTGACACATACATATATATATATATATATATATATATATATATATATATATATATATATATATATATATATAAATTGAAACTGGCCCAGGATATGGGTTCAAGAGTCCTAGTTTGCGCTCATTTTCAAATTTTTTTTCAAAATTCAAAAGTCGTTAATGTATGTGTGTGTGTGTGTGTGTGTGTGTGTGTGTGTGTGTGTGTGTGTGTGTGTGTGTGTGTGTGTGTGTGTGTGTGTGTGTGTGTGTGTGTGTGTGTGTGTGTGTGTGTGTGTGTGTGTGTGTGTGTGTGTGTGTGTGTGTGTGTGTGTGTGTGTGTGTGTGTGTGTATGTGTGTGTGTGTGTGTGTGTGTGTGTGTGTGTGTGTGTGTGTGTGTGTGTGTGTGATCGTCACGGAATAGAACACGCACCGGACGTCCAGTTTACTTATGAGCTGAACATATTACCGCTCGACCAGCCGAGCTGCGCAACCAGTGTTTGCTCACACGGTACTATTCCCGTCCCAAACCTTGGTCTTTTCATTATACATTTTCAGTCTGAAACTGTAATTGGTGCCGTTCATCAAGCTACAAATATAGTGTATTTTAAAAATGTATTGAATTTTCCACTTAAAAAACATTACTTTTTACAATCATATCATTTTTAATTTCATGTTATTTGTACTTTCGCGTAATGGCATGGTCACAGCAACTGTTTATTATTTCGAGAGCTGCGGCAGTGGCATGATATTGAGTGTTGCTATTTTCTTAATAAAAATTCGCTAAATATCAAGAGACAAGAACGGTTTTAAGTGAACGTTTAAATAGCACTTTGTAGATTGCGAATTTTTTCAGTCCCTAAAAACAGTAAATGGGTACAAAGAAGAAGCTATTAATGGTTGTGAATTTACAACCCTTTCACGGGTATCAGCGATTAAGAAAATTAAAATGGCCTTTTGATAAGATATTGTAACATCCCAAATTTGATTTTCTATATCTTTAAAAATTTTATAAATAAATTCCCAACTCTTTTAAAGAGCGTAGCTAAGAAAGAAGACGTTTTTCAAATAAGCTTATATAGAAGACCCCTAACTTTTCGACAAGTAATCGCCCATTGAAGCCTTTTTCGATGTTATATACATTACTAGTGAATTTTCATTAAGGAAATTCTCTAAAAGATAGGTAACGACCCAAATCCAAGGCCCGTTTGAATTTTTATTTGTATATATATATATATATATATATATATATATATATATATATATATATATATATATAGGGGTTGTAAAATTGCAACCATTAATAGCTTCTTCTTTGTACCCATTTACTGTTTTTAGGGACTGAAAAAATTCGCAATCTAAAAATTGCTATTTAAACGTTCACTTAAAACCGTTCTTGTCTCTTGATATTTAGCGAATTTTTATTAAGAAAATGGCAACACTCAATATCATGCCACTGCCGCAGCCCTCGGAATAATAAACAGATGCTGTGACCATGCCATTACGCGAAAGTACAAATAACATGAAATTAAAAATGATATGATTGTAAAAAGTAATGTTTTTTAAGTGGAAAATTCAATACATTTTTAAAATACACTATATTTGTAGCTTGATGAACGGCACCAATTACAGTTTCAGACTGAAAATGTATAATGAAAAGACCAAGGTTTGGGACGGGAATAGTACCGTGTGAGCAAACACTGGTTGCGCAGCTCGGCTGGTCGAGCGGTAATATGTTCAGCTCATAAGTAAACTGGACGTCCGGTGCGTGTTCTATTCCGGGACGATCACACACACACACACTTTAACGACTTTAGAATTTTGAAAAATTTTTTGAAAATGAGCGCAAACTAGGACTCTTGAACCCATATCCTGGGCCAGTTTCAATTTATATATATATATATATATATATATATATATATATATATATATATATATATATATATATATATATATATATATATGTATGTATGTATATATATGTATCACACCGATAACTCAAAAAATAATGGGCCGATTTTGATAAAATTTGGCACGTACCTTCCTTTTGTAACTGGCTTGTAAGTTCGTTAGTCAGGAAAATCGGATGAGGTTTTCCGGGAAAATTTTGAGTTTTCATTCGAACAAAATTTTTATCTCAAAAAAATAAAAAAGCTGTGATAATCAAATTTGGTAGGTAGGTTTACGATATAAAAAGTAAACTATACACCAAAATTTAGATTTTTATGTTACAAGAAAAAAAAAGATATAATAAAATATTTTGTGCCAGATCATTTCTGTGAAAATTCACTACCATAACGCACTTTCTGCGTCCATGCCTTTTTTTATTTCACTGACTTTCTTAATTAATGGAAACAGTATTGTCAAAGTTTCGTAGGATCGGACCAAAATATAATTTTTCTTTAAAACGCCTGGAGAACTTTGTCACCTTTAAATCAAGATTTATCAATTTTAGCGGGCAATTTTTTATCGTTAACAGAAATGAAGAGAATTTTTTTTTATAATAGACGGATATCGATTGTAACACTTTCGAAAAAATTCTTTAAATGAGCCTGTATTAGGGCCTTTAATCCCAAACTTGAAGATATGTTTAAATTTAAAGTGTTTATTCCAGTAATATGTCGTACGAAATAGTGGACAATTCTAATGAAAATGCACTAAAATAATGACTTGCTGCATTTCGAAGTTTTTCTTGTAATGTATCGATTGTGTAAGTGAATTAAAAATAAGATACCATTCCACACGAAGAAACCATTAATAACGGCCAGCGTGTAGTTTGGTATTTATTTACAACTAATAGGAATTTTTTGTGTACTTACAGGAATATTTTTTAAATTATTTATTCAAAATATCATTGCATTTTTTATTTTATTACTTAATATACATCATACATGTAATATTTCCAAACGCATTTGGTTACATGTATATCCATGTTTTTGGCAAAAATAAAATCGTTGTGAAATGTACTATTTTTTTAAAGTGTGTATTGATTTAAGGCTTCAACTAAATGATTACATACATAAAGTTTTAAATCAAATTAATAAACAGCTTATAGTTGATAAAAAGATGGTATTTTCTAAAGTAGTTTTAAGTAAATCCTGATTCAGTTGATGGATTTTAATTTTTTACTTATATGCAACATGCAACAAAACAAAATAATAAGGCAGTGTACACATCCGATTGCATATCTGTGTAGATTTTTTTTTCAAATAAAATACGTATTTCTGTTAATAAAAACAATAAAAGTTTCCTCAGTTATTTTGTAGGTGTTGTGAAAAAGGAAATATTTTTTCTTAGTATTTAGGAGTTAATTATTGACTACTGGAACGAGTTACTTAATTTTAGGTACACTTTATGGTTAGTTTCTGGAAAATAAGAACTTTATAGAGCCAATTAAGTAGTCAATGATCCCGGGAGGGGCGTGGGGTAACGGATTGGGGTACAGTAATGGGTAGAGTATGGCTGGGCTAGCTGAGATTGTAACGATTACGTTTTTTCCAGCATCGTTACTATTTCAAAAACATATAGAAAACCCCACGTGACTTATCTTTCTTATACTTTTAAACTTTCAGTTTCAAAAATTATTTGTTGAAAAGTCTCAAAAATCTAACTATCGTAAAACCCGTACTGCATTCCGTTCATATAGGTTAAAATTTAAATATCGATAGGCGGAATATTTTATTAAGGAAAAAGATCGTTATATATTCTGAAATTCATTGATTGTTCTGAAACATTTTCGATGAAATTATATCATTTGTAATTTTAGAAAACAAGTGGACGCGTCGATCAAGGGGAGTCTCGAACATTGAAGGGCCACGAGCAAAGTATCGATCGTGCAGTTACGCTTGAAAAGTAGTTCCAAGCATTATATTCTTGTCATATGCCAGCAGCTAGAAAAGGAGCAGAATTGAGACGGTTGGAGATTGGCGCGAAAGGTCGCGGAGGTTTTGGTTCAACATGCTCCAGTCGAGAGAGTCGTTTGCTAGCGGCGATGCCGTGTGGATCTTTGAAAGTGTCGGGGCACTTTTGTTACACCAAAAATGTGTAATATCTTACTTTTTGTTCTTAATATCGTTTAATATGCTCATCAGTGTTTATAAAAAGTGTTTTGAGATCAAATTCAATTAAAATTAACAACTCGTTTTGGTGAGAACCGCGAAGTAATGGTGACGCTTTGTTCTCTGAAATTGTAACGTCTTTGATGCTATCAAAAAAGCTCATTTAAATTTTCCGAGCCCTGAGCTAATTAAGTTTTGAATCCGTCTACCCTCTCTGGCATTTAAACCGCAAAGAAGTGTCGATTAGGTTACCTGAAGGGTGACATCATCACCAGAGCTGTCGGTTTACAATACGATGTTACCCTCCATCTGGCAAGGCAATGGTATGTACACTCTGTCTGCCTATAACCTATGGAAAGGCATTGCATTCTTTCCGATTTTATTTCTCGTGTGAGAAATTGAAACCTGTGGCGAGCACTAGTGGTCAGTGTTTGCCTTGGAACATCATTGACCAATCAACAGGTGACTATGGGGTATTGAGCTTCTCCATCTAGACTAATCTGGGTGTGTTCTCTTCTTAAGTTTTGCCTGTGTGATGACTATCAAACTCTTATTGCGGCATTCAAATTCTGGAATATTTGTAATCTGAACTTTCAATTCAACCTAACCAAATTAGAACTTTTTAATATCAGTGGGATGTGTTTTAGAATAACTGTAATTTAATATCTATTTCTTAACATTCTGTTAATAACGTAAATTCAGATGTATCATTTTGTAATTTTCATATTAATTAATGTAGTTTACCAATTTTATAATCAGCAAAATATTTTGAGAATTTCACTGGTAACCTGTAAATTAGAAATCTAACTTTACATTCTTTGAACTTAACTCAGGGGTCTTTATTTGAAGAAGTAAACTAAATTGGCCAGTCAAGCATCTAGCTATTTCATTTAAATCTCATTTAAAATATTGAAAATACTCAGGTAACTGAATGAAACACGAAATTTATACCATTGAACATTTATTTTCATGCTTGTAGAACATTATACTTGATTTAGTTCAATTCTATGTGAAATATCTATGTATTTTTCTAAATTAATATCTGCCTTTTATTCTGTCATTAGCAATAGTTAATTTATTTTCTGGACATGTAATATTTGTGTGTTTTATTTTCTTTGATGAAATGTTTATCTGAAATCTACCGACAGTATCACATTAATTAGTTTCAATCATTTTATTTGATGAAATGTTTATTTGAAATTTATCGATAGTATCACATTAATTTGTTTCAATCTCAATTCTTATCAATAAATTTAAATATTTATTTTTCTACACATCTGTTTAATTGAAGAATAATTCCTCTTAAATTTGATGACAACATGATTTAAAATTCTACTTAGCGCCTACCTAGATTCCGTCAAGGTTAAGTAAAACTGTTTTAGTAACCCAGGCTCTGACCTGGGAATCCAACAAATATAGGACTTCAGGCGGAACAACTTAGGAGAAAAGTAAGTATTGAGCCATCTTAACATCTCCTGACCTAATGTAGTGTTTCTTATCCTGCTAATAAAAATCTGATAGATAGATACTTTTATTGACCTGACTATCGACCGGACTTGGATCCACCTGAGGTCAATCACGACATCTTACTTATCACGTTTTAATTTTCGAGAGGTTACAAGATTCATATCGGGTCTATGGAACGTACGTGTCGTTTTAATGATTACTTAGTAACGAATGCAACGTAACTAGCGCTAAAAAAACCCTGGAGTGAAATGAAACATTAGAACAATGCTTATTTGTTTTCTCGATGTGATAGGAGCTGTCTATTCAAAATTTAGTCAGAACGGTAAGACAGTTAACCATCCTTTTTACTTGGAAGCTTTAAAAAGATTGCGCAGTCTGAGGCGGAAGAGGGCTCATTTGTGTCAGGTGACTTGTTTTTCCACCACGATAACGCCTCTATTCACACAGTCCTGTTTGTGGGCCAATATTTAATATCACCCGTCCTTATTTCCGGCGACTTTTTTTATTTCCATGAATGAAAAGAGACGTGAAAGGTTCATACAGTCCTGTCTACGGGCCAGTTTTTCTTATTTCCCAACCTGCCCCGGGCGACTTGTTTTTATTTCCCAAAATAAAAAGATACGTGAAAGGAAGGCGCTTTGCCGACTTTGGTTAGGTAAAGAAAAAAACGAAGGAGGTGCTGTCAGGCATCATAAAAGACGAATTTTTAAAATGTATTGAAGACTGAAGTAAAAGATTATCCAAGTGTACTGGTGGGTTCTTTGAAAGGATTTATGGTTTCTGTTTAAAAGTTAAATAAATAAATTTAAAAAAAGTTTGATTTTTTTTAAATTTATTTATTAGTAAGTAATTACACATCATATAACTAATAAATAGATTTTTAAACGCGCATGTGTCTATTTAAGACGAAGATTTTTGTGGAGGAAAGTCACTAGCGTATTCGAATTACGCAAGCTGGCCAGTGACAGCAACTCACAGTCTTTTTCTTATTTTCTAAAATTTATTAGAAAAGCGAAATAAAATAATCTGCAAAGGGGTAAAATATGGTTTGTTATTGTAGTGGTGCCTATTCTACACAGAAAGTATAAGAGGAATTAGTGACAGCTACTGATGAAGACAACTTTATTGTCATATAGTTATCTTTTGCGTATTTTTTTTTGTCATTTTTCGGTCTCTCTTCTTTCTGTTGTTATTATATTGAGATATCTTACTGCCTCGTAATTTAACAAACATATTTATATGTGCTCAGTGGAAGCAAACACGGTATTTATTATGCGAAAACGAGCAGCGAAGTTTTCCTTTGATGTTCGTAAACTGGAATCATTTCTCTTTGAGTACGCTGAATCTATTAATTATTTAACAATTATGGAGTGCGTAATTATGGTTAGAATAGCAATAATTAAATAGTTTTGTGGCGTATTCTGTTTATTTCTGGTCCCATTAAAGTTGTTTTGTATAATGTTGTGAGCAATGATTTAAAAAGCCTGGACGCAGCAAGTGCGTTATGGTAGTGAATTTTCATAGAAATGATCTGGCACAAAATATTTTATTATAACTTTTTTTTCTTGTAACATAGAAATCTTAATTTTGGTGTATAGTTTACTTTTTATATCGTAAACCTACCTACCAAATTTGGTTATCATAGATTTTTTATTTTTTAAGATAAAAATTTTTTTCAAATGAAAACTCAAAATTTTTCCGGAAAACCTTGTCCGATTTTTCTGATTAACGAACTTGTCAAAGCCATTTACAAAAGGAAGCTACGTGCCAAATTTTATCAAAATCGCCCTATTATTCTTTGAAATAAAAATTTATTTCGAATGAAAACTCAAAATTTTCCCGGAAAACCTTGTCAGATTTTCCTGACTAACAAACATGTCAAAGCCATTTACAAAGGTAAGGTACGTGCCAAATTTTATTGAAATCGGCTTATTACTTTTTGAGATAAAAATTTTTTTCGAATGAAATCTCAAAATTTTCCCGGAAAACCTTGTCCGATTTTCCTGACTAACGAACTTATCCAAGCCACTTACAAAAGAAACGTACATGCCAAATTTTATCAAAATCGGCCCATTATTTTTTGAGTTATCGGTGTGATACATATAGGTATATATATATATATATATATATATATATATATATATATATATATATATATATATATATATATATATATATATATATATATATATATATATATAAATAAATAAATATATATATATATATATATATATATATATATATATATATATATATAAACATATAAAAATTGAAACTGACCCCGGATATGGGTTCTAGGGGTCCTAGATCGCGCTCATTTGAAGAAATTTTTTCAAAATTCAAAAGTCGAGATCTCCTCATTAGTGAATTTTTTCTAAGAAAATTCACTAAAAACAGTAGAGACGCAGCAAGTGCGTCATATTAGTGAAATTTCAAAAGAATTGTACACTCTTAGTACTGCATATTACTAAAATCAATACAACGTGTTAATTTAGACAGACATTGAAAATCGGGTTTAGAGGTCCTAAACCGCGCTCATTTAAAGAAATTTTTCAAACGCGTTGCCGTCGATATTAATGTATCATCATAAAAAATATTCAAATCCTGTGTTATACTCCTTAAAAAAATTTAAATGCCCAAAACTCAATTTTGTATGAAGCTAAAAAATTAAAATTTGGTAAATCTAGGTACTGCAAGTCTCTTCAAAAGAAACTTGTATTACAAATTTCATTTAACTTACAAAACCTTTCGAGAAGAAAACCTAATTCATGTTTGAAAACGAATGTATTTGCCAAATTATAAACGTGACATTATTTTTCCTTGGTAATCGCCTGGATGATTTTGTTTTAGTCAACTCAAGCGAAGCGGTTTTCAACAACAAATAAAGTTTCAAAAAAACAATTATATTAGAGAATTTTCTTAATTGAAATTTACTAATATCGACAATAAAAAAATCAGCCTTAATGATTACTTAACCTACCTTGAGTTATTTTATGTGAGCCTCATTCTATATAAGAATCCGTTTTGTTGAACCAACCCCGATCTTCTGCGATCCATTTTAATAGCTTGTTTAACACAGCAAGTGAAAACAAACAGAAGGTTCCTACTCCTGAATTTATAAAAGTCAAGAAGGTACCTTCTACTATTCAAATAATTTACCTGCTTGAAAAATTATTCAGCGAATATTAAAGTTAATGTTCTTTAATTTCCAAGCTTAGAACCATATGCAACCTTAGAATATAGTTGTATATGAAGGCGGGTAAATAAATCCGCGACTTTTTGAATGAAACACATGTTTTTTGACAAAAAATTTTATTTCTCACCATAGTCTCCTTTGAGCTCTATACACTTCGTCTAAGGTTTCTCCCATTTTTCTGTCCCTTCCAAAAATAATATTTGTCGAGGTCCTCAAAATAGGTATTTGTTTGTGAGATGATTTCATCACTGGAGTCAAATATCTCTCCGCTGAGCCATTTCTTTAAGTTTGGAAACAAGAAATAGCCACTCGAGGCTAAACCCGGAGAATAGGGCGGATAAGGGAGCAAAACGTAGCCCAATTTATGCAATTTCGCCATGGAGACTACACATGTGTGCACTCTTGCATTGTATTGGTGGAAAATAACTTTTTTCTTGGCCAAATACGGTCGTTTCTTCTTCACATCGTCATTGGATCGGTCCAATAAGTTGGTATAATATTCGCCATTGATCGTTATTCCCTTTTGAAGGTAATTAATGTGTATTATACCGCGTGCATCGAAAAAAACGGTCGCCATGACTTTATTGGCTGACAAACCCACATTTGCCTTCTTCGGCGCCGATTCGCACGGAGAAACCCACAAGTTTGACTGCTGATTGGTCTCTGGTGTATTGTGGTGAATTCATGTTTCGTCCACGGTTACGAAACGGCGCAAAAACTCGTCCCTTTTACGGTTGTACAGCGCCAAACACTCCGTCGTAGTTGTCACACGATTGCGTTTGTGGTCGATTGTAAGCAAACGCCGCACCCATCTTGCGGATAGCTTTATCATACCCAAGTAATCATGCAAAATCGAAACCACTGAGCCATGTGATATGCTTATGGCTTTCAAAATCTCCCGCACTTTCAATCTCCGATCGGCCAACACCATAACGTGAACTTTTTCAATTGTTTCGGGTATAGCGACCTCAACTGGGCGTCCAGAATGTTCGGCGTCATCTGTGCTTGTACGGCCGCAACGAAATTCAGTAAACCACTTTCTTACCATAGAAATTGATGGTGCAGGGTCTCCATAGTATTTAATAAGCCTTGGTTTGTGTGATGATTTTTTCCGCAAAAATAATGTTTCATGATCACACGAAGTTAACTTTTTTCCATTTTCGTTATAACTCAAGAGGTTGTCTGCTTTCAATGGCTATCTAACGCAAACTAAATGACGCAGCTTGTTCAAAATTTGACAGGAGTCAACTGACAGATGCCTGTTGACAGGAACAGTGTTGCCCTTCCTGTGAAGAGGCGGGAAATTAAAAAAGTCACCGACTTATTGACCCGAACTCGTATTCTAAGTATACAATCATTTACTTAACTTCAAAACAGAACTGTCAAACTATAATAAACTAACAAAACACCTTAATGTTCTTTGTTTTCCAAGTTCAGAAGCATATGCAATTATTTACTTAACCTCAAAAAACAACTGTCAAATCATAATAAATAAACAACACACCCTATCACATCTGGTTTTCAGTTCACGTAGCTGATAAAAAAACTTTCTTATTTTGCCTCGAACTTTCAGATTAAGATATTTGAACATTTTACGAATCCACGCTACCGAATACACCCCAAGGCGGTTATTTGGGGAGATCGCCACAGTTCGGGTGTGTATGTAGGTTGCACATTAGGATTGTCGTGTCGATACCGTATTATGAGTGCTATTTGTATCGTTTGGTTATCGTTGCATGACAGCTAAAAAAGGTAAGATGCTTACTGGTAATTAGGCCATTGCTGACCCTTTTTTCTCATCTAAACTAACCTACCCTCCACCTTAAGCTCGATCCCAACGACGGCAGTGATTTGAAAAATCATCCGCTGCCGGTGAGTCTCCCGAATCCGAATTGGAAAGTCTGAATAGACTTTCCCACACGGCCACGGAGGCGCTTGTATGGCAGCTAACTACTGTGTCTTTGCTTGGAATCAGACTTTAACCACCTAAGTTGTTTCAATTCATGTCTTTCAGATTTAATTTTTAATTTGGAAAAAACCTTTGTGAACCCAATTACTTAAAATTCACAACAGAGGTTAACTTACACCATTTCGGGCTACATATAAAGTCTCGTTACAATTACTTCAATACTTTCAAAAATATAGTGCATTCAAAAATATGTTTGTATCTCTTTGGGGGGAAAATATGTCCGTTATAGCTGATTCACAAACTTGTCAGTGATTGTAACGAGATGAAGACATGTGCCAAGTTAAGTTCAGAATTTTTTGAGTTATCGGGTACATACACCTATACACAAATTGGAGGCCTCTTCTAATAGTGCTACGGCTACCCTGGTATTAATAGAAGAACAAAGACTTATAGAGTGCGGATGGGAAGCTGACTGCGAAGAAGTTGAGTCACTGGTTAATATTGGTGCTTCTGATGCTGATTAAGTAAGTCAAAATAAGTCAAGTGGGGTTTTAGGTACGTAATTTGAAAGAAAGGTTCTAAGAAGTACCAGTACGGAGATCAAGAAGCAGAGAACGGTTTCACGAAGGACGGCAACACCAACCACGGCTTCCACTTCAAAGTACATATTGGGTTGATGTGATAAGCAAAGTTTGCGAGGATGCCTTGGCAATTTGTTAGTTGTGGTTTTGACTCATTGGATTTTTGCGGTTTGTTTTAGATTACTGTATCTCAGATGTTTCATGATGGCACTTACTAGATACGTTTGAACACGTTTACTTATAGATGTGGTAATTGGCTGTATGACTAAAGTTTAGCATATAGGGTGGTTAGTATATGTAAGATTTTGTGAAGTAATTTTAGGAACATTTTATTCAGTGATATATTGTACGACTTTCATGTGCTATTAAGTAAGTTTTGTTGGCTGCGTCTGGGATTTTCTGCCTGTGTGATTAATCGTAATAACTTAGATTGTATTGAATACACTTAATTTATAAATATTTACTCATTTAAATGATTGTGTAGACATTCTAATGTGTTGTGTCTGTGGGTTTTGAACTGTCATGTGTGATTGGTTTGTGTGGTGTTTTATTTTTTTGAGATAAATCCTGTATTTTGTTTGACCTTGCTTGTCTTATCTGTTTGTATATCTACGCATTGTGTGCTTCTATTTCATACATGCTAGAGTTTTAACTTTTGTTAGTATTTTTTAGTTTTTTGTGTGTTTACTTTATTTTTATGGACGTTATTATTTTATACATGCTAGAGTTGTAACTTTTGTTGATATTTTTTTTAATTTATGTTTTGTTGGTTTTTGTAGCTGTGATTTGGTCAGTGAGTTCGGTGGCTGTTAACACTAGTTGGCTTTGAATTGCATCCTATTTGTTTCTTCATTTTCTTTTCGTGGACTTCTTCTACTTGTGTTGAAATACCGATCAGATTTACCAATATATACGAAACTTTCATGTACCAGTCTCTAAAACGGAAGTTGTAAATAACAGATTAGAGGCAAATGAGGTGTTTAAAATTAATGGGCATGTAGATAATTTTAAGATTATAAACACAACATTAGAAGCTTATGTAAAAAATTCGATGAATTTGTTGTTTTTCTTGAGCAGTTTTAACTTTTATTTGAATGTACTGTTCTCACTGAGACTTTTAGTTTGGATGACAAAGACTATACGCTATACATAATTCCAATATGTTATGATGAACAATAAGGGGGATTTTAATAGGAACGATGAGTTGTTTTTTTTTTAAGAAGATATCATTCACAATTATGAAATAGTTAAATTGGGGTTAGTGACTCTGCTAAGAGTTCATATACCTAACTATGCTGGTAAAAGTTATAGTATTATGGGTGTTTATAGGCCGCCCTCATCTTGCCCAAGAAAGTTTAATGAAAACTTGCGTAGCTGTTTTGAGGGTGCTTTCAACCTCAAGCTAGACTTCAACATACTGGCGGGTGATATTAATATGTACCTTTCATCGGATTTAGATTACTGCAGCGACTACTTCAATATGCTTTCCGAGTTGGATTTTACTTCGTGTATAAATGAATACACAAGAGTTACACAAAGTTGCAAATCCTGCCTAGAAATCTTTATTAGGAGTGACTACGATGCAGAAAACTTTTCGTTGTTACAGTTGTTACAGATCACTATATGACTGCACTGCAAATAGTTGTGGCTAATAAAATTGCTAAACAAACGGACAAAAGGAGAACGGTTACAAAGATAAACATAGATAAATTAAAAAATAAATTGAATGTAGGTTGGAATTTTGTGTATGAACATACAGACGTAAATTTGGCTGAAAACGCTATTATGGATTTTGTTAACAAGAATATTATTGAAGCACAGAGGAGTATATGATTCCACGCAATGAGATTAGAAGAAAATACTCGATAACCAACGGCTTGGTGAAATCAATTAATAAAAAAGACCAGCTGTATAGAATGTGGCAAGCAGATGCAAAGAACTCAAATTTGAAGAGTGAATGTGAAGTGTATAGAAAAACATTGACAAAACTGACTGACAAGGCTAAACAAGATTACTACAAGGATCTGGTCGTGAAGAGAGATCCAAAGTCACTCTGGAAAATTATTAATATTGGGAATAAAAATGTTCAAAATATCGAATCCGTAGAAGATTCAAGTGGAAACAGTATACGGGATGTGTCTCAGATGTTGGAGGCTTTTAATGATTTTTTATATTAATACTGCGAAACCCTTATGTCAGCAGTTTCAGAATAAAAGATTGGTTGCAGTTGATAACAGAAAAGTAAGTGATTCCAACTTCTTGCGTGCCACTGATGAAAGTCACGTAAACAAAGTGATATGGAGTTTAAACAGCAATAAATGTCCTGATTTTGATGGAATTTTTGCAGAGGCTATCAAGCCAGTTTCTCGTTTTGTGGCGTCTCCTCTCGCTTATATCATTAATCTTGCTACGAAGTATGGCAAATGTCCAGGCATATTCAAAGTTGCAGTTGTAAAGCCAATCTACAAAAGTCACGTAGTAGAGCACATTGTAATAGTTATAGGCCCAATTATGTCATAACAAATTTCTCAAAGGTGTTTGAATATATTCTTACGGTAAGAATTGTGTGCTTTCTTAATAAGTATGGGGTGCTTTCAGATGGTCAATGTGGTTTTAGGGAACAGTCCTCAACTGGAAACGCGATAGCTATACTGACATGGCTTATTTACGATAGCCTTGACAAAGCGAAACGTTGTTTGAGTGTTTTCGTAGATCTTGAAAAGGCGTTCGATCCCGTGAGCCAGGACAAATTGCGTAGTACACTGGAAGATATTGGGTTCAGGGGTATGGCATTGGATCTTATACGGACCTACCTGGGAGAGAGGCAGCAGTGTGCTGTGGTCAGTTTCTTCTCTTTATTTACTTCAGTGCTGGTAAACCCAAACTTTAAACATTCCTGAGAAAATTCTCTTCATTTTTTTTTGTTTTAGAAACACTCTAGCCTGTGCACTTGTTGATAAGTTACTATCGTCAAATTCTCGCTTTTGCTCACCTAAAAATTAATTCATGATTATGTATGCATTGTATAAATCTACTGCTACTCGAATATCGTGAACTGCAATTAACACGCAAATAACAACATACCCATTTACGCTAGAAGGATCGAATGAAAAGGTCAAAGCTCATAAAACGCTTCTACACAATTCCACTCAAGAAAACCGTCAGGCATTTAACGACGCAAAAACCCCTATGTCCGCATTCTTTCTGAGGCCAAAAACTCGTTTAATAGCCACATTAAAAACAAAGTCCTCTCAAGCTCCAACGGCAGCAAACACTTCTGGACGCTTGCTAAATCTATTAGGAGTAATTTCTGCAAGAGCCCGTTCCCACCTTGTGTTTCAGGGGATAAAGTTGTTTCCACCGCCCTGGGCAAGGCTGAACTTTTTGCCTCGTGGTGCGCCGCCAGTTCTACTCTCAACCCACCTCCAAATGTTCAACCACCAACAGTCCCCAATGTCGCGCATAAAATAACTGATATCATTTTCAAAACTAAAAAGGTACGAAAGATGCTATCTCCTCTTAATACCAGAAAAGCCTCTGGCGTTGACGTGATCCCAGCAATTATTCTCAAAAAATGCGCACCAGAACTTCCTCCTGTCCTAACTCATCTGTTTCAGATATCTTACAATAGAGGCATATTCCCTAGTAACTGGAAAACTGCTCGAGTACAACTCGTCCCCAAGAAAGGATCCAAAGCGCTTCCTAGCAAATACAGGCCTATTTTTCTCCTTTCAGTCGTCTCTAAAGTGATGGAAAAGTATATAAACACCGAATTACTAAAATTTCTTGGAAAACACGGTCTAATCCACGACAGTTAGTATGGATTCCGTGAGCGCAGATCAACTGACGACTTCCTTTCCTTTGTCACCCATTCTCGGAACAAGTCTATGGAACTACACGGTGAATCCCAGATCGTCGGTCTAGACATATCCAAAGCATTTGACCAGGTCTGGGACGCACCGCTGCTTAACAAACTGCCGGCCTTTGGCCTACCTCCAAAACTCTGTACCTGGACAGCAAATTTCCTCTCCAACCGAAACATTTCTCTTGTCGTGGATGGCCATTCCTCTGAACTCTATCCACTTAACGCAGGAGTCCCTCAAGGTTGTGCTAAAGCCCCTAATTTGTTTCTTCTCCACATCAATGACCTCTTTAGCACATCCAACCCAGTTCACAGTTACGCGGACGACAGCACCACTCAAATATATAATATTTCAAGCTGTCTCTTTAGCCCAATTAGATAAGGATCGCAGACTCGTGGAGGGTTCTGTCTCTGTGGATCTCCAAAAAATATTAGACTGGGGAAGTAGAAATATTGTGCTATTCAATTCCACCAAATCTCAGTCTTGGTTTCTGTCTCATAAGAGATACACCAGCCCTAGAACCATCACAATGAACAACCAAGTTATTCAAAGTAAGGAGTCCTTTTCAGTTATTGGCATTTCTGTGGATCGAAATCTCAACATGTCATATCAATTGCAGGAGCCGCTACTAAGAAATTAGGTTTCCTCTCTCGGCTCTCAAGTAATTTTCACCAGTTAATCTCTATACTTTATATACTTCATAAATAAGGCCAAACCTCGAATTCTGCTCCCACATCTGGGGTGCCGCTGCCGCTTCTATACGTCTTATCGGTGACCCTACCCTCACCCAAAGGCTGCCATCCCACCGATGTGCCGTTGGTGACCTCTCTCTCTCTTTTAGATATCTGCACGGGCACTGCTCAGAGGAGCTTTCTTCCATAGTTCCTCCACCTGCTGCCCCCAACAGATCTACCAGGGGAACAGGGTGAATGCACCATTTTACTTTCCAGGTCACCAGACATAGAATATCTTGTTATGCCCGCTCCTTTGTCCCGAGGACTTGCAAGTTGTGGAATTCCTTGCCGGCACATGTTTTTCCTTCTCCTCCGAACCTTCAAACCTTCAAGTCCAGAATTAACAAGTTGCCTCTTTCCTCCTTGTCGACACCCACGGTGCGATAGTATTTAGTAAGCCCTCGTGGTGTGTTGTTGAAATATAAAAAATCCACTGAGACTGGCTGCAACTTAAGGATATGAAGCATTTATACACGCCCGTAGACGTTTTTGAATGTTCTAAACAAACCGAAACTTCTCGCGAAAGCGCGAGAACGTCTGCTGTGATGTAAGACGAGGGGGCGCGAGTAGAATTGTGATTGAAAATTGGGTCGCAATATCTGACTTTGAGAAACGCTGGCTTAGCCGAACGAGCACGTATCTGTTTTTCGCAAGTTAGCGTTGCATCCTGGGAGCTTCTCAAAAACTTCCCGACATTCGCACAACTACATATATCAGAAGAGGCGTTATCTGCTGTTGTGTCATATGCATATAAAACCAACCAATTACCCGACCCCGAATTCATCGACAAGTCACTAGCAAATACAATTCTTATTAACTTATTCTGTCGACGACATTATACAAACGCATAATATTTAATTTTGTAGGGCTAGTAAACATATCCGAAATTCACATACATATTGTGTTACAGAGACAGACTGACCTAATAATTTAATCACGTAGCTCCCCCTAGCAAGGAAAGATACAATATTAATAACTATATATTCCATTTATCCTCCTTCCCTCACAGGATTGAAAAGCATGCCAGACGGGATTGTCTACCTACTGGCAATCCAATTCCAGGATGAGATTATTAAATAATAATAACTTACAGCTACTATATGCGGACCAACAAACCACTTTCATTACTCACTTCATTGTCCGCAAAACTGGGAAATTAGTTACGGGGACAACACTTGATTAAGGTCACTGCGTCAAGTTTGTGTGATGTCTAATATACGAATGCACTTCTAAGTGTCCTACTTAAATTATGTTGTCTTGATATTTTAGTCTAGTTTACTGCTAGCCTGATTGGGTAAATTTTTGTAAGACATATTAGCAGCATCATGATTACATCTGTTGATTCATTGTTAATAAGCTATTTATATTGAATGGCTTTTTATGGTTTAAAACCTGCTTGGCCTAACTAGACCATACCTGACCTGATCCTAGTTTTCCCTTGATCTTGACGGTATGCAAGATTTTCTGGATTCAGATTGCAAACACCCTTTTAGTAGAGCCACTTCACTAAATTTATATGATTTTAAACCAATAAGTTTTTCTGATTTCTATTACGAAACACGGTGACAGGACAGTGTTCTAAATTATCGAAAAGTATCCACTCAAAGTGATTAGTAAAAAACATGTAAATTTTGCCTATATG
This sequence comes from Tillus elongatus, assembly GCA_964006375.1. Taxonomy (NCBI): domain Eukaryota; kingdom Metazoa; phylum Arthropoda; class Insecta; order Coleoptera; family Cleridae; genus Tillus; species Tillus elongatus. Next base: position 125,944,345 of record OZ023266.1, read on the forward strand.
GTCCCTGACCTTTTACGTGCGTCCCATCCGCACGGTTTCTCACTTTTTCCTCCTTTGGCCCCAAACGCTAGTGTAACTTTTCTCTTTCGGCCAGTCAGTTCAACTGATGTTGCCTGCGTAATTATAGAACTTAAAAATACTAACCAGGTCGGACACGATTGTTTGTCGACGGATCATAAAGACAATTTGTGAATTTATTGGTGCACCACTTGCTTTTCTAGTAAATAAATCAGCAGTTTTCGGATGTTCTTAAAATAAGCAAGGTTATATTATTTTCTAAGAGTGATGATCCTCTATTGCTACTGAACTACAGGCATCTTGCCATTTCCAGTGTTGTATCAAAGATTGTTGAGAGGGTGGTTTATGACAGGGTCATGCCCTTTCTGATCTAAAATGATCTACCGACTGACTCCCAGCATGGTTTTAATTCAGGTAGGTCAACGCAGAGTGCAGCTTTTAGTTTGGTGGGGTTTGCTTCTGGAAATGCTGATTCTGGTAGGCATGTGCCAGCACTTTTTGTGGACATGCCTAAGGCCTTTGATTGCCTTCGCTTGAAATTTATCGCCAGCAAACTTAGCGCCCTTAGATTGAGGGGTCGAATGTTGGGTTGGATGATCTCTTACCTTGGGGGAGAAGGAAGTATGTATCTGTAGCTGCCCATGATTTCAATCACAGTCTATGTAACAATGGAACTTTTACTGCAAAAAATACAAAATTTTAAACGCAAATTTAAGGTCCCAAGTACTCGAGATGTTTGCCATCTTTCATAAAAACTATCTAGTACGTTTCTAATTTGTTGTGGTGAAATCAAAGAAACTTCCTCTCTTATGCGCTGTTCTAACTCAGCAAGATTTTGGGAACGATTTTTATACACCTTGGATTTGACATCATAATAAAAAATCACAAGGTGTAGGATCAGGAGAAAACGGTGGCCACTCTATGTTCTCGCTTCTGTCAATCCAACATTGTTTGAAAACTCCACTTAAATAGCGGCGCATATCTCGGTGGTAATGAGATGGCACTCCATCTTGCTGAAACTAGACCTACTCATTTGGCACTCCTAGGGCAGGAATCACTTCATTTTGTAGCAGTGCCAAATATCTTCAGCCTTTCAAGTTACTGTTGATATTAACTGGTTCGATAATTCAAGTATAAATGATACCCGCCCACACGTAAAATTTCTTTTGATGTTGTGTGTGGTTCATTTAATGAGGATTTTCGGTGGACCAATATCGACAGTTGTGTTTGTTCTCTTTACTATTTAAACAAGTAAGTTCCCATTATCATTAATATAGTCCATCATAACTTTGCAAAATTTATTACGCCTATCATAGTCGTCGTCGTTGAGTTCCTGCAACAAAACAGCATTGTATGGACGAACATGTTCCTTTTTTAACATAGGTAGTATGTACAGATGTATCTTCTTTATAGAATGAGATAATAAAAATGTGAAAACTAATTCTGATAGAGATTTTTTTACGTAGAACTGAACCATGCAAATGGCTTTTTCTATTACGCACAGATTTTGTGGAACAAGCCAAATTTATTAGTAAATGGAACACCTGTATATTTTTATATTGTTGGATCTGGCTCACTAAGAGCATTATGAATATATAAGGATATATATATATATATATATATATATATATATATATATATATATATATATATATATATATATATATATATATATATATATATATACATATATATATACTTTGAATTGACTGATTAACATAATTTCTTTGTATTTCAATATATGTAGATTATATGGACAGTGTTTCTTGAAACAATGGGTCCAGTACAGTAATTTTGTTTATGATACAATCAGTATTTTTTAACTAACTTTACTCAGCCCACTTTGTACTTTTTAGAATATATCACATATGTTATTTCGTTAGAGAGAACACAAAACAAAGTCTCTTAATTAAATTTCATCTTACTTCTTACAGCAGGGAATGGAAAATAATTTAAGAAATCAAATAAACAGCCTTCATTGCTTTAATGAATGAGGTTTGGAATCTGTGATTAGCACTGATAAGTACAATTTAGAGACCCAATTCAACACAATACAGTTTTTAGACCTGACGATCCTTTCGCTAACAAAGTTAGCGTCATCAACGGGAGCTAACTTTATTAGCAGATCATCATCAAGTCTAAAAAGTGTATTGTCATGAATTGGGTTCTCTAAGTTGTACTCTTTATTTCACTACTTGTCAAACTGTTAGTTCTACCTAAAAGTAATCAACTCTTTTTTTGTGTATTGTGATTTTGAATTTAATTAAGGTGATATGGTCGAAAATTAATTTTTTAACAATTATGAAAATAACGATACTCTAAGTTGTTTTTTAGAATTTAACGAAAATGGTGATAAAAAAATGATCTCAGTTATATTTCGAAAGGTATTTCATCAGCATATTTCGGTTCTATCATAAGGTATGTTACATTTAGCATTTTTTAATAGGCTTCCGGAAAGAAGACAGCCGTATAAAGCTATATTTGAGACAATTAGAAAAATCTTAATGATATAGGTTCATTTTGACAAAAGCGACCGAATCACCCAACAAATTATGGTTCTGGCTAGTGTAGGAACAAATTCTACAAATTCATACGGAAAAAGCAGAAGATGGTGTAGGGGTTCCAAAATCCAGGCTTCAATAAATAATGAAAAAGGATAAGTTTGAACCATATAGATAAATACAAAACGTGTCAAAATATTCATCCCGGAGTTGCACAAAAGCGTTTAGTTTTGCAATCGGCATATAAATTCAAGCACGGATAGAGATTTTGCGAGAATACTAAATACTTTCCGCTTGGAAAATATGATTAAATTTGTTATTTACGAGGGCAGCCTAACATCAAGCCGATACAGACAAAAAAATACTGAAAGAAGAACTGCCCCCTTTATGTGACAATATTCCATTCGTTCACTTATATTAAATATTTTGGAACAAGATGGTGCTCCAGCGCAAAACTTACGAACAGTAACGCCATATTTAGATATTTTGTTATTGTAGTTCCTGAATAGGCACCCACGGGCCTATAGGGTGGACGCCAAGATGTCCAGATTTGTCAAATGGGGATCTTTTTTGTGGATATACTTAAAAAGAAATTTCCCCACTAGGCATCCTATGAAGCAGGATATGTAGACCGACGTGAAAACAGAACTGATAACCTAGGAGGCCAGGGCCATTATAAATGAGAAAAGTTTGCCAAACTTTCATAAACATAGTCAAAATCTATTTGAGCAATAAATTTAAATATTTAATTTATTTATTTATACTATTTTAGTTTTAAAATATACTGTTTCAAATATTTAATTTAATAAGTTCATACCATAGTTATCTCAAAATACTATTGGTATATTATCGTAGAAAAAAATCACTAATGAGGAGATCTTGACTTTTGAATTTTGAAAATTTTTCTTCAAAGAGCGCGAAGGATCCCTAGATCCCTGTATATATATATATATATATATATATATATATATATATATATATATATATATATATATATATCACTTTTTTTAGGTTTCTTTCGGAAAATTTTTGTATCTCCTGAAGAAATAAAGCTATGGAAACTAAATTAGGTGCCTATATTTATATTATAAATAAAACATTACGTACCAAAACTCTAGGTTAAAAAAAGTTATAGGTTTAAAAAATGTCTGAATGCAAAAAGTGCATTATGGTAGTGAATTTTTATAAAAATGTTTTTAATAACAAATATGTCTTTCTTAACGAAAGCAGGCATCAAATTTGCTTACCAGAGTAACCTATATAGTAGAAACAACGTACCACATTTCAACAATTAACTTTTTTTGTTTGAAATAGTACAAAAATTTACCAAAAACAAACTTAAAATAATCCCAAAAACTGCTTTCCTGGTCCACGAACCCTGGATTGAAAGCAAATTAAGCTATTGAAATTTGAAGCATTTAATGAAACTTCGCTAACATAAAGCACTCGCGTCCCGAATTTCTTTTTTTACAAACATGCATTATATTTCAATGGAAAATGCAAACATGCAATAAGATAAAGCGTCTTCGATTAAAAAAAAAAAAACAGATAATATATATCATCAGACTTATGGGCCATCCTGTGATTGTAAAAATAATTCTATAATATGCAGCTCAAGACACTCTATAATTAGCATATACAAATTTTTCTCGTATCTTGTATAATAACGGATATATTTAGCTTCATGCTTTATCGTAGAAACTCGTTACCTGTATACACACACACAAATATATATATATATATATATATATATATATATATATATATATATATATATATATATATATATATATATATATATATATATATATACATATATATATATATATATATATATATATATATATATATATATATATATATATATATATATATATAATATATATATATATATATATATATATATATATATATATATATATATATGTATATATATATTATAGTAAATTTTCATAAAAACGTTTTAAATAGTAAATATGTGTTTTTTAAGAAGCAGTCATCAAATTTGGTTACCAGTATGACCTATATAGTAGAAACCATGTACCATATATCATCAAAATAACAGTATTGTTTGAAAATGTACAAAAATGTTTCGAAAATAAACTTAAATTGCTCCAGAAAAAGCTAATCTCCTGGCCAACGAATTGAGCTATTCAAATTTGAAGCAATTAAGAAAAATTCGCTACCATAAAGCACTCGCTGCGTCCGAAATTTATTTTCTTACAAACATGCATTATAATTACGTGGTCGAAATTCCGTACGTTAAAAATCAGCTCAGCACTGGCACGGACCGGAGGAATCCGACTATATAATTATAACAAAGCATTGTTTTATCTATTTGGGCTGAGCAGATTTCAATAAAAAAATCGCTACCCTGGCGGACTTGCTGCGTCCAGAATTTATTTTCTTATAAACAGGCATTATAATTACGTGGTCGAAATTAGATACGTAAAGGTCAGATTAGAATGGCACGGACCGGGAACCTCACTATCTAATTAAAACAAAGCATTATTTATTCTATTTGAACTAAGCTGATTTTCCTGACTAACGAACTGGTCGAAGCCACTTGCAAAAGGAAGGTATTCACCAAACTTGATCGTCATCTACGTATTATTTTTTGAGTTATCGGTGTGTGTATTTATATATATATATATATATATATATATATATATATATATATATATATATATATATATATATATATATATATATATAAACATATAAGGTCTGAAACCGACCTCACATTTGGGTTCCAGGGGTCCTAAATGGCGCTCATTTGTAAAAGTTTTTTCAAAATTCAAAAGTCGTGATCTCGTCATTAGTGAATTATTTTTAAGAAAATTCGCTATAAACAGATAAAAACCGAAATCAAAATTTTAGTACATGGTTTACTTTTTATGATATAGGCTCGAGTGCCAAATTTTAGTTGCCCTAACATTGTTATAGTTATAGTTTCTCTTAGGTATTATTACAAGCTCATTTAAAGAATTTCTCTATTTTTATTATCACAAAAGATATTCAAATATTCAAATCATGTGTTCTAGCTCCCTTTGAGAAAAATCACCAAAGTTCAATTTTCTACGAAGCTAGAAAATTAAATATATAGGTACTGTAAGCCTCTTTAAAAGAAACAACTTGTATTACAGATTTCATTAGAGTTACAGAAGCTTTCCAGAAGAAAACCTGATTCATATTTAGAAAATTTCGGGATGCAGCAAGTGCGTTATGGTAGAGAATTTTCATTAAAGGCTTCAAATTTGTATAACTCAATTTTCTATAAATCTAGAAAGTTGAATTTTTGTGTGTGTGTGTGTGCGTGTGCGAGCGTGCGCGCGTACGTATGTATATTTTACACTTACAGATCTAAATTTTGGTACATTATTTACTTTTTATGATATAAACCCGAGCGCCAAATTTTAGTTGCCCTAACTTTGTTATAGTTATAGTTTGTCTTAGGTCTTGATACATGCTCATTTGAAGAATTTCTCTCCTTCTATTATCATAAATCATTTTCGAAACTTATGCTCTAGCTACGTTTAAGAAGAAACACTATCAAGGCCCGAAACTCATTATTTTATGTCGCTAGGGAATTAAAATTTGGTGAATATACGTACTGTAAGTCCCTTTAAAAGAAACTTCTTTCGCAAATTTCGTTAAAGTTACAAAAGCTTAGCAGAAAGAAACTTAATTCACACCCAAGAAGTCAATTAATTATTCAAATAACTTACCTACCTGACCAACTAATCAACTATATTTACGTTGCTATTCTTATTATTTGATTTACATGCAATCATTTACCTCAAAACAAAACCCTCAAACAAATGATAAATAAACAAAACAAGCTAATATTCTTTAGTTTCCAATTTTAAAAGCATAATACAAGTACAGGTTATTATATCTATTTTATTGACAATCATTTACTGCTTAACCTCAAAACAGAACTGTCAAACCGTAATAAATACACAAAATATGTTCTGGTTTTGACTTCAAGTAGCGGATGTAAAACTTCCTTATTTTCGCCCACAAATCTGCGCAAGCGAATAAACCCGAAGGCGGTCATTAGCGTGGGATCGCCACAGTTCGGGTATGAACGTTATCGTTGCATTATGATGTATCCGTGTGGTATATATATATATATATATATATATATATATATATATATATATATATATATATATATATATATATCAATCTACTCGTGACAGTTGACTACTCTGTCTTAGTCTGGAATCATACTTTAATCACATAAAGTGTTTCAGATTTTGATTTCAATTTGGGAAAAACTCAAAATTTTGTAAATGAAATGAAATAAAATTCACAACAGAGGTTTTTAACTTCATTTCTTCCTAATGTAAACTTCTATTCCAGTTACTTTAATGTTTTCAAAAATATAGCGTATTCAAAAATATTTTTGTATATTTGTTGGGGAAAAGTATGTCCAGTATACCTCATTGACGAACTCGTCCGCGATTGTAACGAAATTAAGGCTTGTGCCAAGTTTCGTTCAAATCAGTTGAGTAGTTAAGTGATCGCTAGGATATATATATATATATATATATATATATATATATATATATATATATATATATAAACATATAAAAATTCAAACGGACGTTGGATATGGGTTCTTGCGGCCCTAGTTTGCGCTCATATCAAAAAAATTTGCGAAAGTCTTACCATCGTTACCTCTCTATTAGTGAATAATGAAAATTCACTAATACAGGGTATTTCTTTAAAAAAATCATACGTTTGGTTTATATCACAGAGGTTGTGCTTAACAGGAGAAGCCTATCTGCGTTATTCAATTTTACGTAGAAAAATCCATTAGATTTACTTTTCACTGTTTTATTATCTCCTAATATAAGGGATACAGGGGGTGGCTAAAAATGACAAATTTAAAAAATCACCCTGAAGCTCAAAAAATATTGCTATGTCAATTTTGATTTCGGTATCGTTTCTTTCACAAAGAAAAAGAAGGGTAATGAGAAAACCGCCAGCTTTTATTATTACTCATGCCACACAAAAGCAACTGATTTCGGACACTCTGTACAACTGTAAGTACTTGTGGTTCATTTGAATCATATAATTGCGTCCTACTATAATAATGTTTCTAAATTGAGGAAAAGGTTATCAGCACTCAAAATATATATTTTTAATCCGCCGCTATTTTTATTCTTTAACGTCGCTCCATTTCCGCGACTATGGCCAATTACCGACGCCAGGGAGCACTTTCACCCCACTTTCCTGGAAATTTGGCCGAACCCCTGCTTTTCTGTAAGGAACAAGATGATTTTTTTATGCAAATTTGTTACCATTACGCATTTTCTGCGTCCACACATTATTTTTATTGTAAATCAACATATCTTATCAAGTGCCTTTTATTAATTTTTCCCAAGTATCGGACTAAATGTGTGCTTTTCTGAAGGCTTCACTATATATGTATCAAGATTTTTGAAGATTATAGCTGAATGGGAGGGATTTAGGATTTGAAATGAATGAAAAACTTTTTTTAATACTTATATTCACTACCTGTTTGATTACCAATTTTTTTATTAAAACTCGCTACCAAAACTCACTTGCTGCGTCAACACTATTTTGTTATTGAAATTGGATAACTCTTATTTGGTGCCTTTTATTTTTATTTTTTCAAATATCATAAAAGATCTGTTATTTTGGCTATTTGGGTTTGCTTAAAATGGTCTGCGTGTGTGTGTTTTGTTTCTTTAACGTCGACCTATTTCTGCGACTATGGCCAATCACCGACGCCAGGGAGCAGTTTCACCCTACTATCCTGGAAATTTTGACGAACCCCTGCCTTTCTGTAAGGAGGGTAGGGATCTTTGACGTGCCCAACATCGCATGGACACGGGACCGACGGCTTTACGCCCCCTCCGACGGGCGGAATGTTCAGACATTCAACTTGCTCAAATACAATGACAGAACCTCGGTTGATGTTAATTTTACAGTTTGTACTGAAAAAGTGAAAGGAGTACCCTGAGATTGAACCCAGTACCCTTCGATTCAGAGGCACACGTTCTTACCCCTGAACCACCGAGGTTCTTTTTACATGGTCTTATAAATTCAAAACAAGGGTTCTTTTAAATTAATCATAGGTATACTATATCAACACGCAAAAGTGTTAAGCAAATTGCCTATTGCATAAACTTTCAGCACTTCCGTGATGAATTACAGTGGACCAATAAATTAGTGTACGTCCGCCTAAATCGATTGGTGTATGCAGGGGTTGCATACATGTAGGCGCTGTCGGTCGAACGATACGCACTCTGTTTAACGTGACCAACAAGGAAAGATATTCAACTTGCTCACACACAATGCCAACCCCTGTTGATGTTAATTTTACAGTATGTACTGAAAAAGTAAAAGGGAAACTCTGGAAATCTAACCCAGTACCCCTGGGTCCAGACGCACACGCTCTTACCACTGGACCACAGAGGCTATAAGAAGCAGCTGCTAGAATGCACTTGCTGCATAATGAACTGTAATAAATTATGTTCGTTCTAAGACAACAAAATATGTTTATTTTGTTATGTTCCTGCATATCAAAATATATGGACTATTTCTTCACAAAACCTAAAAGGCTACTAATAGCGGACCCAATTTCTTTGTCTAGCCAAAGTTTAATGCTAAATACAATTTTAACTCAAATATCAACACTTTACGTATTTTATTTAGATCAACTTCTAATCATTTGTACAAAGATTCCTGCCATTAACCTCTCACAGTTAATACGAAATCGATTTGCCATAAAAGTATTTGGTGAAGGGGAGAGTTTATACGACCGCTAGAATCTAATGGGTGGTTTTAGTTTACTTACTCTTCTCGCTTTTAATGAAATATATTATACTGCTTTAGTCCTCTATCCGTAACGAATGACTTTTTAAGCTGTTGAAGCATCCGGATGAGCTTTGTTTGAAATAACAAGTTAAATAAAGATAAAGCCAAGTTGAGAGTGTTGCGTTCACAAAAAAGTCGTAAAGTTGTCGCATCCATATCTTTAAATTAAATCTTTAGAGGCAAACAAAGGAAGTTTGGAATTAACAGGTTATATAAAATTTATATTAGCTAAGGTATTTTAACGTTATGCAAAGTCGAAAGTCGCTAAGATTTTTAAATAATTTTGGTCGAACATCTACATTTTTGATATTATGAAACTTTTTATAGGTAGCGGAGGTAATATTTTAATCTTGTGTTCTAGCTCCCTTTGAGAAAAATGACCAAACCTCAGTTTTCTACGAAGCTAGAAAATTAAATGTCTAGGTACTCTAAGTCTCTTTAAAAAAACAACTTTTATTACAGATATCCTTAAAGTTACAGAAGCTTTTCAGAACAAAATCTTATTAATATTTAGAAAATTTTTGGGACGCAGCAAGTGCGTTATGGTAGCAAATTTTCATTAAATGCTTCAAATTTGTATAACTAAATTTTCTATAAACCTATAAAGTTGAATTTTGGTAGGTAGTAAGGTCTTTTGAGGGCAACATATCAACCAAATTTCATCAAAATAACTTTATAATTTTTTGAGATACAAATATTTTTTTTGAAAAAATAATATTTAAAGAAATGTTTGCAATGTCTTACCATCGATACCTCTCTATTAGCGTTTTTTTTTTTAAATAGAGATTCGCTAAAATGGAAAGCATCTGCCAAATTATAAACGTCGCAGGTATTTTTCCTTATTAATCGCCAGCATGATTTTGTTTTAGTCAACCTAATCGAACCGATTTTCTAACAAAACAAGTTTTTCTAAACCAAATTTTCAAATTTCTTGATACAAATTTACCAATGTCACAATAAAAAATATCTGCTGTAAATTATAATTTAAGACTCAAGGTGACAAAATTATCCAGGTGTGTTAAAGAAAAATGAGATCTTGGTCCAAACGTATATAATCTGGACACTACTGTTTCAACCAAATATTAAAGTAAGTAAAACAAAACAAAATGTTACATGCATCACGCGGGAATCGAACCCAGGCCGCGGGCATGTCAGGCGGGTAACAATCAATCAATCAAACAAAACTTTATTAATGTTACAGGGAGTATATATATATATATATATATATATATATATATATATATATATATATATATATATATATATATATATAATATGCACAGATAAATATTTTGATATACAGTGCTCCAACTTATCATATAGCTATATCACTGAAATTTTTATTTACATATACAATAATAATCTATATATTTGTGGAATATTATGAGCTACACTAATAGGTACAAATGCTTATATAAATCAAATCTAAGACATTGGTACAATAGACTACATAAGTTTGACAGAAAAAATTCATTAAAGAAACCTGTGTTACTATATAAAATTTTAGAGTAAAATTAAAACTCATGTCAGAGTTTCTTGTTGTGAATATTGTAGTTTTTCTTTAAATGAAAAACTAAATATTAGTAAACTTAAATATATTTAAGGTAGCTAAACTAGTGATTGGTTAAGTCCCTAAAGGCGAGCATTCTAATACTGAACCATGGACGCGAGTTAATAAACTGTTTCTTTACCTGGGATATAGACGCTAGTAATTTGCTTGAATACAAACCAGCTGTAGACTCTAAAGGAAAACAACAACATGTGTCCCAGACAAACCTTGAATTATGTCTGCCACAAAAGGGTATCAAGTACTCCTCAGCAAGTGGTAGAATGTTAAAGGTTAGTTCTAACTATCGTGGAATCTGATTCTGACAGGTTTGGGTATCTGTACTTTAAAAAAGGGATAGAAATGACCAATGACTTTCTTTCACCCAAATTTCAATCTGACTAGCAAATTGAGTCCGAAATTGTAAATCTTCTCAGGCCCACTCAGATTGCTCAGCAAGCTAGGAGGCACCTGCAGTGACCAGACAATATGGAGGACAATACAGTAAACGGTGAGTGTACTTTTGAAAATAACTTACAATGCCTGATATACGTACGGTATAGTGTTCCTCCCCAGTTATTGTTCCCGGTACAAAACGCGGCGGGAATTTTTGTTAATACTGAATAATTCTTCTCATTCTTGTCCAAAGAGCACGCAGTACAAAGTGTATTGATTAAATAAGTAGAAATTTCGTGGGCAAAATGTTAAAATTATTTTAAATTATGTAAGAGCTTCTTCTGGATAGGTAGGTACCTATCTAGAAGAATCTTATCCAATAAAAAAGGTTTTTTATTGGATAATATTAATGCCTAATTATATAGAAGTTCCATAAGTTTAATTGTTAGTAACCCCTTTACGGTTTGAAATGTGTGCTAATTTTTTAATCTAGTGATAGTGGTGGATACGAGTAGTGTGTAAATAAGTAGTAGCTTGATAAGCCGTATCATAAATTCTCACCTTAGTCTAGAATAGGCATTTCTTTTTAACATGTACCTAATGTGTTTGATCGAATTATATTTTTAATTTGGGGCAAACATTTTGACTCCACTCTTATATAAGTTTGAAACTGAAACTTGAAATTAGAAGTATGTAGCTCCATTTTATATGATTTTGAAACTGAACCTGAAATTAGAAGTGTGAATCTACATTTTATATACAATTTTGCAGCTGAAGCTTGAAATAAAAAATATGTAGCGTCATTATATACAATTTTGCAACTAAAACTTGAACCCAGAAGTATGCAGCACCAGTTTATATAATTATGAAATTGAAACTTGAAATCGAAAACATGTGGCACTATTTGAGATAATCTTGAAATTGAAACTTAAAACTAAAAGTATGTGGAGCCATCTAATGTATTTTGAAACTTCAAAGTCAAATTATGTGGTATGCACTAGGCGGTTCGGGAAGTCCAGAGGAGGAATGTAAAGCAAAACGAATTGCCTCCGATTGTGTTCTGACAGACTTGTGTAATTATTCTCTTTGTATCTCGAACGATATTCAGGTACAGCTTCGTTTCACGAAGTGGCAAGAATCGAACACAGAAGACCTGGCAGATAGGCTATAGTCCAAAAAGGACTCGCGATATACATAATTTTGGCATGAATGAATCAAAAGAGCAATTTGAAGGTCAGTAATTTATTTGTAAATTTGGGGTCTTTGTCTTGACACAAGGGGAGACAAAGGGTGACTTGAAATCATTTCCGCACATTCAGTTAGCAATACCTAGCCATTGCGTCCAGCACAATTCGCAAATTTGAATGCCAACATTCGCACGGCAAATCGTATTTGGGTGAACTTTCTATTTCTTGAAGTGCTAATATCTGAATACATAAGACCTGGCAGACAGGCTATAGTCCAAAAAGGACTCGCTAAAATTAAAATCCTCAGCGCAATGGAGCTAGAGGGGGCAACACAAATGCATGATGCTTCAATATTCACTAATTACATTCTTCCTAGTGACGTAAGGGGACGTGTCAGAGGCATGAAGACACAAAAATAAATTGCATTTTTCGCAATACAATTTTGTCTTTAATTTGCAACCTGGATTTTTACAACTACGAGCATTCTTGAGATCACTTACCACAGTTGTTCTTCCCTTTTTTCCAGGCTTAGGGGTTCTTAACCCAGACGGGGAGAGATTGCGTCTAGATACCATTAACGGTAATCTATTTTCACAAGCAGTTTGAGTGCTGTTTCGAGCAAAAAAATTTAAAATCTAGGAATTTTAAATGTCTGCAGATTTGTCCCTTTTTTTCGATCGCCTCTGTATAAAAGCCACAAGTTAGCCACTCCCAAGTCAATTAAATAGAGAATAGATTTAACGGTCTTTTTTTAGTTCTTGTACTGATGCGATAGTAACTAATCCTTCTGTCGATTAAACCAATTCCTCCCATGCAGGAGTTGTATTTGTTCACAATATTTGGTCTTGGAATTACTATGTACTTTGACTATTTTTTACACCAGCGTGGTTGAGGTTCTACTTATAAACCTGTAGAAGCAAGCAGAATATTTTTCATATCAAACCACTGTACCACCAAAATTTTACCATCTCTAACTGATATTTCGGAAGATCCTCGCCCAAGTCTTGCCATTGTCTTTTCAGATGTTAACTGCACACTCCTAGGAATTCTTGACTTCTTTATCCTATCAGTGACCGTCATCTTTTTCTCAAACATGTGGTCCAAGAGGAGTATTGCAGTGAAATATCTATCAATGAAAATATGTGTACCTTCTTTTAAGGTGTCAGATAATCTGATGAAGGTCGAAAGGCTAGGTATTTTGATTTTTCATTTAAAAAGGTAAATTTCAAAGTCGAGTACTAACCCGTCAGGGGCAGCGTAGAATTTTTTCAGTCCCTCATGGTTTGGCTTACCTCTGACAAATTGTTTCAATCTGCAAACACTGGTGAAGGGGATCATTTGTTCGTCGATAGCGAACTCTGTAAGCCTTGGTAACATAAACCATCCCTCGGATTCGATTAATTAGAAGGCGAATCTTGTACAAACGGTCAGACGATTTTTCTGGCAGTGTTACGTTACTATAGATAACAACTTTTGAATTAGCCCTGATTAAAAAAATCTATCCCCAGTCATCGCAGTTGCGATGACATTAACTTTGGTTGTTTTTGCCCAGTACATTCTGATTTGGGGGTATTTCAAGCACGACATGAGTAAGGAAATAGCAAAAAACTTTTTAATTTCAGGTAATGTTAAATTCAGTGGTTTTCCCTTTTCTTCTAGAAATCTTACATTAGTACAGTCGCAAATATTTTGAAAGAGTTCATCATCCAAATACATTTTTATGTAGTCTTGAACTTTCCACTCACCTCGTGTTTCGATATAGTTAAAATCTTGTTGAAATTCTGTGGAATAAAGTTGTCTGATATTTTCCACTTTAATCGGTCAGTAGCACATATCCATTCGGCGAGTGTTCTTGCTCGAACTACACTGAGACGCTCATCTTCGGAATCTTCTTCATCCAAACATTCATCAGGGGCGTCTTCTGTTTCCTCAAGATCTTCTTGAACTACAGAAATGGCAAAAACACGCTCATCGCCAGAGAAATCATCAATTTCAAGGTCGAAGCAGTCGGCATCAAAAAATTGCTCAATTTAATCATCGTCTTTTTTAATGCTAGGTAATATTATGTGACACAGTTTAATAACGAAACCCGGCAATAACAAATAGAAACCTAAACTCCACAAAACAACACAATTAGAAACGGAACTCAACAAATAATAAAATAGAAACTTAAAAATAAACTAAATAGAAAATTGTTCAATATGGCCACCGTTTTGTTCAATGCACTTTATACACCTTTTTGAAACATGCCTGCAAACTCTGGTGAGGGTGTTTCGATCAATATTGTTTATAGCTTCTGTAACTCTGATATTTTGTGGTGGATCGAATTTATACACATAATTCTTCAGAGTACCCCAAAAATTAAAATCCATGGGTGTTATATCAGGACTTCGAGCATACCAATGAACCGGCCCATTGTTACAAATGACAAGATTATTAAAATCTTGGTACAAAAATTCTTTGACAATCCTAGCATTGTGAGCCGGACAATTGTCTTGTTGGTACCAAATCTCGTCTAAATCATCAGAAACTCTTCTAATTGTTGGGCAGATATCATTTCTCAATAGATTAGGATACTTTTCCCCAGTTAAATTATTTTCAAAAAAGAACGAGCCAACACTGAAGTTACCTGAATTTTTTTTAATTAACTGTCCAATCTATAAATAGAAATACAAGTTTTTTACCTGATAAGACGCACCAAGCATCAATACCAAATCTGTCTTGCAATCGTCTTTCTTCCTTTATATGAGAATTTTCATTTGTTAGCCGTCAACATTTATGCCTTGTACGATTGTAGGTTTGTATGGATGGTAATGACTCTGTTTTAAAACACGGTGTAACGTACTTTTTGGAACGTCAATTTGTTCACCATAAAACCGAACATATTGCGGGGGGTTTTCGTTTCTAACCTGTAAGACGGCATTATTTCTTTCTTCATTTCTAGGCATTGGTAGTTTCTTTGGGTGGAAGCTCCCGTGGTTTAATAGATTGGTCACTATCCTGCGAAATATTTTGGTGTTTGGTTGTCGTCTTTCTGGGTAGTTTTTTGATATGAATTTGCAGCTGCCTCAATATTTCGGTTAGACTGAATATAACATTCCAACTTGTCAAAATATTCTTCATTACTGATGATATTGTTGAATAATATTTTAAATAAACAGGAAACAAATTATTTAGTATAAAATTTTAAGCAACGTGGTAAATACACCTCAAATTGTTCAGATAATTAAGAATGACAGTATTCTTAATTGTCGCGATAGTGTTATGTCCATAGCACCTTTTTTTCTGTTATTTTTCAGTTGACTTACGGTTAAAAACAAAGAATTTTCAAAGGGGTCTTCGTAAATAAAGTAAAGTTAGTTGTTTACTAGGTTTACCTATTTAATTAAATTATAACAATTTTTTAGGATATTGATGTAATGTAAAATATCATTTGTAATAATGGGCCGATTGGTGTGCTTAAAGTTCCAATTTTTTTATCGTGAATCCTTACGGAAAATTATGTTCAAAGTAGAAGTCTATTGTTAGACATGGCCTACTGCTTTTTGAACACTTTTTTTGTCATTTGTTTTCTGGTATTGGATTTCATAGCCTACTATCCTCAAAATGGTTTTTCTCAAAATTGTCAGTGCAATTACAAGATTTCTCAAGCATGTTGTACATCATTGGAAAGCTCTTTTCAGAGGTAATCACCTGAGCAAAAATCCAATATTGCTGCCATAATAAAAACAAACGTTGATACCTGTATCTCAAAAACAAATGACAATCCAAAGTTGAGAATAGCACAAAAAGATTACTCTGTAAAAAGTGTCCTGACAATGTGCAAGTCTTAGACATGCCAGGTCAACGCCTACATAGATATTGAAGAAAAAAAAAAACGACAAATTTTGTTTTTTGCAAAATAACACCGAAACGAAAGGAGGCAGGGGAAAGTACAAGTCATCTCTAATAATAACGGAGGTACCAATACATTCCCATCCAGTTTGGGACACTATATATATATATATATATATATATATATATATATATATATATATATATATATATATATATATATATATATATATATATATATACGTGAAGATTGGAACCTGTGATGAGCACTGACAAGTACACCACAATACATTAAAAAAAATTGACGATCGTTTCGCTAACCATGTTAGCGTCATCAGGGGTTGAATAATTCTGAATTACTGATTCATCATCTGATGGCGCTAACTTGGCTAGTAAAACGATCCAGAGGTTTTTTTAAATGCGGTGTGGTGATTTGGGTTCTCCGATTGTATATATATATATATATATATATATATATATATATATATATATATATATATATATATATATATATATATATATATATATATATACTCTATTTGTTTGCTGTACTTTTTGTGATTTTTTATTCATCGGAGTAGTGTGGTGATGATGAACCGGGACCGTTCGAAACTGCAGTCCACGTAACCAAATAAACAATCACAAAAAGTACAGCAAACAAATAAGGTGTATATTTAGAAGTGATTACAGTGTAGTGCAACATTCTAAAAGATATATATATATATATATATATATATATATATATATATATATATATATATATATATATATATATATATATATATATATATATATATATATATATATATATATATATATATATATATATATATATATATACCTTGGATATGGGTTTTAGGGGCCCCAATTCGCTCTTCAAAAAACTTTCCGAAAGACTCACCATCCTAACCTCTCTTTTCATTAAAAAGAAGTTCACTAATACGGTAAATTACTAAAATTGCTATCTGATTTTATACTATTTCCTGAACAATATAATAATAGTGTTAAAATAACAAAGATTAAATAAAAGAACTAAACATTCTTCAGTTTTTTGCAAAAATTCGAGCCAACATCTCTATATTTGAAGAAAAAATGTGTATAAATGTTGTGACATATAAAAATAGTTTTAGTAGGCCGTGATCGAATGTCATATAAACCAATTTCACATTATTTATAGACTTCTTGATTTTCTATCCTTTGAGATGTCGATAAAAACATAAAAGTTACAGAGTGTTTCCATATAAAAAGGGTCACATAAATAAACTTCTGTGAGATTGTTAATAATTCTTATTTCTGATGAAATTTGGTATGCATCTATTTCGAGGTATGCCGAATAGAGTGACGTACTTATTTTCTTCCTAAAAACGGCCCTAGCCTCTTTTTCAATTATTTTTCATACAAAAAATGCATTAGTAGGTCTTAATCAGGTAACATTAAGAACAATTTTCTCAGAGTTTTGCTATCTTTTAATTTTTTGCTTATATCATGAGTTACAGGGGCGTTTCCAAATGAAATGGGCCAGACTGTGTGTGTGTATAAATATATGTAGTCTGAAACTGGCATCGGAGATCTGTATTCATCTTCATGTTCTATAGGCTCTAGTTAGCGCTCATTTGATATTTTTGGAAAATTCGAAAGCCGTTACCTATATAAAAGCAAAATTTTCTTAATAATAATATTCGTTCAGAATTAAATGCCTTTACAATATACATCGAATTATTTTACTTTAGGTACTGTTTATATGACTACTACATTCTACTCCAAAGCATTCTTTTAAGATAAACTTTTATGACTTTATTTTTGTCAGATAAATTATACCATAAAGACCGTAAACCGCTACACGACTCCTTTTCTACTTCCGTACTGCCAGTCGTAAATAAAATTTGTGATTTGTACTGATTTTATGAGCACTGTCCCAACATAATTAATAATTCTAGCTAAAGTTGCAAGCAAATAACGTGTTTTTAAGGGGACGTGAGGAGAAGAATAATAATTTTGTTCGTTCTAATAACTTCCTGGTAAAATTTTAAGCTGTCATCGTAAATTTGATGCGGTCGTTTGTCATATTTTATTACACTAATAAAGTAAAATTAGCGATTCGAGTTAAAAATGTGCAACTCATCGTAGAGGATAAAACCGCGGCCCACTTCTAGGCTTTTACAGTTATTATGGATGTTATTATAGTGATGTCATATTAATTTATAGACATAATGGAATGCATGGAAATGAATTTTTTAGAGTGTTGGAGAAAATAGCTTCTGGAAATTGCCTTTTTTGATTTAGCACGCAACCTGCTAAAGAGTAATCGAGTAGATTTCTTAAGAAAACTGATATTATTAAGCTAGAGTGCAATTATGATTACATCCTGCATTTAATACAAAGTCAATAACATGTGTGTTGGTGAGCACCAAGTATCTAGTACATATATTTGGGTAATTTTAGTAAATATTGATCTATAATCATTGTAAAACTTTTATTTTAAACTAATCGTCGTGGCTAAGAACTTTCATTTATAGAAGTCGATTTATTTAGACCAGTGATTTTAGCAACTGGTTATGTTATATACGGGTGTCTCAGCGAGTCCCTTGAGCATGTGGGGAACAGGGGTAAATCTTTGAAACTGTTTGAAAGTTATCTTATTGATAGGATTTAATTTGTAAAGTGTAAAAATTATTATAGTGATCCAGCTCTGATCATATATGGGATTCCGCAAGGCAGCGTGTTGGGACCGCTGTTATTTTACATTTATGTGGAGGGTTTGTTTTATGCACAAAGTACTGAGAAAATAATATCTTATGGGGATGAAACAAGGATAGTGTATTCAGATGTATCTTGTGATTTATTGAAGGTAAAAGCCCAAAATGATATAACAAATATTAAGCAGGAGTTCAGATCTGATAATGATACATATAAAGTACTTATAATTGTCTGCGTAGTTGAGGTTCATTATTTGACGTGTTATTATCAAAAACAAATGCCATAAACATAATAATCAATCTTTTAAAATTAAAATCGAATAAGTGAAGGTGTGATAATATTATTTCAGATTATAACTAAGGTAAGATGCTTACTGGCAATTAGGCCATTGCTGACCCTTTTTGCTCATCTAAACTAACCTACCCTCCACCTTAAGCTCGATCTCAACGACGACAGTGATTTTTGAAAAATCATCCGCCGCCGGTGAGGATCGAACCGTCGACCCCCGAGTCCGTATTGGAAAGTCTGAATCGACTTTCCCGCACGGCCACGGAGGCGCAGATTATAACTAAGTTGGCATTATAATTAAGTGGCAGGTGGTAGTGGACTTTTCTTTTACGTGATAGTAAGGATTTCGTTACGCCCGAAGAGGTACCACCCCTTACATCAAGGGACCGGTGAAGTCCCAACAGACGTTTCCGGTTCTGGCGTGTGAGTCAGTTTCCCATATAAACAAAAATGATGATGGCTTCTCCTTGTACAAAAGATTCCGAAGCTAAAATACCCCTACATACGGATCTCCGGGAGAGGAGTGTGCAGGGGGCGCCGGCATCAAGATTTAACATATCCTTCTCGAATAAATGTGGCCCAAATTCTAACCTGAACTGCGTCCACCATTTCCTCCAGGCTAATTGGCCTCAACTCCTCTTCCTCACCAAAACCCAAATCAGTGCCAAAAGAGCCACTGATCACCTTAATTTCCCGTGGTATGAGCTCCTTATTTCCTTTAGATTGCATGGACGCGTGTGCGCATACGTCCGTACCCTGCACATTGTACATTGAGACATGTAGAAACATATTTAGGCATTATAAGCTTCTTACAGTCGCTAGCATATATACTCAAATGTGTGTGTTTTGCTTTTAATAACACAACCATGTTTGCAGTGAACTCTTTCGACCATGGATATTATACACGCAGTAAAATTGCACTGAGAATTCCTGCACACAAAACACCAAATTTATATATATATATATATATATATATATATATATATATATATATATATATATATATATATATATATATATATATATATATATATATATATATGTGTGTGTGTGTGTGTGTGTGCATTTGTATGTATAATTGTCAAAATTCAATATAATAATTTGTGTGATCTTTTTTTAATGTTTTTGGTGAATTTTCTTTAAAAAAATTCACTAATGAGGAGATCTCGACTTTTGACTTTTGAAAAAATTCCTTCAAATTAGCACTAATTAGGCCCCCGAGAACACATATCCGGGGTCGGTTTCAATTTTTATATGTTTATATATATATATATATATATATATATATATATATATATATATATATATATATATATATATATATATATATATATATATATATATATATATATATATATATATATATATATATATATATCACACCGATAACTCAAAAAATAATGGGCCGATTTTGATCAAATTTGGTGAGTACCTTCCTTTTGCAAGTGGCTTGGATAAGTTCGTTAACCAGGAGAATGTGCTCAGTTGAAATAGATTAAACAATGTTTTCTTTTAATTACACAGACGGATTCCCTGTATCAGTGCCAGTTCTCAGCCAGTCTTACATGTTCGGTAATTTTTGTACATTTTCACACAATAAAGTTATTTTTGTGAAACATGGCACATTGTTTTTACTATATAGGTTATACTGGTAACCAAAATTGATGCCTGCTTTCTTAAATAAAAATAAAACACACATATTTGCAATAAAAACATTTTAATGAAAATTCACTACCATAACGCACTTGCTGCGTCCAGAGTTTTTATTATATATATATATATATATATATATATATATATATATATATATATATATATATAATATTTTCTAAATGATAGGTATATGTAATGTTTATTGTCTTATTTTGTATTTTCTCTTTGTTTAATTTGCTTTTTTCTGAATAACGTTTAATAAACATATTACTATTATAAATTTAAAATTGGAGCCTGGACGCAGCAAGTCCGTTATAGTAGTGAATTCTCTTATAAATAATCTACACTTTTTATTATAGATACACACACAATTTTTTTCTTTCAAGGAACTTTGCTGAAAAGTCTGTAAGAACTTGTGCTATTGTAAGAACATGTTGTACATAAAAATTCGCTAATGCAATACACAGAAATGTATACAATCTGATCTGATACAGAGGTAGACTTCTTTTTCGGGTCCAGAAAAAATAAATTTCTTTGATCACTTGAAACAGAACAATAGGACTTTGTTAAAGACATGTCGTTTAATATTGTCCCTCCTTCGGACCCAGAATTTTGGTTAAACCTCATCAGTTTTGACATTTTAAATCGTCACTGACATTTTAAGAAGAAAAGCTCTAGAATTTTCTGTAATGTTCAGTAGGTTTTGTTTAACACACCTTATTTTCGTCATAAGCGTTTCTCTGATCACCAGTGCAATCCAATTGTTTTTCTTTAAATATCTATAACTTTCTTTCTTTCAACGTATAAATCTAAATCTTGGTATATGATTCACATTTTACACTATAAAGCTGCAAAGCACCAAATTTAGTTACCATTCCTTTGTTATTTCCAGAGGTATAAACATTTTCCGCAAAAAAACCCTACTTTTCCAGGAAAAACTAGTCGATTTTCCTGGCTATCGAACCAATCCACTTGCAAAAGGAGGGTACTCACCAACTTTCATCAAAATCGGCCCCCTATTTTTTGAGTTTTCGTTGTGACACAAAGATATATATATATATATATATATATATATATATATATATATATATATATATATATATATATATATATATATATATATATATATATAGAGGGTGCGAGATTTCGCTGGTAAAGCTAGACTGTGCTTACACTAATGACATTATCAAAGATTTCACTACAGAAATTCACTAGGAAGTATATACTTCATAACCTAAAATTATTGCCGAATAGACAGGGTGTTCCGGTTGAGCTGTCCATTCACCAACTTCGTTATTTGTATATTTTCACATTTTCGGTGTCCTCGAGTAATTCTACGTCGATAATGTATACGGTAGTATGAGCGGAAACCCATCCATTTTTGAGTTATTTCTTCTTTTTTTAAAATAATGGCCATTGCAGTATCTATTTTACAAGTCTCTATCTTGGTAAGTGATAAAGAAAGGACCATCATTTTAGCAAAGCAGGTGCGCAATACTATTGTGTTTATCGCAATGTACACTAAAGTGTGACTATATATAAAGTATGTTCACAAAAGTGCATCCACTTCTGACAACTTCAACAATCTAAAACTATTTTTTTCCAAATGAACACCCTGTATATTATTATATCGTTGAACTTTAAATTTCATTACCTTTCATTCTGTGTATGCATATCTATACAAAAACTTAAAGCATTTTGAGATATATGATGAAACAACAAATTTAGAACGAATTATACGGCTGTTCGTGTGTAGGAGATAAGAAAGACCCAGTATAAGCTAATTAGTTGGACTTTGAATACTTTACAATTCCAAATAAACATTATTCAGCTGTTTATTGAAAAATAATATCAGAAGTTTAAAGATAATACGTTAAGTAAAGGTTTTGCATAGTACCTATTTGATAACAATAAAAAAATTAACTTAAAAACTTTACAGGATGTGAGGTCCGGAGACCGTGCTGGCTAGGGAACTGGTCCTCCGCGACCAATCCAGCAATTAGGAAAATTATTATTGAGCCAATCTCGGACACGTAACGTTGTGTGAGGTTGTGCGCCATCCTGTTGGAACCACATTCGTCGCAGTGTTTCTAATGGCACGTTATCTAAAAATTCAGGCAAAATATTTTCTAAAAAATTAAAATACCCTGGGCCTGTCAGAGTACCTTCATAAAAATATGGCCCAATGATGTAGTTTCCTAAACATCCTGCCCATACGTTTACATTCCATCGATGTTGGTTGTCTACAGTATGCCTAAAATGGGGATTACTATGTGCATAGTAGTGAAGATTGTGTTGGTTTGGCTTACTGGTACTACTAAATGAACATTCATCACTGAAAAGTACATATTTGAAGAAACTGGGATCATTGTCCATCATTTCTACTGCCCACTTACAAAATTGTACCCTATTTCTGTAGTCTGCCTTTTGTAAAGCGTGCTGCCTTGAAACATGGTAGGCATGGTAACGGTTTCTTTTCAAAGCCTTTCTTGCTGACCAATCGCTTATGTTAAGTTGTCCTGATATTCTTATCGAACTAGATCATCAATCACAGATAAAATTATACCTAATTGCGTTAGCTCATCGTTTTTGTACGGACCACTGGCATTATTGCAATATTTTACACTGCTTGTAGTGGAAAAACGGGTGTTTAGCCTTTCGAATGACGTCTGACGCCTGTCAGAAAAACGTTGGTGATAAATTCTGGATGCTAATAATGTATTACTATCACATTCGACCAAAGCTAAGAGCATATCTCGTAATTCGGCTTCAGAATAATTCATTATTTATTTTCGGAAGATTTTTTAAACTAAAATTAACAGAATACTTTTTGACAGTGTCAAATAGCGTCGCGGGTGAGTTTGTCAACTTTTAAATTTCTAAGCAAAGCACACTTTGTAAACAAGAGCAGGTAATATGTAAAGCCTGTCGATAAAAAGTCAAGCAAAGCAGTCAACATGATTAAAGGGGAAAATGTTGATGTACAATGTTGTTTACAATAAAGTGCTGCAACCAAGTGAAAGGTTGAATATTCATTAAATGTGTTGGAATTCCTTCAAGAATGATAAATGTATACTTTTAATTGCATAGACTTTACATAAAATTCGTCAAAAACATAATGAATATTAGGTGTGTCTCTGATTTCATAATTTTCAAAATATAAGTGGCTTATCAGGAAATCAATTAAATAAATTATTAAAAGTTCAACTAATTAGCTTATACTGAGTCTTTCTTAGCTTCTACACACGAACAGCCGTATAATTCATTCTAAATTTGTTGTTTCATCATATATCTCAAAATGTTTTAAGTTTTTGTATAGGTATCCATACATAGGATAAAAGGCAATGAAATTTCAAGTTCAACGATATAATAATATACAGGGTGTTCCACTTGAAAAAAATTGTTTTTGCTTGTTGAAGTTGTCAGAAGTGGATGCACTTTTGTGAACGCACTGTATATCTAGTGACGCTTTAGTGTACATTAGGATAAACACAATAGTATTGCGCACCTGCTTTGCTAAAATGATGGTCTTTTATCTATCACTTACCAAGATAAAGACTTGTAAAATATAGACTGCAATGGCCATTATTTTTGAAAAAGAATAAATAACTCAAAAATCAATTGGTTTCCGCTCATACTACCGTATACATTTTCGACGTAGAATCACTCTAGGAATCCGAAAATGTGAAAACATACAGGCTGTTCTATTTAAAATAACGAAGTTGGTGAGTGGCCAGCTCAAACGGAACATCCTATGCATTCGGAAATAATTTTAAGTCATAAAGTATATGCTGCCTAGTGATTTTCTAAAGTGAATTCTTTGATAATGCCATTAGTATAAGCACAGTCTAGCTTTACCAGCGAAATTTCGCACCCTGTATAAGCAAAAGTCGCGTTATCTCATTAGTGAATTTTTTCTACGAAAAAGACCACATAATTGCTATAACGACAACAGTACCTATATGTATGTTGCTAAATATTTCAAGAACGAATTGACATTATTTCATTGAGGATATTCATAAGATCTGATATGGCAGAGCTTCTAAATCTTAGTTAATGAGAACACGCCTGTAGATAACAGAAAAGGCAAGATGATAAAGGATTGCTACACGTTTCTTTTTGCCGCAGCAGTTCAAGGACTGTGT
Organism: Tillus elongatus; assembly: GCA_964006375.1. Taxonomy (NCBI): domain Eukaryota; kingdom Metazoa; phylum Arthropoda; class Insecta; order Coleoptera; family Cleridae; genus Tillus; species Tillus elongatus. The sequence continues at coordinate 125,969,465 of OZ023266.1, forward strand.
TAATAGATCATTGCTACTATCATTTGTCTCTTGTGATAGCTATAGTGTTTTGCGATAATATAAGACTACATCGTTAAGCTAACATTAACTAGATTCTTTTATTTATGTTATTTTTGCCATCACGCTGCGAAATCAGAGTTAGAATTAAGTTTTGTTGGAGAAAATTACAAGACACAAAAAATTATTTTGCTCAATTCTAAGCATGGGACAGATAAGATCTATCACCGCTTTAAGGTGTCATCATAAGCACACTCGACGGACGATGTCGTTTTGTCGCAAGTATAACTATATTCATTTTGTTGTAGCTTCCGCATTCGACCTCGTGGGTAACTTTACGCAGATGCGTTTCTCATGGTCTCTCTTTTCCCTTTTTAATGAATTTTCTTTAAAAAATTCACTAATGAGGAGATCCCGACTTTTAAATTTTGAAAAAATTTATGTTGTGGGCATTTAAAGAAAATGGGATTTTCCTCAAAACGTCAAAGTCGCGATTTTAAACGTCAAAATTGGCAACATTTATGCAAAGAACCTGAAACAAATACGGATTTTGTAAAGAAAATGTCGAAAGAAGAGTGTTTTGCAAACCCTTAGGTTTCAACTTCAACCGTCACTGTCCTTGATTTTACTAAAATATTTCCAGAAATTTCATTCTAAGCATACCATTTCTCTGATGCTTTGGCAGTAGTGTTAGTTGTTTATGGTTTTAGCGGTCTATATTTTTTTCTAATGTTTGTAGAAAAAATTCGTTAATGAGGATACCACGACCTCAGTTTTTATGTGTTTTCATATATACAGGGTGACGCTTTTCTACGGTAAAGCCCAATAAAATTGTTATTATACAAGAAGTTGTATACGTTAATTATAGGGTGTCTTGAGCTGCATCTTATAACATTATTTTGACAATCACAGACTGGCCCATAAGTTGTTGGTGATACATACAATTTTTTTCGATAACTCTTATATCATTGCATTTTTGCATTTTTTTTCGAAATATGATGCATGTTTGTAAAAAAAATTAAGACGCAGTAAGTGCGTTGTGGTAGAGAATTATAATTAAATGCTTCAAATTTCAATAACTCAATTTGCTATTAACCCAAGTTTCGTTTGCTACGAAACCAGTTTTCTCGGACAAATTTTAAGTTTGTTTTCGGAAAATTTATTTTTATAAAATATGGTAAATTGTTTGTACTATAACCAGGTAACCAGATTAAACACTATTGAGACATATTTGCTCTTAATTTTTAGGAAAATTCACTTCCATATTGTGCTTTCTACTGAATTATTTACTATGATTAGTAAAACACTACTTTTAATCTAATACTTAGAAAAGTTTGATGCATTTACCTTTTTTAAATAATAATACTTTTAGTCTAAAAATAATGAAGTGATTTCACTATTTATACAAAGTTAGGGAAGAATTCCAGAGCAGATTATTTCGTTGTGTGCAAGTGAAGGGAGAACATTTTGAACATTTATAAGAAAGGGACGTTTTTATTAAGTTTATTTTCGAAATTTGAATTTCAGGGTAAACTGTTTAGTTTTCATATTCCGGTATTAAATTTCCACCCTGTATTGAAAACTGTAATATTAGACCATACATGTGGGGTATCTCCGCATTCAGAAGAATGTGATCCATCGAATTGTGATGAAAAAATTTAGGGTTGCTACTTTGAAATAAATGGACAAGGTGGTGGGGGTAAAATGGTGGGAGTTTAATTTATTTAACGATGATTATAAGATAATGTTCAACAAACTAAACTTCATGTCTCAGCGTTTTCCACAAAAACAATTTTTTGCTGAATAATGAATTTTATTCCATAAGTTTGTTTCACACTGTATATATATATATATATATATATATATATATATATATATATATATATATATATATATATATATATATATACATATCGATGGATATTTGACAAAACATCGTAAGCGACAATTTTACCAAAATTGTGTTTTTTGGTCTAAACGATTCCTTGGGTAAAACTTGATCATCCCGACACAATATCGTACGTCAGTTCTATTGTTTTCGCTGAATTTTATCGTTTTGTATATTATCGTATGCGACAATATTGTCTAACAGTGTTTAAATTATACCTAAAACTATCGTAACTGTTGATGTATTCCCGACAGAGAATCGTAAGCGCCGTCGGTTACGATAAACTAGCGAGAACATACGACAGTTATTAGTGACCATTTATTTCTTGTCCACTGCGCATCAGTCCGAGTTTAAGAGCTGTTATGCGTTATTCTAATGATTTCAGTTTAGTAGAGTCATCGTAAGTGTCTGCACGTAACGAAATTTGTACGATTTGATTGTGTTTAAGGTTTAGTGTTTTTGTGGTTTAAATTTGAATTGAATAATATTAATTTAGTGGAATAGAATATAGTACCATGGTAAGTACCATAATTTTAGTTATTTGTCGATAATCACACTAACTTAAACCGTTTATAGATGATGGCTTCTTCACGAGGGTATAGAATAGCATTAATGGGAATACAACAAAGTCAAAAAGAGATGCAAGTAAAACAAAAAAGGTCGAACAGTTTAGAAAACGTGGAAAATAATATTAATATTATAAATCATTTGAATCTAAATACTGCAAATGTTAAAAGTAAGACCATCATCTCAAATAATATCTCCTTAAATGAACATGTTACTGACAACGGTCCCTCTAATAATACTACACCAAATCAGAAGCACTTTGAAACAATTCTTGATGATATAGACAGTATGCCAATTGTATTTTTAGAGAATGAAAGTAGTACTGTTTCTGCCACTGTATTATTGGACAACAATTTAGACGTTGTATTGAATGAGGGTTCCACTTTTATTTTAAATGAGTTCGAAAACTACATTGATGATAATATTGAAGTTATCGATGAAATCCTAGTTGAAAATGCGCCGGAAAATAAGCAAAGAAGGCTGGTAAATTATTCTTCAAGTTCGGAATCAAACAACTCCGAGTCAGAACCTGTCCAAAAAAGTACAAAACTGAAGAGGTTTGATTCAGATTATTCGTTTCATGAAAAAAAGGATTCCGATTTCTTCTATTCAAGTTCCGATTCCGAAGATACCGTTGAAAAGAGTACTGTTGGTGAATCTGGGTTGAGAAAACCAAAAAAAGCTAACAAAAAGAAAATAAAAAAAATTGAAAAGTGTTTGGGAGCTTTAAAATCCGTACAGGAAAATCCATGCAAAAATAGAAATTGTCAAAACTCATGCGCCAAAAACTTTACAGAACAACAGCGTCATGACATTTTCGAATTTTATTGGGGACTAGGTAGCCATCAAAGACAGCGGGATTGGCTTTTATCCTGCATTAAGGAAACTATTCTTAAACGAAGACGCGTAACTACCGAAAATAGCAGGCGGAATAGAACTTTTAAATATTTTCTCTCATGGAATGGGACGGAAGTCGAAGTTTGCCAAAAGTTTCTTTTAAAAACACTATGCATCTCGCAAATGACTCTGAGATACACTAAAGACAATGCATTTTATGAAAAATTTGCTAAGACTGATCAGAGAGGGAAACATGATCCACCTCATAAAACAAAGCAGGAGGACAAAAAAAGTGTTCATGATTTTATAAAAAAGCTACCAGCAGTTCCGTCTCACTACTGCAGAGGTAGTACAACAAAAAAGTATTTGCCAGCGGAAATGAGAAACGTGTCCTTCCTGTATAGAATATTTGTAAAGGATCAACTAGAATTATTTAATGTCACGACCAAAGTGTCCTTGAAAGTATTTAGAAATATTTTTCGTAAAGATTTTAATCTTGGTTTCCATCTTCCTAAGAAAGATAAGTGTTCAGTTTGCGAAACAAGAAAAGATAATGGACTTACATTTACAGAAGAAGAGGTGGATGATTACGAGGCACATGTAAGAGATAAAAATGAGAGTAAACAGAATTTTCTGTCTGACCAAAAGTTGGCAAAAGAAGACAACAGTTTTGTATGTGCTAGTTTCGATTTACAAAAAGTTTTGAACACGCCACATGGCGAAAACATGATGTTATATTACTCCCGAAAATATGCTATGTACAACGAGACTGTATATGAAAGTGGAACTAGGAACACCTTTTGCTATGTATGGGGTGAAGCTGACGGCAATCGAGGATCAAACGAAGTAGGCACAATCATAAATAAATATTTAGAAATGATTGACCAGAGAGGAAATGTTCAGGCCGTTGCGCTTTATTGCGACAGTTGTTCTGGTCAGAACAGAAATAAGGCTATTTTGGCTATGATATATACGTTTTTAAAATCGTCGAAAAATATACAAGACATAAAAATCGTATTTCTCCTTCCAGGGCATACTTACATGCCCGTGGATGCAGTCCATGCTACGATAGAAAGATTCATTTCTAAACGTATTGTTTGGGCGCCATCAGAATGGGCTACATTGATTTCCAATGCTAGAGTTCACCCAAGACCCTTTGAAGTTATCTCCATGAAATATTCTGACTTTATAGATTGGAAAACAACAGCAGAGAATTTACTGAGTAGTAATAAAACCAATGATGGACAGAAATTCAAAATAAGTAAACTCAGAATAGCGTATTTTAAGAAAGGGGAGGATAGCATACACATAAAATACTCATACTCCGATTCTGTGGAAAAGATCGTTTTACCAGTATCCCTTGTATCACAGTCTAAAGGTTTGTAAACTCTATCATAATCTAATTCTATCAAGTTAACCACATTTTGTTATTAGGTCGTAGATCAAAAAAATCACCAAAAGCAGTAGATGTCCTTTATTCGTCTCCGTTGCCAATTTCTGAATTGAAATTAAAAAATCTTATGGAGCTGTGTGAAAAAAAAGTAGTACCCCATAGATATTGGGACGAATACAAATCCTTTGTGGCGACGGTTGATGTTCCAGATACTTTGGCTGAGACTGATAATGAAGACGAAATTCGTGAAGAGAATTGAAAGTCTAAACTTGTATTTGTACTGCCATTTTAAAGTTTGTGTGATACTGTACGTTTTAATTTTAATGCCATTGTAATTAATGTTTTAGTTCAAATAAATTTATGTATTAGTACAAATGTTTTTGTTCAAATATTTTAGTTCAAATATTTTGTCTAATTCTGTACTTTTAACGTGTTCAATAAATGATAAGAAAAATAGCCTTTACGTTATTTATAACTATTTTAATGGTCATGCATCGCAATGTCAAATGTTTTAGTTTAATTCTGCACTTTTAACGTTTGATAAATAATGATAATAACAATAATGATAATTATTAATATAATAATAATAATAATAATAACAGCCTTTGCGTTACATAATACAAATTTTTCCCATATTATAACGAGAATTGCCAGATATACTAAACATCGTATGTGTATCGTAAGCGACAAAAATCTAGTAACATAATGCCTGACAAATTATCGTAAGTAGCAAAAATTAATGTAAATAATTCGTTTTCTCAAATTCAATACGAAAATTCAATTAATATTTACAAAACAAAAGTGTTACAAACATTTTTATTACTCATAGTCTGAGAAAGACATCAATTATAAAAAAAGTTGGTTCCTGTAAAATTTACTGTGTGTCGCTTACGATGTTTTGTCAAAAACCCATCGATATACATTAATTAGATTATCATGCGCGTATCACATGTTGATATTATTTATTTTAATATTTGCATAATAGTTTTAAATCTATTTTTATTAATAAAAATATTACACAAGTTGAAAATCCTGTTGTTTTCAGGACACAGTGTGTTAAAGAAAAATCTCTGGATGCAGCGAGTGCGTTATGGTAGCGAATTTTCTTTAAAATATTTTTAATAGCAAATGTCTTTCTTTGATGAAAGCAGGCATCAAACTTGGTTGCCTATATAGTAGAAACAATGTACCATATTTCATCGAAATAACTTAATTGTTTGAAAATATATAAACATTTTTCAAAAGTCTGGATGCAGCAAGTGTGTTATGGAAGTGAATTTCCATAAAAATATTTTTAATAGCAAATGCGAGCAGGCATCAATCTGATTACCGGTATAGCCTATGTGGTAGAAACAATGTACTATATTTTATCAAAATTGCTTACGGTTTGAAAACATACAAAAATTTTCCGAAAATAATCTTAAATGTTGGTTTTCTATCCAACAAAACTTACGTTAATAGCAAATTGAGTTATTGAAAATTGAAGGATTTAATGAAAATTCGGTAAATTTGCAGATTAGCTTCCGAACGCTTTTTAACAAATTGTTTTCAGAAACATTACTAGGACCCCACCTGGATGCACAAAAAACAAGAAAAAAATCTTGTTCACACCCCCCAAGGAAGTTATGGGACTGGGAGTGAATAGGGGTGGTGTGCGGGGTAGGCAGGGTTTAAGGGGTATATGGCTTCAAGATGTGAAAAAGGCAGCTTTCAAGCCCTCTTTATTGTAATTTTCTGCTCATATTTCCTTTTTACTACCTACCCGGCTCAGCACCCCTACTCACTCCTGGTTCCGTAACTTCCTTCGGGGGTGTGAACAAGAAATTTTTCTCGGGGTTTGTGGATTCATGGGGGGGGGGGGTCAGGTTTCTGAAAACAGTTTTTTTTAAACGTTCGAAGCTAAACTGCAAATTTACCGAAAACGCACTTACTGCGTCCAGATTTTTTTTCTTACAAACGCATCATATTTCGATGAAAAATTCAAAAATGCATTAACGAATTTGTTCTACGAAAATTAACTAAAAAAATATACACCCCTACTCACTCCTGGTCCCGTAACTTCCTTGGGGAGTGTGAACAAGAAATTTTCCTTGGGGTTTGTGGATCCAGTGGGGTGGGGGCCTAGGCAAGTTTCTGAAAACAGTTTTTTGAAAAGCGTTCGTGAGCTAAACTGCAAATTTTCCGAAAATTTGCTACCAAAACGCACTTACTGCGTCCCGATTTTTTTCTTACAAATGCATCATATTTCGACAAAAAATGCAAAAATGCATTAACGAATTTGTTTTATGAAATTTAGCTTAAAAAAAATTATGCACCCCTACTCACTCCTGCTCCCGTAACTTCTTTGGGGGGTGCGAACAAGAAATTTTTCTTGGGGTTTGTGGATTTAGGGGGGCCTTGGCAGGTTTATGAAAACAGTTTTTTGAAAAGCGTTCAGGAGCTAATCTGCAAATTTACCGAAAATTCGCTACCAAAACGCACTTACTGCGTCCAGATTTTTTTCTTACAAACATGCATCATATTTCGATAAAAAATGCAAAAATGCATTAACAAATTTGTTCTACGATAATTAGCTAAAAAAATTATAGGCCGTTAAACCATAAACTCCACTAAACCTACAAATAAATATCTAAAAAGCCACCAAACTCAACTAAACTGACAACCAAAGCATAAGAGAAAGGGTCTATTTGAAATGGATATTCTGTAAATATTTTAGTAAAATGAAGGGCAATGGCGGTTGAATCTGAAACTTAAGGGTTTGCAGAACACTCTTCTTGCAACATTTTCTTTTTACAAACGGTATTTGTTTCACATTCTTTGTCTAAACATTGCCAATTTTGACATTTAAAATTGCGAGTTTGACGTTTTGAGGAAAACTCCAAAATTTGTTGCTTTAACTGCCCATAACTTCTTTGTCTTTAAAGCTAGGGACCTAAATTTTGGTACAGAGTTCACTCTTTATAATACAAACACGCCCTTGCTTTCTTATTTCCGGAGATATAATTTTTTTATAAAGAAAACACAAAATTTTCCGGGAAAACCTGGTCCGATTTTCCTGGCTAACGAACGTATCCAAGCCACTTGCAAAATGAAGGTACTCCGCAAATTTTATCAAGATCGGTCCATTATTTTTTGAGTTAGTGGTCGGATATATATATATATATATATATATATATATATATATATATATATATATATATATATATATATATATATATATATAAACACAGATCTCCCCATAAGCGAATTAAAAAAAAAGTCGCTAACAAGATATTATTTATATGATTATAATTTTTTGATATTAATTTCATTACAAATATAACAAAAATAGAATTTCCATGAAAGTAAATACTCGATGTGGCCACCTTGTGTCTGAATACAAGCCTGCAGTCACCTGATCGTTGATGCTCTGACTCTTTAAAAAAATCGCAGGGGATTGTTGGATCACTTGACAGACATCTCTTATGCGTTGACTAAGAATTTGCATATTTAAGTGGTGAAAAATAACCTATGCTTTTTAGGTGACCCCGAGCTAAAAGTCTACATGATTTAAATCCGGCGAACGTGCAGGCCAATTCCACGCTCCGGCACAGCCGACCAATTGATTTGAAAATCGTTTATTCAAAACTTGTATAGCTGGAAGACTAAACATTACCTACATGTTACATCGTGCATACAGTGGGATGTCCTCCAAAGGCTGAAGCAATTTGTTCTGCAAAAATTTGGCGTAAGACTGACCACTTAATTGTCCTTTAATAAAGAAAGGCCCAATTAAATTGTTACTGATTATTCCGGCCCAAACATTAACATTAAATTTACGTTGGTTACGTGACTGATGAACAACAAGACGATTTTATGCAGCTCTGTAATGTGAATTGGGAAAGTGAAAATGCTATCTCTTGTGATACCAGCTTCATCAGTATACATAATGGATGGCAGAAAATTAGGGTTGCGATTAGCAATTTCTAAGAACCAACCGCAAAATGCCATCCGTGGTGGGTAATCATTTCCTTCTGAAGCTTCTAGCATGTCAGATATTTAGTTGAGCAGCTATACGTCTGGTACTGATGTGTTGATTCGTTTTAATGAGTTATAAAATACGTTCTCCAACCTCATTGGTTCTTACATTAACAGGTCTGCTACTATTTCCTGATTGTTTTTTAAAACAACCTTTATTTCTTAAACGTTAATCTATTTTTTGAAAGATTTTTTAAACAGGTCGGCGTCGATTAGAAAATGATCAGTGTATAATCTTTTTGCCTCTACTGCATTGCAAGGAGCTAATCTATATATCGAATGCATATCTGCCTTTTGCTCATTTGTATAAATGTTCGATTCTACAAAATTTATTACATTTAGCAACAGAACACCAAGAACACTTAACAAATTTTTTGCTATAAAAATAAGGGCAATGTTAATTATGCCAATGTTTACCAACAAAACAATCTAATGACAATTTAATAAAATATCCTGTGACATTTCAAACAATGAACTAAAAGGTTGACATAAGCCCACTTACCTGAAAAAGTGAAATGTATCTCATTTCTTAAAGGATCAAAAGTATCGAAACCTTTTTATTTCTTTATTTCAACAACACACCACGAGGGCTTACAGCCTAAATACTATCGTACCGTGGGTGTCGACAAGGAGGAAAGAGGCAACTTGTTAATTCTGGACTTGAAGGTTTGGGGGAGAAGGAAAAACATGTGCCGGCAAGGAATTCCACAAACCACGACAAATATGCAAATATGTCAGGAATGGCCTTTTGTAGAAAATTAAATGCTCCGTTCAAACTTTAAAAGCTTTATTCAACATTTAAATGCTCTGTTTAAGATTAGCTGCAAAACATTTTTGCAGGTCCATACTAACATTTTTTTATGTAACTTAATTAAAAAGAACTCATAACTCCCCCGCTGGTTGATTGAGAGGCTTACTAAACATGGCAACTTATAAGTATCTATCGCATACTAAAATTGGTTTTTCTATCTCAATTTTATCATAAAATATGAAAATAATCAATTATATATATATATATATATATATATATATATATATATATATATATATATATATATATATATAGGGTGCTTCACGGCGAGTGGCCTATTAGACGTTTCTAAAGAACTACATCATTTAAATTCTGAAAATTGGTATCCGCACGTTTTTGATACTTATCTTTCTAACTAAAATATTTTAAATTAGCCTGCACTTCCGGTTATACCGGAAGTCGACACAAACTTTGTTTTTTTTAAATGGAACACTCTGTATATTATTATATTTTTGAATTACACGTTCAATTTAAGGGCCACTTGATGATAACATTATTGGGTTATTCGTACCGTTTTGGATTGATTTGCCATTTTGTAGAAAAAAATACAATTGGAGCGCTTTAGAAAAATCCCGATATGTTTAAAGACATGCAAGATAAAAACATGCAGTTTTCACTATCCCATAGAGCGTAAAAAATCCTACATACTATTATAAACACAATATGATTTTAAGATAACTGTTATTTATAACATACATTTGAATTTGAAAATTTTCAATCAAAGATAACTTGATTTTTTTTAATAGAATGGTACTCATATGTCCCCAGCGTTAAATTACCTTTCTTTTAATTTATACCTATTTAATGCAGTTTTCTTTGAAAATTGATTTGAAAATATTAATGGTCAGCGGGGTGGCGATAACCTTTGACTACTTCTGCCTTCCATGAGTGTCTTATTTTAAAAGGCACATACAGTAACTTGCAGTTCGAACCGATTCCTTTTTTGATAACTTTCCGACCTACATCGGGTATTTCCTATAGCTAAAAAGGACAGTTTTTGAGCTATTTAGAGACATTCAAAAACATAACACAGCATAATTTTTCCTAATACTGTGGTTGAACGTCAACGTTAAGGCAAGTGTGCCATGATGAACAATTTATATTACATACTTGTCATTCTAAATTATTCGATAAATGTCAATGTACTAATGTTCACAGTTAACATGGAAAATCATTATTCCAATGCAGATTATTTACATTTATTTTACATCCATGGAGAATGTAACCGAATTATTAGTAGAATATGTAGAAGATTTAATGAGTTAAATCCTAATCTGCCACCCATGAGTGAAAAGAAGTTTAGAAGGATTGAGTCAAATTTCCTAGAATTTGTTACTTTTAAATCACCCAAAGTTAATCCCAGTCCAGTGACTAGAGATGAAGACAACGAAATAACTACCCTGGCTTATTTCAAAGCATATCCATATGCCTCTACACTGCAGTGGCAGACATAGGTATTCCTTACTCCTGTGTAGAAATAATCTTGTGGAAGCACAAAATGCACAACTTTAGGTTTACTTTAGTGCAAACTCTGCATCCAGAAGATGCTAGTAAAAGGGTCCAGTTTTATGAAACGGTGTAAATTCATATTCAAGGAGATGATGACTTAAAAAAATATATGGGCTGATGAATCAAAATTTTCCCATGAAGTAGTTTTCAGTAGACATAACAGTCATGTTTGGGCAAATCAAAACCCTCACGCTATTAGGGAAAGGGGATTTCAAGTAAAATTTAATTTCAATGTGTTTTGTTTATTGAAAGGAAATAACTTTTATTATCATATTTATGATCGAACCTTAACTTCTAATCGTTACATGGAAATATTAAGAACAATAGTTACAGCTTTTTTGACAATTTACCATTTACAGAATATAGAACTTGTTGGTATCAATATGACGGAGCTCCTGCTCACTCTACACGAGAAATATCTAACACACTCGACGATCTATGTGAAGATAGATGGATTGGAAAGTGCGGTCCCTGGATATGGCCCGCAAGAAGTCCAGATCTTACCCCGCTTGATTTCCATCTTTGGGGAAAGATGAAAACCAAAGTGTATGAAACACCCGTCAATTCACGTGAAGAATTAGAAATTACAGTAAGAAATGCGTTTGAAGAGTCAGATAGGAATGAGATTCTGTCAGCAACCACTAGCGGCATTACGACATGAATATTAAAATGTTTGAGTGTTAATGGACAACATTTTGAGCAGTTGCTAGTTTAGAAGGTGTGAGTTGTTTTGTTACTCGTGTTGTAATAATACTATGAGGATTTATAAGATTGTGTAAGGTAATAATATCACTGTTGTTATCCTAAGAAAAATTTTTAATTTATTTAATTTTTTAAAAATATTTTAAATACATAATTTTCAAACACAGTAACAATCTTTCTTTATTATAATTTTTAACTTGAACATGAAATATTTTTGTTTCTACTGTATTTTTTTTTTGTCACGTACAAAAAAAAAATGACATCGCCCCGCTAACAATTACTATTTTCAAATCAATTTTTTAAGAAAACTATAAGAGATAGGTATATGGTAATATATACCTTAAAGATAGGGAATTTATCGCTGGAGACATGTGGGTACCGTTCCATTAAAAAAAATCCAGTTATCTCTGATTGAAAATTTTCAAATTCAAATGTATGTTATAAATAACAGTTATCTTAAAATCCCATTGTGTTTATAACATTATGTAGAAATTTTTACGCTCTATAGGATAGTGGAAACGGCATGTTTTTATCTTGCATGTCTTTAAAGATATCGGTATTTTTCTAAAGCGCTCCAATCGTAATTTTTTCAACAAAATAGCGAATAAATCCGAAACGGTACAAACTGGCCCGAATGTGTTGTCACCAAGTGGCCCTTAAATTGACGGTGTAATTCAAAAAGCTAATAATATACAGGATGTTCCATTAAAAAAAAAGTTTGTGTCGACTTTTGGTATAACCGGAAGTGCAGGCTAATTGAAAATATTTTAGTTAGAAAGATCAGTATCAAAAACGTGCGGATACCAATTTTCAGAATTTAAATAGATGTAGTTCTCCAGAAACGGCTAATAGGCCACTCACCGTGAAGCACCCTGTAAATATTTGTGTGTGTGTGTGTGTATCACACCAATAACTCAAAAAATAATGGGCGGATTTTAATGAAATTTGGCAGGTAACTTTATTTTGTGAATGGATTGGATAACTTCATTAGCCTGGAAAATCGGACTAGGTTTTCTAGAAAAATTTTGGGTTTTATTTAGGAAAAAATAATTATCTCCGAAACTAAGAAAGGTATGGTAACCAAATTGGGTACGTATTTTTACGTTATTGAAAGTAAACTCTATACCAAAGTGTAGATCTCTATGTTAGAAGAAAAAAGTTATGAGCATTTAATAAAAATAAAGAAAAGTAGTGCCAGAGCATTTCTATGAAAATTCACTACCATAACACACTTGCTGGGTCCAGTCATTTTTGTTTGGTAGGTTTTATTTTAGAATACTTAAATTATTCAGTTAGTCTGGCCATCTTCGTTCTTACCGGCTAAAAGTGTGTAATTTTAGAAAATAAATAACTCTATATACGAGAGCGCAGATCAACGTTTTGTGAGCAAGGCAGTGTGTCTTTATTATTATGAAATTGGGAATAAAGTATCATTTGACTCTGTCATATAAAACATGTTAATCACAAATATCTGGTAGAACAATTGACAATATTTCACTTTAAGTGTTCATAGTACCTGATATGACAAAGTCCCTATTATAAATCTCCTACAGCGTGAAAAACGCTAGTCGACACCGGAGAAAAAAAGGGTGGAAGAGATAAAGTAGCACCCGTTCTTGCAACAGACGTTCGAGCATCCTGATAATGGGCCATCATTTGTATCATTTGTCCGATAAATAACCCAGGATTAATCAAGAAACATGAGTGTGTATAAAAACACCCGGGAAGCAATAAAATACTGCTGAGAAAAATATCTCTATTGAGACGTCATTCCCAATCAGACTTTAATCCTGAACGAAACGGATAGTCAGACATTCGCACTATCGAATTATCGACTCTCGGAAATAATGTCGCAGGGCTTTTTATTAGTTTTATATAATACAAGATTGTTTTGTCTGTTGCATTATAAAATTAGAATACACTACTGGTTGTTGCATAATAAGCAATTTGCATGGATTTTCCATTACATGAATTTAACATTTATCTAATAGTTTTTCATGCATAGAACAGTGCTACATGCATGAAAGTACCCAAAAACCTATGTAGTGGACAGAAAAAGAATTCTAAAATAAAAAAAAAAACGAATTATTATCATGTGACCGCAAATGTTCTGTTATTGGTAGTGACGTACTTGGACAGTGAATAAATGACGTGTTTGCATTTGCCTCATGGTATCATAAGTACGTTCGCTTGTTTCTCAACATGGTGGTGATGCAAACACAGATGAGCAAGCCCATTGCCATAGTGACATTACCGTCCAGTGACGTCACAAATTATGCCGGAAAAATAGTGGTGTTTGAAATCAATTATGAAACTCGCATTCTCAAATATTTTTTGAGCCGTTATTTTTGTAGTATGTGAAGTGAAAAAAATATTAAAGATCATCTTTGTGGGATGTTTAAGATGTGATAAGAAAAAAAAACATGCAAATTTTCCATTGGATCTAAAATAATAAAAGATGCTGTATTAATAAAACCATTGTGTCAATAGTGTATTAGTTAAAGCATTATCCATAATTTAAAATCTCTGGACGCAGCAAGTGCGTTATGGTAGCGAATTTTTTTAATAGCAAATGTATTTCTTTGATGAAAGCAGGCATCAAACTTGGTTGCCTATATAGTAGAAACAATGTACCATATTTCATCGAAATAACTTTATTGTTTGAAAATATATAAAAAATTTTCAAAAGTCTGCATGCAGCAAGTGTTTTATGGAAATGAATTTCCATAAAAATGTTTTTAATAGCAAATGCGAGTAGGCATCAATCTGATTACCGGTATAGCATATGTAGTAGAAACAATGTACTATATTTTATCAAAATTAACTATGGTTTGAAAATATACAAAAAAATTTCGAAAATAAACTTAAATATTGGTTTCCTAACCAACAAAGCTAACGTTAATAGCAAATTGAGTTATTGAAATTTGAAGGATTTTATGAACACTCGGTAAATTTGCAGATTAGCTCCCGAAAGCTTTTCAAAATATTTTTTTCAGAAACATTGCCAGGACCCCACCTGGATGCACAAACCACAAGAAATATCTTGTTCACACCTCCCAAGGAAGTTACGGGACTGGAAGTGAATAGGGGTGCTGGGCGGGGTAGGTAGTAAAAAGTAATATGAACAGAAAATGCGAAGAAGACTGCTTGAAAGCTGTCTATTTGAAGCCATAACCCCATTAAATCCTGGACACCCCACACAGCACCCCTATTTGCCCCAGGTCACGTAACTTCCTTGGAGGGTATGAACAAGAAGTTTTTCTTATGGTTTGTGCCATGAATGTGGTTGTATGCACACTAGAGGGGATGGAAAATGCATACGACGAAGCAGCCCCCCCCCCACTCGACTTGGGGGTGGCTGCTTCGTCGTGGGGATTTTCCTTCCCGCTCGCGTGCATACAACCACCCTCGCTACATAAACCACAAGAAAAATGTCTTTTTCCTACCCGCCAAGTAAGTTACGGCACCTGGGAGGATAGGGGTGCTGTGCGGGGTAGGCAGGGTTTAAGGGGGATATGGCTTCGAGATGTGAAAAAGGCAGCTCTCAAGCCCGTTTTATTCACATTTTCTGCTCATAATCCTTTTTACTACCTACCCCGCCCAGCACCACTACTCACTCCTGGTCCCGTAACTTCCTTGGGGGGTGTGAACAAGAAAAGTTTCTTGGGGTTTGTGGATCCAGGGGGGGGTCTAGGCAGGTTTGTGAAAACAGTTTTTTGAACAGCGTTCGGGAGCTAAACTGCAAATTTACCAAAAATTCGCTACCATAAAAAATGCAAAAATGCATTAAAGAATTTGTTCTACGAAAATTAGCTAAAAAAATTATAGACCGTTAAAACATAAACTTCACTAAACCCACAGCGAAAGCATCAACTTAACTAAACTGACAGCCAAAGCATCAGAGAAAGGGTCTATTTGAAATGAATATTTTGTAAATATTTTTGTAAAATGTTGATGGTTTAATCTGAAACATAAGGGTATGCAGAATACTCTTCTTGCAACATTTTCTTTTCACAATCGGTTTTGTTTCACGTTCTTTGCCTAAACATTGCCAATTTTGACGTTTAGATTGAGAGTTTGACATTTTGAGGAAAACTCCAAAATTTGTTTATTTAACCGCCCATAACTATGTCTTTTAAGCTGGGGAGCTAAGTTTTAGTACAGGGTTCACTCTTTATAAGACTAACACGCGTACCAAATTTGATTGCCCTTAATTTGTTATCTAAGGAGATATGAATTTTTTTAGAAAGAAAACATAAAATTTTCCGGGAAAACCTAGTCCGATTTTCCTGACTAACGAACTTGTCCAAGCTACTTGCAGAAGGAAGATACTTACCAAATTTGATCAAGATCGGTTAATTATTTTTTGGGTTATCGGTGGGATATATATATATATATATATATATATATATATATATATATATATATATATATATATATATATATATATATATATATATATATATATATATATATATATATATACAGACCTCCTCATTATCGATTTTTTTTTAAATTCGCTAAAAAAAGGTTATATACTGACTTTCATTCACACCCAATAAGAATTGATCTATTTTAATCAAATTTGTATATAATCTGTGTCTGATCAAACTTAAAAATGATTACTTTTTCAAACTAAAATATTAAAAAATAACAAAGTTATTTAATAGTGGGTCCTCCGTGGTTTTTTTTTTGTATATTCAAAAATTATTCGACGCATGCTTGAAATTTAATGATTTATGTTATTCTGAGAGAGGTCATCGCACAAAAAATGGATGCACAAACCACAAGAGGAATTTCTAGTTCACACCCCCAATTTACCGAAAATTCGCTACTAAAACGCACTTAGTGCGTCCAGATTTCTTTCTTACAAACGCATCATATTTCGATAAAAAATGGAAAAATGCATTAACGAATTTGTTCTACGAAAATTAGCTAAAAAAAATTATAGACCGTTAAACCATAAACTTCACTAAACCTACAGCGAAAGCATCAACTTAACTAAACTGGCAGCCATAGAATCAGAGAAAGGGTCTATTTGAAATGAATATTTTGTAAATATTTTAGTAAAATCAGGGGTAATGACGGTTGAATCTGAAACCTAAGGGTATGCAGAACACTGTTCTTGCAACATTTTCTTTTCACAATCGGTATTTGTATCACGTTCTTTGTCTATACATTGCCAATTTTGACGTTTAAAATTGCGAGTTTGACGTTTTGAGGAAAACTCCAAAATTTGTTTCTTTAATTATCCATAACTCATTTGTCTTTAAAGCCAGGGAGCTAAATTTTGGTACAGGGCTTACTCTTTATAAGGCAAACACGCGTACCAAATTATGGTTATCCTTACTTTGTTACTTACGGAGATATGAATTTTTTTGAAAGGAAACATAAAATTTTCCGGGAAAACCTGGTCCGAATTTCCTGACTAACGAACTTGTCTAAGCCACTTGCAAAGGGAAGCCACTTACCAAATTTGATTAAGATTGGTGAATTATTTTTTGATTTATCGGTTGGATATATATATATATATATATATATATATATATATATATATATATATATATATATATATATATATATATATATATATATATATATATATATATAAATCAAATTTATACCTAATCTGTGTCTGATCACATTTAAAAATGATTACTTTTTCAAAGCAACATATTAAAAAATAACAAAGTTATTTAATAGTGGGTCCTCCGTGGTTTTTTGTGTATTCAAAAACTCTTCGAGGCATGCTTGAAATTAAATGATTTATGGTATTGTGAGAGAGGTCTTTGCAGGCTTCTTGACTTCGGTAACGAAGGTCTACTAGGTTATTTGGTGGTTTGGGAAAATCACCCCGTCCATTGCCAATCAATACCCACACATTTTGGTGATAAGTCTGGGGACGAGAAGGCCATAGAAGCAAGGTCACGTTATTTGATTGACCACCGGGAAGCAATAAAATACTGGTGAGAAAAATATCTCTATTGAGACGTCATTCCCAATCAGACTTTAATCTTGAACGAAACGAACAGTCAGACATTTGCGCTTTCGAATTATCGAATCTAGAAAATAATGTCGCAAAGCTTTTTATTAGTTTTATATAATACAATATTGTTTTTTGTCTGTTGCATTACAAAATTGGAATACACTACTGGTTGCTGCATAATAGACAATTTGCATGGATTTTCCATTACATGAATTTAACATTTATCTAATAGTTTTTCGTACATATAACATTACTATATGCATGAAAATACCCAAAAACATATGCAGTGGGCAGAAAAATAATTTTAAAATAAAAAAATTACAAATTATTTTCATGTGACCGCAAACGTTCTGTTATTGGTCGTGACGTAATTGGACAGTGAATAAATGACGTGTTTGCATTTGCCCTATGGTATCATAAATACGTTCGCTTGTTTCTCAACATCGTGGTGATGTAAACACAGAGAAGCAAGCTCATTGTCATATTACTCGAGTTTTAACGAAAAAATGTAAATTTTTACCAAGTTACCCCTGATCTATTCCCTACTTCCTAAAGCGATCTTACCCAAAAGCAATTTGAAGCGTTTCTTTGTCGGGTGCTAACCGAATACCGAATTTGAAGATGATATCTCAATGCGTTCACAACTTATTGCGCCGACTAACAGACAGTACAGGCCGAAGACCGACCGACCGACAGCAAAAACTTCTGGTTTCATAATTAAGCTCTCTATATATTTTGAGACTTTTGACGCCACTTTAGCAACAAAACAAATCGGAATTTCTGTCACTGATGTTCCACCCCCATACATTCAAACCCTAATTTAATTTCAGCACAGAATATCAGATGTTTGATGAAATTGAAAGTTTTCTAATAAACAAACACTAAAACGTTTTATTACTCGAATTTTAATGTAAAAATGTCAATTTTTACCAAATCTTCCCCCATTGATCCGCAACCCCCTCTAGCGCGTTTACCCAAAAACAAGCCGAACTGTTTGTTTGGCAGGTGCTAACTGTGTACCAAATTTCAAGACGATATCTCAGTTCGTTCCAAAATTATCGTCGCTACAGACATACAGACATACAGACCGACAGATCGACAGACTTACAGACCGACGGACCCAAAAACATTCGTTCCAAAATCATGTTTTCTATATGCTTTGATACTTTTCACGACGTTTAAATCAGTCAGATTAGACTGTCAACATTTTTGTATTACAGAATAATGTTTTTTGGGAAGTTTTGATTTGAAAGAAATAATGTTTTTTGTACTAAAAAATTCATAATAAATCATATATAAATATATATATATATATATATATATATATATATATATATATATATATATATATATATATATATATATATATATATATATATATATATATATTCTCACTACAATTAGAACCGTAGACCCGTTTCGTTCTAATTAGAGCTCATCAGTACGGCACATTAATTGCAGCGAAAATACACCTATAAAGTAATATGGTAGCCAGGCTCCCAAAACTAAGTGAGACGTAAGACACGTTTTACACGTGCCGCCACCTTGTTGCGGAACCAAGTAGTATGTTGTCACGACAGCTCCAAATAACACAGAATGTTAAAAAATACAACCAAAAATGTAGTAATCTACGGTCCTAATTGTGGTGAGAATGCATCTAGTCTTACATACTTTGTCCCTATATTGGGGAAGAAATGGGCCAGGGCTGACAATTTACTAAATTGTGTCATATAATTTTAAGAGGCTGGCTACCATAGCCGTATTACTTTATAGGTGTATTTTTGCTGCAACTAGTGCTCCATAATGATGAGCTCTAATTAGAGCGAAACCGGTCTACGGTTCTAATTATGGTGAGAATGCATCTAGCCTTACATACATTGTCCCTATATTAGGGTAGAAATGGGCCAGCGCTGACACCTTACTAAATTGTTAGTTGGTTGTATACAGTCTCTATTTTTTGACATTCTGTGTTATTTGGAGCTGCCGTGACAACATACTGCTTTGTTCCGAAACGAGGAGGCGGCGCGTGTAAAAGCGTGTCTTACATCTCACTTAGACGTTTAAGAGAAAAAACTTTTTGAAATTTTTGTCACCGATGCCATACTTCCACATGTATTGACGATGTGAAAGTAATTGTTGTGTTAAATTAAGCAGTCGAAAGCGTATTATAAATTCCTATCACAGTTTTTAAGCCTCACATTGTGATATAAGATCCCATTTAAGTATTATTAAAAGGATGTGTTTTAAAATCTACGAAAAGAGCGTATCGATTGACCTATTTTTTTTACACTTTTAAAGTTCAAAATACCCCGATTTGTATTCAAAGATGGTCGTATATTGTAATTCGGAAGACCGGAATTCCAATTTTGTCCAGACTGCTTCATCTCGTAGTTGCAGCGAGCGCGTGTCCTAAGGTGTAGCTTATCTGCGACATGCTGGTATAATTGGAAACATAATCCGGTTGCCACAGACAATTAAGTCTATAAGGTAATGGTTACAGGCAACTTACCTTCGTTCACGTTTTCTTAATATGCGGAAAATACATTTAACATGCCTCTACCCTAAACTCAAGTTGCTCGCTTTTACTAATTTACAATCTTTGAATGTGCTGGTGTTAACTAGAAATTATGGACGTGGCAAATGCGTTATGGTAGCGAATTTACATAAAAATCTTTCTGATCATTTAACATTATAAATGCTGTTTTATATAAGAATAATTAACAAGATAAGTTAATAAAATTTAAAAGAAAGTTATGTGGCTGTTTGGGGCAGAACATGAGATTTAATGCAATTCTGGAAAATTTGTGGGTTCATACCTTATAATTTGAGTGGCGTCAGACATACAAATAAAAATCAAGACTCGGTTAACTTCATTTATTAATAAATAATGACCTCTTCAATTAATTACTTGTTGTTGCCCTTACTTGGTGAAACTGGTTCATACTACATACAGACTTGGAGACTACAACACTGAGGGCAGAGAAGTAGTCTCTAAGTCTGTATGTAATAAATAATAATTTTTTGTAAGCCAAAATGAGTTTAATTGATTGTGATAGATGGAAGCAGTTGTAATTAAAATAAATGAATTTAAATAGAGGCTACAGATTAGCAATGTAATTAGCTAGAGTGTGTATACCGCTGCTCCTTGGATTAACTCGGTATGAGAGGGACTGGATTGATGAGATGTTTTTCCTGTAGGTGCTTCCGCATGACATGATGTTTATGAGGCCCAACAGAAAACGATAGTACTCCCAATACAATAGTGCTGTCAAACCAACGGTGCTCTCAACATGATGGGGCCCAACACGAAACGGGATAGCTTAAAATATTTGACTCTATGTAAGTAAACTGTCATATTTGAGGTTATCCATTTTCGATCAGCTTGCAGGGGTATTTCGTTAAAAAAACAAGGTTAATCTACATTCGTTCCGTCAATTACTACTAATGACGTTGTACGAGAATACCGCCACAAGCTATTACAAAACATGAAAATAATCATCAAATAAAGCATTTGCATTTGAAACAAGCAGTTGTCGTGAATTGTTACAGAGCAAAAACAGCATTTCAGATAGCAAAGTATTTAACATAACTTACCTTATATAAGCGTGCTGCTTTTTTCTCTTAGGTAGCTATAGTTATTCTCAACATTTTTATTGTTGCTAAAATTTAGCTGAAAAGAGAGTGAGCTGATAGCTTCACGAGCTTATAAAGAATTCTTTTATTTCACAACCGAAAATGAAGTATAGATCGGATACCGAAACCAGCCGCCAACTGTCGACTTCAAAATGTTCACAAACATCGCCAGATAATAGGTGTGCCTCCATAAACATGAATTTAAGACGTTATGTTATAAAGTTCATTGAGTAGGAAAATAAAAAATTTCATTGTCCAAGAAAATAATGTAATAATGTTCCAATAAACGTTGTAAACGAAATATGTAAGTTGTAAAACCTGTAGCACGTTAAAATCATAGTAAATCGACTTCCTGCGAAGTTATAATATCCCGTTCTGTTATATGTTAAAGTCTCTATAGAGCTACGATAACACGCAAATATTTAATTTATTTCTTTATTGAACTACCACTTTGTGTTCTTTGTCTTAGAATTGAGCCTACCATATGCACACAAAATTTGAATGTAACGATATGGGACACGCTATATATATATATATATATATATATATATATATATATATATATATATATATATATATATATATATATATATATACGCTATATATATATATATATATATATATATATATATATAATTAAAGAGTAATTCGCTAATTTTGAACAAACGTGACGTGGTTTTCCATCGTAGATAGCTTGAGCAATTTCAATCGTCACACCAACTATACCAGTTTTTCTAAGATATTTAAAAAAATATATATCAAAATGATGCAAACTTATTTTCATGAGAACTATATACCGAAACTTAAATATTCATGTTACTGGAAAATAAAGTCGAAACTAAAATTTTATAAGAAACCATTGCTTGCTGTGTTTAGAGTTTTAAGTGTCTTTTCTAGATGCTCGGTGTTCCAGGGGCAAGAAGATGTGACTCTGAACTGAAGGGTACTGGGTTCGATTCCCAGGATTTCCCTTTTAATTTTTTCGGTACATACTGTAAAATTAAAATCATCCGGGGTTGTGGCATTGCATTTGAGCCAGTTGAATGTCTGCAACATTGCGCTCTTCGGAGGGAGTGCAAAGCCGTCGGTCACGTACGTTGAAGATCACTACGCTCCCTCCAGATGAACTGGGGTTCAGCAAAGTTCCAGCATAGTTAGGTGAAACGCTCCCTGTTGTCGGTCATTGGCCATAGTCGCCGAAATAGACCGACAGTAAAATCCAAAAAAGTGTCTTTCCCCATTAAATTATTTGGGTAACAATGTTCTAGTATTATATTCAGTACAAGGGACGTCAACAAATAACAATAATAATTTTTCTTGGAAAATATTTCAATAGTAGTAATTATATTAAGTACAAGGGAGGTAAGCAACAATAATAATGACTTTTCTTCGAAAAATTGTATAAAGACAATGATGTGGTGACAACATAAAAAATCACTGTATATTAAACGACGGTTCCATCAAAAAGAATTCCCTGGAGAAATTAAATCCATCCCGACGAAACAAATAACGTTTTGTACCATACACATCTGACATCTCATTTCTATTTGAACAGAAACCAGTTTAATTTCAATTTTATCATGTTTACTTGCATGAAAGGATACCGCTCAGATTAAAAAATAATAATATCCTTTCACTGCCAAAACAAATATTACTGGAGAGAATACCTTTTACATAGATTCAATTCTGTATTCATTATAAACAATACGCAGCACTACCATTCTCAATGTCAACTCTCATTCACCTTGTACATGTATTTCCCGAAGGAGTCATCTGGTTGAAATCTGGTTTCTACTCGGACTGAATTTGAACTAGACAGGCAGAGAAGGGACTGCGTTCTCCTCTGTTCCTAATTTGAAACACGCGCGAACTAAAACACATCGGAAACTAACATGCTTGGAGCTGGATATTTCTACTTCCCCTGTTTCTATGTTGTGTTTCGCAAGGGGTAAACGCAAACGATGCTAAACTTTCAAAGTTGTATGTATCCGATTTCAAATATAATACATTTTATTTGTCTTCTTTTTAAATCGCAACATTTTAAATTTGATTCTTGTGTAAATTAAGACATAATTGAAAATTATGTTTCTAAATAAGAGGCCGTTGAAAAAATGCACAACATGGGAATAAAAATAGTAAGACCTGCAATAATAATGAAAAAACGCTTCTGCTGACACACTTATTATATGCGCAAGGGATTCCGCTATACACAGAATTCACTGTTGTATCAATAAACTTCCCGCTGGAGATTTGATCCAGAGACTATGTCTTCTTTATTGAGTTTTAGAGCAAATAGAGATAATGGATATTTATGAATTTAAAAATAATTAACTCGGCACCTACTTATATTTATATATAGGCTGGCGCATTGAAAACGAAACAGACCGATTTGCGTCCAGAGAATTTTTTTTTTAAGAAACGCTGAAACATGTCAGTTTTAATATTAAGGGGGACATGTTTTCACATAAAACCCAACTTTGTAACATCAACCCCTTAAGGGTGGTGATAACAACCCTTATATTTTAAATAGTGAACATGGGTTGAGTGTTACATTGTGTGAAAGCTCTTTCCTTTCTGAATTCAGCACACACATTTTTTTAATGTTTTATCAATTCGTTTAAAAGTTATTCACACTTGAAAATGCAAAAACGCATTTCACTCATTCCGATAATAAATGTGCTGATAGTCAATGTTTTGTTGGTTTGTAAACAAATAATCGACTATCAGAACATTTTTATCGGAATGAGAGAAATGCGGTTTATTATTTCAGTTTATCGATCGCTTTGATACTTGATAGTACTACCGAAAATTTATTTCACAATGGTGTATTCTGTAGAAAAAAGGGTTGAAATAATTGCTCTTTTTTTTCAAAAACGATTACTGTGCCAACCGTACCGCAAATTTGTTTAATGAACGACATCCGAACAGACATGTTAACAGAAAATACATTTTGGAGTTAGTTGCAAAATTTCGACAAGTGGTTCATTAGCCAACAAAAAACGGGATCCTGAACGTGAATTTCCGGTTAGAAATGAGACTACTGAGATTGAAGTTTTAGGACAAATTGCTGCAGACCCAACTTTGAGCGCGAGAAAATTTGCCACTGTTTCAAACATCAAAAGAAGAGCTATTCAGCGTATATTGAAGCATCATAAATTTCACCCGTATAAAATTCATCTTGTACAACAACTAAATGAAGATGATTTTGATCGGCGGCTGGAGTTTTGTGAAGTTATGACTGCACGAATAGCTGATAACGGGAACTTTCTGTTCAATATCTGTTTTTCGGACGAGTGTACGTTCTTATTAAACTCTACAGTCAATCGCCATAATTGTCGTTATTGGGCAGATAATAATCCAAGAAAAGTCCACACTCAAACTCCACAGAAATTGAATGTCTGGACTGGCATTTTTGGACACCGTTTAATCGGACAAATTTTTCTAGTTGGCAATTTGAGTGGCGAAACGTATTTGGAGTAACTAGAAGATATCGTTTACCCTCTACTAATTGACATTGTTGAAAATGATGATCGCTATCAAGAAAATCAATTAGTGTTTCAACAAGATAGAGCTCCTCCGCATTTTTCACAACGTGTTAGGGAGTTTTTGAACAGAGAGTTTCCAGAGCAATGGATTGGACGTAGAGGTGCTATTGAGTGCCCCCGTAGATCACCGGATTTAACTCCTTTAGACTTATTTCTATGGGGCCATTTAAAGAGTAGAATTTTCGCAACAGAACCGGAGTGTCTGGAAGAATTACGAGGACGCATTGTTGAAGAATGCGGTCTAATAACTCCACGAATGCTCCAGAATGTCAGAGCTCGTTTTGAACAAAATTTGTACTTTTGTATGGAAGCTGGTGGTCAACAATTTGAACACATGCTTAACTGAATAAACATTTTTGAACGTTTGGTTTTGTTTTTGTTTTTTCTTTACGAATAATTGACTAATTAGTGCATTTCTTATCACAATGAATGAAATACGTTCTTGCAACTCCAACTCTGAATAATTTTTAAACGAGTTGATAAAACTTCAAAAAAAAATTAGTGTGCTGAATTCAGAAAATAAAGAGCTTTCAAATCATGTAACACTCGAACCATATTCCCTATTTAAAATATTGGATTGTCATCACCACCCTTAAGGGCTTGATGTGTCAAAGTTTGGTTTTATGTCAAAACATGTCCTACTCAATAATACAATTAACGTGTTTCAGCGTTTCTTAGAAAAATTCTCTGGGCGCTAATCGGTCTGTTTCGTTTTCAATGCGCCAGCCTGTATATAAACCTGGTGTAAACAATCAAATTCTCCCTAAATGTTAGAACGTTGCTGCAGCTGTTGCAACAGTGAGAGACAGCGCTTCTCTTAAAGGGGCAGCCAAACAGTTTCAGATGGATGTTACGAGGAGAAGAGCGATTACCAGTTTTCAAAGTGGTTTTTACTGAGGACGAAGAGTATCAACTTGCTGTTAAAACACTTAAACTTAACCAATGCGTGTCGTTGAAAAAAAGTAGAACCTGCTTACGCATTTGCGAAGGCAGATAAGAAAAGGTAGTTGCAGGCCGGATTAAGCATTGGGCTTTATGAAGAACGCCAATATGGAATGTCTATGAAACTAGTTTGATGACTGACTCTAAGCCTCCCAAAATTATGACACACAGAGGCTTACAACAGGTGACATAACTTACATGTGGTGAGAAGTAGTAACTCGTGACTGTTTGTTCTGCAATAAATGGCTGCATTGGTCACGTTCCGTACTTTCAAATTTCTACAAGAATGAAGTGGCAAGACTGCATGTTTCAAGACGTATTTCCAGGCTCTGAAAGAGGTCCCCATCCACCTGATTGGATACTGAGAGACTATTTTATTTTATTATTTCGAACACTTTCAAAAAGATAGAAACTGCAGCCAAGGCAACCAGCACTAATTTATTCTCGAAATAAGCCATATCAATGCGATAGCCATATCAATGCGGAATAAATAAGCTTGTTGTAATAAGTTTGGAGACTAAAAGGCCGAACCCTGCGGAGAAAACTGTAAATAATGATCCTCCTCCAATACCACCAGTTTCTCCTTAGCCTAGGCCGCCTAGTCAGCTCAAAACACCAACCTCTAGAATGGCAGAACCACTTTGTTTCCCCAGTGGAGCTTCTGTCGTTCGCCAAAGGTTCACCAGGCGCTCAAAGGTCGTTAGTATGTTCGATGCGAGTATTGGCTGCCACACCTTGGGAACATGTACTAGAAATAGAGCGAGACGAAAGGGCGTCCGTATAACAAAAAAATTTACGAAGGCAGTGCCCAGTAGGAGTAGTAGTAGTAGAAATGGTGGGGAGGCCAACGCCAGGCAAGTAGGCAAGTAGAAAAAAGTTGATGGATGCTGGAGTTCGCACCTATCAACTTCTTCCTACTGTTCCTCGGTTCCATCATCAAACCTCCCCGACCTTGAAATAAAGGTCATAAGAGATTTCTATTGGACAGAACTTACTCGACTCCACTGTAGAGTCCTTGAACCAAACAGTTCTGTTTGAATGCTGCCACAATAAGCACATTTACACAGGTAGTGATAGGACTTTTCTTCAGTGTCGCAGCAATCCTGGCAAATTGAATTTCTCTCGACCCCTACCAATGTAATGTTAGCATAACGAGAATACCGCGAGAACAACTCCTACTTAGAATCCAGACAGTATTGTTTCTATATGGCCTCTCCAGATAATCCCTCGCCTGTCTACAGATACTGACCGATCTCCAGTGGGCTCCTCAGTCCATCTCTCTAGGAATTCAGAAACCACCTGCATACATATGCCTATATCAGGCTGTGGGCGTCGGAGCGGCCACCGGGAACCGAGTCTTGCGAGGTCATTTGCTACCTCATTCCTTGCCACGCCGCAGTGTACCGGAACCCACATAAGCTGTACCTTCTTCATCAAGAGCGTCAGCGCTCTCCTGAACCAGCATTGACCTTATCCTGTGCGCGCAGACCGCCTGAATATCTAAGCAAATGTATACACATTTCTCGTGGCTCATCCTCACATCATGTCGAATAGCTACAGACAAGATAGCGTATACCCCCGTCTCGAATCTCCTGGTAAATTCCTCAAGAGCATAGTCCTCGCCGTGATCCATCAGTAAAACAGACCAGGCCAGCAGATTCGAAAGCAACTTCATTATACCGCCATTGATCCTTGCTGGTGATTCTAAGGGTACAAGCCCTAGTCAGCCTAATGTAATCTTCTGCATTTGGTACGTTGATGGTGGAAATTGGAATTTTATTTTCCACCTCGTTGGCCACTTTTGCATGTCCTGTGATTGCTCCCTCACCACACATAGTCTCCCATTCTCACCATAGCATCTCTTCTGATACAGATGGGAAGCGGCGGCTGCATCAGCAAAACCTTTGGAACGGCTGAGGGTGTCTTCATAGAGCCGGTGACCTTTAGACTTGCCTACCTTTTAAGTTTGGTCAGCTTCCGGGTAGCAGTTTGATTCACACCACTCCAGCAGACCACTGCCTCATAAGCAACCCTCAGCCTGGCGATCGCAGTGAAAATACAATAAACGATCGAAGGATAATATCATCGCTATCGCACGACGCAACTGCCACAAAGTCTTTACTATCTTTTTCAGTACTCGTTCTATTTCTGACTTCCATGATAATTTAGAGTCCAGAAATGGCCTCAGATATTTGACCTCCTGTACTAAAGGCAGTGCCTAAAAAGCAAAAAAGGCTAAAAAGAGAAGATAAGAAAATAAGTGACAGTTGATGCAAAGAAGATATCTGGGCAGTTATCAGCGACAGTTTTGATGATGTAGATCCATATGGAACCCGAGCTAATTCGAATGTGGAATAAGAAGATTTTTGAGAGACGTCCAGATCACGAGTAGGGTACTACGTGTTTGTGATCTTTCCCAGCAAAAAAATGACGTACTTACTACATGAGAAGAGTTGCGTAAGATGACTTATCCACCTCAGATTTATTAGTTAACTTTCTGAGGAAGGAATTGGCACATTTTCATTCACCTCAATCAAAGACGAGGGAGCCTCTTATGCCACGTGACTGGGTAAAATGTCCTTCCAGTACCAAATATCCACCGCAGCCACTACTTATTTAAAATTAAGTTTTCATATGTAAACATATACTAAGTTTATCATTCAGATAAAACAGTCAAAGCTTTATTTGTTAATTTTATTGTTCTTCAAAAAGAAAACAGAAGTTATAGTTGATAATCACATACCACAAGGAGGTATGATGCCATCGGGATCAACTCATCCAGCTATAGGGATCAAGTCTCTTTGAATGGGGGACACTTGACTGCTTTTGCACCATGCTTAAAAATATTGTCAGGCAGATTAAAAGCATTTTAGTGCCGAAGGAGTATCAGAAGTATGTGCCAACGTTCCTTGAGTTAACTGAAGTTGGGGAAAATCAAATTTGTTGAAATCATTCTGAACCGAAAACAACACCTTAAAAGGGACTAAGTCTGCCCAATCTGTCCGATCATATGACATCAGGCCATTGATGTGGAAATTATGATAAAAATACTTAATTGCATTATTAGAGTTCACAGAGTTAACGATATAAATAAAACTTACTAAATTAGATATTCGTAATATAAAGAAACATTCACAAATGCTGAAATTGCAGAGTTTGCATATACTATACTTTAATGTAAATTAACAATTAAATGTATAATATTCTTATATACTAATACAGAGGGTAATCACATAACTCCCCCATGCCCAGATGAAAATATAGGTCACAGTGACCTAGTTTTGCAGGTTAATGTCTTCCAGTGGAATTTCTCTCGTTGTGCATCTTGTCTTTGAACTTGATATTTCACTTGGCACCTTGCTCATTATAGCGTTTCTATATATATATATATATATATATATATATATATATATATATATATATATATATATATATATATATATATATATATATATATATATATATATATATATATATATATATATCAACAAAACATTAGTACTATAAGTAACATGATATATAAAACTATAGTCCATATGCTGAAACTTGAGTGAAACAGTGGTAATTCTATGTTCTGTAATGCATCTTTCGTATGTTGCATTTGATGTAATATAGGTCAGGTCAGGTCACGTCGTATACATACAATGTATGTGGTAATGGACCAACCTTTAGGTCCTTGGCAATGGAACAATAGCTATTATATCGTGAGTACTAGATGAGTGTGTTGACTTTATTTGAAAAGGTTCGGTACTTGTAAATGTCGAATAATATTTCTCTACTATAGAGCTACTTAAAAGTGATTTCGTTGAACCTGTGTCTGTCATCAGTTTAAAACTAACACCCGGTATAATTATGTATGGGAGTTTACAACTATTCACTGTGATAATTGATATTAAGTTAGGCTTAGGTCTGAGGCTTCTGTTGGAAAATTTATTGTATTACTAAAATCTGGTTCAAACGAGTAATTGTTATATTCATCATATGATTCAGGATTTTCAGCAGAATAAAGATTTTCAGCGTAACTGTCGTTTTATGAATAATAATTGTTTTCGTTACCACTATTCTATAAACAGTGGCTGTCATATGCATTACTTTCTGGATAATGATAATAATAGTCGACCTCTGCATTTTTCAAATGCTCTGGTCTCTCTATCTCATTGTAAAAAAGTTCTCCTGAAATTAAAATTTATGCGAGGCTGATTTGGTGCAAAATTTTGCTGTTGTCACGTATTAGCGTTGCTAAATATGCAAGTATCCAATTTTTGGTGGACGTTTGCATAGGAGTCAGCCTATATTCTTGGTTATTTTGAGGGACACTCTGTCGTCTGAATTAGTTACTAGGACCTAGTTAGGGTCTCCGATTAAACGAGGTCGTACTGAAATATTATACGAATTGTAGGGACGTTGAGGTATTGTAAAAGTAGTCGGCTGCCGATATGGCATCTGCTGGCGTGCAGTAAATGCACTCGGTTTTAAATTAGTAATATAATTAGAGTTGGGTATATTATTGGTCAATTTATATTGATTAGAATTATTAATATTTTTATAATGTTTCTCTGCATAATTAAAAATTTCTTCTTTTATAACTAAACTCATTACATGTTCTAAATTAACTGGACGCTGCAACCTTATGGCTAACTCTAACTGTCCTTGTAATGTATGCAAGTAATTCTTTAATGCTAAATTGTAATACATTGTTCTTTTAACTGATCGCTCATTTTCGTCGCCTATTTTTAATCGAATCTTTGATTGTAATAAACTTTTAACGTCCTGTATACGCATACCGAAATGATAAAGTTGTTTACTCGATGTTAGTTCTAAACTCATTGGGTTTCTAACCAATGAGCCCTCGTTACGTTAGTCAGAAAAATATTGTAATAAGAGTTGCTTTATTCTTGGTCAGTTTGTTGCGTCTTCGCGACTTCACATTAAAATTCTTGCCCTACCTTCTTATTTACTTAAAATAGTTCTTGATAGCCATTTATTATTGTGTCATTGGCATCATTTCTATTAGTAAAAGTAGCAAGAAAGCTATTAAATGCCGAAATAAATATTGCTAATTTGGCTTGATCGACATTATAAGTAGGTAAAGCATTTAAATGAAATGATTGTGGTAAATTTGTCATATTGAAATTGTTAGAATTATGATTTAAACTAGAACTATGTAAAATATTATCACTTTTGGGCTTCTATTTCTATAATTTATTATATATAATTCTATAACTTATTGTGTTATTTAATTGATCGATATTAGAATCAGTAACATTCATGAATAATAACAAAATAAAAAGTAATAAAAATATAGGAAATAACGAGAGCATTTACAGAAATATAAACTTATTATGCGTCTCTGTCTATGGAGCTATGGCGATGTCCTCCTGGTCTCCAAGATACGAGTAGCCCGTGGCGATGATGACCAGGTGAACCCAGTGATGTAAACTGTTTCTGAACCCTTGGCAATGTTGTCCAGTTGATTCAGAGGATTGATGACTGGACAGGCCTATGGAGATGCTGTGGCTGAGCATTTGAAGATACTCTCGTGGTTCGCCGCTAGTGTAAGCTGCTGTCCAGGTAGTTGGCGATGTTGTTCAGGATACCCAACGATTCTCTTTCTTACGACAAACGTGAAGTAATTTATGATTCGTTTAACAAATAGTTAAAACTAAAGTGTCACTTTTTCGCGATTTTCGGCGTTAAAACGGCACTTTGAACATCCACGAGATCTGCGCCAAGTAAATTGTAACTCCGGTTTAAGGCTTTAAAGTTAACTCTATTTATTTATTTAAAGCTTTTGAGTTACAATTCATTAGAAATATGAGAACTGCAAAGACACAAGTCTAAATTAAATGGTTAAAATTATAGAACCATTATTTAATACATCCTATGGCGTGGTGTTCGATCATATGACAAAATTACCACACAAATTGACAACTAGATTTATAATATCCTTATATACGATTACACAGGATGATCACGTAACTCGCTCACATGAAGCACGGGTTCATTGATGTACTCTGCCACACTGTTGTAAGCCTTGCCAATTGACAATTTCTTCAAGGTAGTTTTAAAAGAATTTAGGTTATTTTTATACGCTTCTTGCAGCTTGCTAAATACAATAATCGACCTATATGATGGTCCATTTTCATAAAAAGTTCTGCTATGAAGCGGGATTTGCAATACGGAGTCACCGCTAGTGCTGTAACAATGATACGAACCAAAAGTGTTTAAATTCTCATTTTGTTTCGCTTATAGTAAAAGTTGATAACTATACATACGGGGGGCAGTCATTATTCACAGAAAGGGAAAACGCTCCCTGCAGCTGGCTTGCATAGTGTTTCCAGTCCTAAAACAACTCAACACGCTCCTAATATCAGCACCACCTCAAAATTATGTAAGAGATTTTTGAGTGCATGTGTGCAAAGCATAATAACTTCAACACCCCCAGGTCAACAGTGGCTCTCAACTATTTGATTGTATAACAATATGTCCACACAATCCATTAGCGTGAGCCGACCACCCTAGTAATTCCCAAGAACTTTGCTTGAGTAGTATTCTTTATTTGAGAACCTCCAAGAGAAACCAAAGGATTACCCGAAGAACGTTCAGCAGCTGAAAAGTCATAGCTAAGGCATACCGTTTTACCTGTGTCGAGGACAAGTTTATTTTCTATAAAATATTGATTCAGTTTTTCCAAGACAACGTTTGCTTTTTCCGATAATGACGAAGCGTCTCTACTAGTGATTAACACAGACGCATCATCCGCAAACAAAATACAGCCATTAGGCGACAGGTGCGGAACATAGAATAAATAGAGTAAAGGGCCCAACACGGAGCCCTGCGAGACACTCATATTTATTGCCAATACATCTGAATTTATACCAAGGGAGACATAGTGTTGCCTTCCGCTCAAGTAATAGATTAACCAATCAAGAGACACTCCTCTGACTCCAAAGAACTTAGGCTTAGACACAAGCACATCATCACCGACTAGGTCAAAAGCCTTGCTTAAGTCCAAAACTAGACTCAAACAAGACACCCTCATTAATAGCACGGTACAGTTCATCCAAAAAAGTAATCATTGCAATATTTTTGGAGCGCGCCACACGAAATCAGTCCTGAGCATAATCAAGTAAATCATGGTTCAGAAGAGAATCCATCAGCCTTCCAGCCACGATTTTTTCAAAAATTTTAGAAAAAAGTTAAGTTTGGTCTGTAGATATCAGGATTTTTGTGAAAAACTTTTTTATGCATGGGAATTATTTTTATGTTCTTTGGGGCAGCAGGAAATGTGCCACGCGTTAATGAGTTATCAGTTATCGTAGAAAGAGACAGAGACAGCTCTAAAGCACATAGTTTCAACACAGCAGAGTACAGTCCATCACCCCCAGCAGAATAACAAGTTTTCAAAGATTTAATTACACGTTCCATCTCCCTCTCTGTCAGTGGAGAGATAAAAAACGAACGAGGACACCTAATTTGGTGATGAAGCTGGTTACCACCAGAATCTAGCACAATATTGTCAGTGCTGGCACTAAAATACTTAAGAGCTTCTGCGCAGCCACCAACAACCGTCATCCATCGCCATTGAGGAAATATGTTTGTTCGTCTGACGTTTGCCCAATATTTGCCAAACTGTTTTCGTCTCATTATCGAGTTGGATAAGTAAACGGGTAAAGTAATGTCGCTTACTCTGCTCATACAGTGAGCGGCAGCTACTGACAAAGAAAATTTTGCTGTCGAAACACTCCAGCGCATTACTCTCGCTATTTGTTATCTCCTTTTAGTGAATTTTTATTAAGTAAATTCACCAATAGGGAGGTATCGATGGTGAAACTTTCCGAAAATTTGTTCAAATGAGCGAAAATTAGGACCTCTGGAACTATTTCCATGGTCAGTTAAAATGTTTAAAGCGTAATATCTCTAAAATTGTCTAAGTGATTGAAACGACAATTTACAGCTTAAGAGAGCATGCACAGACGTGGTTGTGTACTAATTTTCAAGCCTTTTGATGAAAGGAAAATAAAGTTATTAGAAATTAATATTAAAATAATCCTCGACATCACTTCAGATTCTCTAATGCAATATCTACAATGTTGTAGAAAGACAGAAAGAGTTACCTGCACTGCTATGCTATTTAAATAAATTGTAGATAAAAATATAAAAACTCTCGGGACGCGGAAAGTGCGTTATGGTAGTGAATTTTCATAGAAATAATCTGGCACAAAATATTTTATTATAACTTTTTTTCTTGTAACATAGAAATCTAAATTTTGGTGTATAGTTTACTTTTTATATCGTAAACCTACCTACCAAATTTGATTATCATAGATTTTTTATTTTTTAAGATAAAATTTTTTTTTTCAAATGAAAACTCAATTTTTTTTCAGAAAACCTTGTCCGATTTTTCTGATTAACTAACTTATCAAAGCCATTTACAAAAGGAAGGCACACGCCAAATTTTATCAAACTCGGCCCATTATTCTTTGAGATAAAATTTTTTTTCTAGTGAAAACTCAAAATTTTCCCGGAAAACCTTGTCCGATTTTCCTGACTAACAAACTTGTCAAAGCCATTCACAAAAGGAAGGTACATGCCAAATTTTATTAAAATAGGCTTATTACTTTTTGAGATAAGAATTTTTTTTGAATGAAAACTCAAAATTTTCCTGGAAAACCTCGTCCGATTTTCCTGACTAACGAACTTATCCAAGCCATTTACAAAAGAAAGGTACATGCCAAATTTTATCAAAATCGGCCTATTATTTTTTGAGTAATCGGTGTGATACATATATATATATATATATATATATATATATATATATATATATATATATATATATATATATATATATATATATATATATATATATATATATATATATATATATATAAACATATAAAAATTGAAACTGACCCCGGATATGGCTTCTAGGGGTCCTAGTTCGCGCTCATTTGCAAAAAATTTTTCAAAATTCAAAAGTCGGGATCTCCCCATTAGTGAATTTTTTCTACGAAAATTCACTAACAAAGTTATATTATCATCATTGCAAGATGTCAGAGCGTATAACATTGTGAAATGTGCGACAGGGATGCCAGCTCGGTGAAGAACGAGGTAGTATGTCGTCACGACTGCTCTAGTTAACACAAAATGTTATAGATGGAGACTGGTTGACGTTAGATGACACCGCTGATTTTTAAAAGCAGCAAGTTCTTGCAAACTTGACAAGCGCATTATTTCTACGCTTAATGGCTTGCGCTTGTTATGTAACGTTTACAAATGACTTTTAACTAACCTAACATATTTAGAATATGAATTTAAATATTACGTATTAAAAATAAACATTGGACGATGGTTTTAAATCAAAATTGAGGGTTAATGACTTTTAGCTAACATAACATATTTAAAATATCGATATAAATATTAAGTATTGAAAATAAATATTGGACGATGGTTATAAATACAATTTTGCGTAAAATAGAAAATGATATACTGATATCAGTAAATCATATTCTAGGAGCAGTATTAACACTCGGTTTTTAATGTTTCTTAATTGAGCCACGAAAACAGGACACCATAGAGATTATTATTATTAACCGGGGAAAATAACTAATGCATTATGTAGTAATAGTAACATAGTTTGTCTCCGTGTGGAAGACAATATTTGTTATGTTAGTTGGGTAAAATTTAATACCACGGGCGTCAATGTTCTTTAAAATAAAATCGTAACTGTTGTTTTTTGTGGCGGTGGTTCCGACCGCAGTGTTTCCGTCAACACTACTCTATGTTTCTCTTGACAGCTAAACGTTACGTTACGTTATTCGACAGCAAGCTGTCAAGAACTACTATATAAGAGACACCAGGGATCTCTCTCTCTCTCTCTCCTCGCTACCAACCGACATAGTGAAGATACGTCTCTCCACGCTCGGTCAGTTATCTGTTATGTGCTGTCTGTGATTGTTTTATAGTTAAATGTATAGTTTATTCAGTTAGTGAAATAATAAAGTATATTAAATGTTTACGTATGGATTTAATATCAACAAGTGCAATTAACATCCATATTGGTGACCCCGTGCCGCAAGCCGAAGATGCCCAGCCTGATGTTCCAGCCGACGTCGCCTAACTTCCACGCACGTGCTCATGCCTACAGAAAACGAATATCTAAACAGGTCAGTCTTTTCTAATTTAAAAATTATCTGATTTTTTCACAATGGCCGAAGATTCTTCAAGCAGCAATATCATGGCAAGGGTTGCAATAAAATTACCTCCTATATGGAGACGTAACGTGAAAATCTGGCAAATGCAGGTTGACGCCCAGTTTGATATATCGCAGATCAGTTCTGAAAAGACAAAATTCAGTCATGTACTCGCTATACTCGATCCTGATGTCGCAGAGTCAATTTCAGATTTTTTAACCCAACCATTATCATCAACCCCCTATTCAGATCTAATGAAACGTCTTTTATTAGAATTTGAAGAGTCCGATAGTCGCAAACTAAATAAACTTTTAACAGAATTAGAATTAGGCGACAGAAAACCATCGCAACTTTTACGCGAAATGAAGTTTTTAGCCGGTAGTCAGATTGGAGAAAATTTCCTTAAAATTTTATTTCTACAACGTTTACCAGTCAACGTTCGTTCAATTTTGGCTTTAAGCAACGATTCTCTAGAAAATTTGTCGGTTACAGCAGACAAAATCGTGGAATTTTCCGGAGATAAATACAACGTGGCTGAAATTCAGTCACGCGAGCCCGACAAGCTAGCCAAGCTAGTAGCACAATTAGAGAAGCTAACAGCATTAGTCAACGAATTGCGAACGCGTTCCCGATCTACCTCCCGAGAAAGACCCAAGCTTTCTCGAAATTCCATAACCGCAAATTCCTCAACCTCCACGTGTTGGTATCATGAACGATTTGGCAACAAGGCCAAACGTTGCATCCAACCTTGCAATTTCAAAGCAAAACATGTGTCGGAAAACTAATAAGGCACTCCCTCCACGCGGCAGGAGACGAGAGCCACCTAACACGCCGCCTTTTTATTTTTGATAGACGCTCCAATATGAAATTTCTAATCGACTCTGGAGCGGATATTTCAGTTATTCCACCCACTCACGATCAACGGAAATTTCAATCGAAACGTACCTTGTATGCTGCAAACGGGACCCCTATTCATACCTATGGCGAACAACTATTAGATTTGGATCTAGGTTTACGCCGTAGGTTCTGCTGGCCCTTCACACTTGCCGATATCAAGCAACCAATTATAGGCGCTGATTTTCTAGCAGAGTTTGCTTTACTTGTGGATATGAAACATAGACGTTTAATCGATACAAAGACAAACCTCTCTAAGGCCGGTGCTAACCCACCACTAGGAATTAATTCTAAAATTCATCTTGTAGACCCGACACACCAGTACTTCAAATTGCTACAACAATTTCCTGACCTTTTTAAGGAAACTTCTTCTAGCAACCTTCCAGAGGTTGAGTTCTTCCATACTATAAGTACGGAAGGACCACCTGTCACTGCAAAAGCTAGAAGATTGCCCCCAGAAAAGCTAGCTCAAGCAAAGCTAGAATTCCAGCACATGATGGACTTGGGAATTTGTAGACCCTCCAAAAGTCCATGGTCAAGCCCCCTCCACATGGTGCAAAAAAAGGATGGCTCATGGAGACCATGTGGGGATTACCGAGCACTAAACGCTAAAACAATCCCAGACAAATATCCTATTCCAAATTTGCAGGATTTTAATGCCCAGTTAGAAGGCAAACGTATTTTTTCAAAATTAGATATCATTCGCGCTTTCCATCATATCCCAGTAGCACCTCAAGATATTCCCAAAACAGCAGTCATAACTCCATTTGGCTTATTAGAATTTGTTAAAACCCCATTTGGCCTTCGTAATTCAGCACAAACATTTCAAAGATATTTACATTCAATTTTAAGACATCTTGACTTTGCCTACTCCTATCTTGACGATATTCTCGTTGCATCAGCTTCTGAAAAAGAACATCAAGAGCATCTAGCAAAACTTTTTCAGACACTTCAAGACAACGGCATCCGTATTAATTCATCTAAATGTGAATTCGGAGTGGCCGAAATTTCATTTTTAGGTTTTCGTGTAAATAAATCTGGATTATTTCCACTTCCTGAACGCATCAAAGCTATTACCGACCTACCTCTTCCCGATACCATTGAAAAACTCAGAAGATTTCTAGGTCTCATAAATTTCTACCGTCGTTCTCTTCCACGTGCTGCGGAAATTCAGCAACCACTATTCGACCTCTGCCAGAATCCCAAAAAACGCGACAAACGTAAAATCGAGTGGACTCCTCAGACTCGAGAAGCATTCGAACGTTTGAAAGAGGCACTAAAAAACGCTACACTAATAGCTCATCCGTCTTCTTCGCTACCACTGATTCTCCATGTCGATGCTTCTGATTATGCCGTAGGCGCTTCCCTCCAACAATTACGTGATCAAACACTAGAACCCCTAGGTTTCTACTCTAAAAAGCTTACTTCAGCCCAAAAATCTTACAGCACCTACGATCGCGAACTTCTAGCTGCTTATCAGGCAGTTAAATACTTTAAATATACCCTAGAAGGTCGCCATTTCACCATTTATACGGACCACAAACCTTTGACATACGCTTTTGAACAACGCGTCGATAAAGCATCTCCAAGGCAACTACGACATTTAGACTTCCTAGGTCAATTTACCACAGACATTCGCTACATACCAGGTCCTACAAACATTCCCGCAGACTATTGTTCTCGCATTGAAACAATTTCACTTTCTTCCACTGTGTCACTCCAAGAAATTGCGCAAGCTCAGTCATCTTGTGAGGAACTCAAACACCTTCTGCAGTCTAAATCTTCCTCATACAAATTTCAAAACATGCCTCTTGACAACGGATTGAATCTTATTTGCGATTCTTCTTCAAAGAAACTTCGCCCATTCATTCCGCTCAAATTTCGCCGAAAGATTTTCGATTCTATCCACAATTTATCTCACCCAGGCATATCAGCTTCAGTCGATCTGGTCCAGGATAGATTTTGTTGGCCCAAATTGAAACGCGATGTATCTCTTTGGTCTAAAACTTGCATTCCCTGCCAGAAAGTCAAGATATGGAGACACACTTCCAGTGCCATTGGACAATACACCCCAGCCATGAGAAGATTCTCGCATATAAATGTTGACATTGTGGGACCATTACCAGCATCACAAGGTCAACGCTATCTGTTAACAATAATAGACAGATTTTCTCGATGGCCCGAAGCAATTCCATTGTCAGATATTACAGCAGAAACAGTAGCGAACACTATTTTATCATGCTGGATCTCTCGTTTCGGTGTTCCGCAATACATCACCACAGACAGAGGTAAACAATTCGATTGCCACCTTTTCACACACCTCACTAAAACACTAGGTGCAGACCACATCAAGACCACAGCTTACCACCCAGCAGCAAATGGTGTAATCGAGAGATGGCATAGAGTTCTGAAACAGGCCTTGAAAGCTCATATGGACGAAAACTGGGTCGCTAAATTGCCAATTGTGTTACTAGGACTCAGATCGTACATAATTCCAGAATATCGCTCAACACCCGCTGAAATAGTCTATGGAGAATCAATCAAACTTCCCACCGACTTTTTCAACAGCACGCAAGCTCATGATGTTCCACCACTTATATCTCAGCTGAAAGAAGACATAAGGAAACTTCGACCAGTACCTTTTAAACATCATACTGCAAAAAAGGTATTTGTCCATCCTAAGCTTATGGAAGCTCCTTTTGTTTTTGTTCGCATTGATATTCCGCGAAAAACTCTCGAACCAGTTTATGACGGCCCCTTTGAAGTGTTATCCCGAACTGACAAAGTCTTCAAAATCAAGAAATCACACGGAGAAGAGACAATTTCTGTTGACCGTCTTAAACCCGCATTCATTCTTTGTGATAACGAACAGACAACTTTCCAGCCTCAGAGACATCCTAGTGAAACTGAAAGTGACAGTGAAAGTCCAACGCCTAGTGAAACTGAAAGTGACAGTGAAAGTCCAACACCCAGTGAAACTGAAAGTGACAGTAAAGTTCCCGTTCCCGTTCAAACTACACGCCATGGACGTAGAGTTCGATTTCCACGAAGATACTTGAACTAATAGCGTTGCCACTGAGAGGGGAGTATGTGGCGGTGGTTCCGACCGCAGTGTTTCCGTCAACACTACTCTATGTTTCTCTTGACAGCTAAACGTTACGTTACGTTATTCGACAGCAAGCTGTCAAGAACTACTATATAAGAGACACCAGGGATCTCTCTCTCTCTCTCTCTCTCCTCGCTACCAACCGACATAGTGAAGATACGTCTCTCCACGCTCGGTCAGTTATCTGTTATGTGCTGTCTGTGATTGTTTTATAGTTAAATGTATAGTTTATTCAGTTAGTGAAATAATAAAGTATATTAAATGTTTACGTATGGATTTAATATCAACAAGTGCAATTAACATCCATATTTTTTAATAGATTTTATAAATGTATTTTACTGCTGTTTTTATGATCAGAATACTACTGTGACATTAAATCAAACTTATGGTTCTTAACACGATCAAAATGTCTTCTCTACTGTTACCAATGTTAATTAAGGGCTCCTTAATTGTACTTACTTATCTTGTGCTTATAGATGTAATATAAACATAAAAAAAATGAGTGAAACAGCAAGTGAATTTATTTACTTTAGTGCTGTTTTCGATATTATCTGAAAAAGTCATTATAGGCGACATTTTTTCAGAAACATGCTGAGAACCCCCCTTGTATGCACAAGGCACAAGGAAAATTTGTTGCAAGCAACCCCCAAGAAAGTTAAGGGACCAAGAATGAATAAAGGCGCTGGGTATGGAGGAAATCTGAACGAAAATTGATGAAAAAACATTTAGTCGGACTTTGAAAAGATGAGTTTTGTACATTTTCAGCAATACTTCCTTTAAACCCTGTCTGCTAGGCACAACACCCATATTCGCCCAGGTTCAGTAACTTTGTTAGGGGTTGCTACATTTTTCTTGTGCTTTATGCTTTGAAGGTAGTTTTATGCATGCACAAGGGGAAGGAGAACCCCCCGTGTTTTTGGGTGAGAAGGCAGAAACCCTCTTCGTCCTGGGGGTTCTTCTTCCCCTCCTGCATGCATAAAATCACCCTCAATGCATGAACCACAGGAATTTTTTTATGTTTCGCTGCAACAAAATTCATCTGTTGCATTTACCGGTCACCTTCTGACAACAACTTTGTCCAGCTCTTTGACTACCTTTCTGAAAAAACCAACTATCTGATTTCTGAATAT
The DNA here is from genome assembly GCA_964006375.1 of Tillus elongatus. NCBI lineage: Eukaryota > Metazoa > Arthropoda > Insecta > Coleoptera > Cleridae > Tillus > Tillus elongatus. Next base: position 126,010,615 of record OZ023266.1, read on the forward strand.
CCTTCCTCGAGGTCACTATTCTTGGTAACTTCAATTACCATAATAAGGAATGGCTAGGATCTTCAAAAACCGATCCACAAGGGAGAGCAGCGGAGGCCTTTGCAGTCAGCTATTCTTTAGCCAATATGGTTCAGCAACCTACTTACTTTCCTCGTATCCCAACACACAGCTCAAATCCCTTGGATCTCCTTCTTACTACACAACCTGAATGCTATAAGATATCAGTCACCGCCCCCTTGGTCGCTCAGACCACGGCATGGTCACTGCTTCCTGCGCAATGCAACCCGAGGTCACACAGTCATCACACCCACGTATCGTTTGGCACTACAACTCCGCAAACTGGGACGAAATACGGGATTACTTCCTTTTCCTTATTTCCATGGGCGTCTATCTGCTTCTCTTATCCTGACCCCTCTGATATCTCACAAAACCTCACCGAAATTATCCAAGCTGGCATGGAATTATTTATCCCTCGTACACAGAAAACCTCTTCAGCCACTCAAAAGCCCTGGTTCTCTAAATCCTGTGACAAGGCCAGACTTGAAAAGGTCAAAGCTCACAATCCCAGTCAAGAAAATCGTCAAGTATTTAATGACGCAAGAAACCGCTATGTCCGCATTCTCTCTGAGGCCAAAAACTCGTTTAATAACCACATCAAAAACAAAGTCCTCTTAAGCTCCAACGGCGGCAAACCCTTCTGGACTCTTGCTAAATCTATTGGGAATAATTTCTGCAAAAGCACGTTCACACCTCTTGTCTCAGGGGATGAAATTGTTTCTACAGCCCTGGGCAAGGCTGAACTTTTTGCTTCGTTGTTCGCCGGCAATTCTACTCTCAACCCACCTCCAAATGTTCAACCACCAACAGTCCCCAATGTCGCGCATAAAATGACGGATATCATTTTCAAAACTAAAAAGGTACGAAAGATGCTCTTTTCTCTTAATACCAGGAAAGCCTCTGGCCTTGACGAGATCCCAGCAATTGTTCTCAAAAAATGCGCACCAGAACTTGCTCCTGTCCTGACTCGTCTATTTCAGATATCTTACAATAAAGGCATATTTCCTAGTAACTGGAAAACTGCTCGAGTACAACCCATCCCCAAGAAAGGATCCAAAGCGCTTCCTAGCAACTACAGGCCTATTTCTCTCCTTTCAGTCGTCTCTAAAGTGATGGAAAAGTATATAAACACCGAATTACTAAAATTTCTGGAAAAACACAGTCTAATCCACGACAGGCAGTATGGATTCCGTCAGCGCAGATCGACTGCCGACCTCCTTTCCTTTGTCACCCATTCTCGGAACAAGTCTATGGAACTACATGGTGAATCCCAAATTGTCGCTCTAGACATATCCAAAGCATTCGACCAGGTCTGGCACGCAGTGCTACTTAATAAACTTCCGGCCTATGGCCTACCACCAAAACTTTGTACCTGGACAGCAAATTTTCTCTCCAACAGGAGCATTTCTGTTGTTGTGGATGGCCATTCCTCTAAACTGTATCCAATCAATGCAGGAGTTCCTAAAGGTTCAGCTTTAGCCCCTACTTTGTTTCTTCTCCACATCATTGACCTCCTCTCTAGCACATCCAACCCACTTCACAGTTACGCGGACGACAGCACCCTCCACTCAAATATACAATATTCTAAGCCTGTCTCCTTAGCCCAATTAGATGAGGATCGCAGACTCATGGAGGGTTCTGTCTCCGTGGATCTCCAAAAAATATTAGACTGGGGAAGTAGAAATCTTGTACAATTCAACCCCACCAAATCTCAGTCTTGCTTTCTTTCTCATAAGAGATACACCAGCCCTAGACCCATCACAATGAACAACCAAGTTATTCAAAGTAATGAGTCATTTTCTCTTGTTGGCATTTCTGTGGATCGAAATCTTAATTGGCACCAACATGTTACGTCAATTGCAGAAGCGGCTGCTAAGAAATTAGGTTTTCTCTTCCGAGCTCGCAAATATTTTTCACCAGCTAATCTCTATATCTTATATACTTCACAAATAAGGCCAAACCTCGAATACTGCTCCCACATCTGGGATGCAGCTGCCGCTTCTACACTCGCTATCCTGGACTCCATTCAAAAGAGAGCTATCCGTCTCATCGGTGACCCTACCCTCACCCAAAGGCTGCCATCTCTTGCCCACCGACGTGCCGTTGGTGACCTCTCTCTATTTTATAGATATCTGCACGGGCACTGCTCAGAGGAGCTTTCCTCCATAGTTCCCCCACCTGCTGCCCCCAACAGATCTACGAGGGGAACAGAGCATATGCACCCTTTTACTGTCCAGGTCACCAGACATAGAACTTCTTGTTATGCCCGCACTTTTGTCCCGAGGACTTCCAAGTTGTGGAATTACTTGCCAGCACGTGTTTTTCCTTCTCCTCCGAACCTCCAAACCTTCAAGTCCAGAATTAACAAGCTGCCTCTTTCCTCCTTGTCAACACCCACGGTACGATAGTATTTAGGTTGTAAGCCCTCGTGGTGTGTTGTTGAAATTAAAAAATAAATAAAAAATTCCAATTTTTTTTTTCGTTGAGTATATTTTCTGTTTATCAACTTTTTGTTTAAGTTTTGTATCAAAATTACTGTATAAATATTTATGTTAGAGGTCATGTTTCTGCTTCCTCTTCTTTACCCTATTTTTTACCGTTCCTAATTAAATAAAGTAATGTTTTTTAATTTTTAATATAAGGCTAAATCAATATAATATATTATTCTTATGAAAATTCGCTACACTAACGGACTTGCTGCGTCCCGAACACTCTTTTGGGACATTCTGCTTCCTGCGCTGCAGGTTTCATCTACGTCAGCCTTTTGAACATGTAAATTACAACATATTCTGCGTTAAAGAGGTAATGTTACACCACTAAAATTCCAACTACGAATACCAGAGTTATATTAATATTTGTCTTGGGAACCCTTTAGATATGGACTAATAAGATACAGGAACGAAATCATAACCGAGATGCCATCCAAGCGTTACCTGTTAACCTATTAAAGACAATTCTCGTTCCTAAGGCCCAATGGGGCGAATCGGCTAAAAGCAGAGTCGGTCGGCCCTTAAGCTTGTTAACAACTATTACCACTGTCTAACTTAGAACCGAATATGCAGGGATGTATATAACTTTACACAGCAATGCTGAATATGCATATTTGTAATGACTTAGAAATGCACATGCAAGTGGTGGTGAAAATACCAAGAATATCTATTCTGATGAATAACTAGAGCACAGTAATCAACAGAATTCTAAAGTCGGTCTATTGTAGGAAGTTTTTAGTGAATTTTCTTAAAAAAAATTCACTAATGAGGAGATCCCGACTTTTGAATTTTGAAAAAATTTCTTCAAATGAGCGCTAATTAGGCCCCCCAGAACACATATCCGGGGTCGGTTTAAATTTTTATATGTTTATATATATATATATATATATATATATATATATATATATATATATATATATATATATATATATATATATATATATATATATATATGTATATATATATATAGATATATATATATATATATATATATATATATATATATATATATATATATATATATATATATATATATATATATATAGTATCACACCGATAACTCAAAAAATAATAGGCCGATTTTGATTAAATTTGGTGAATAAATTCCTTTTGCAAATGGCTTGGATAAGTTCGTTAGCCAGGAAAATCGGTCCAGGTTTTCCCGGAAAATTTTGTGTTTCCTTTCGAAAAAAAATTATATCTCCGGACTTAACAAAGTAAGGGCAACCAAATTTTATATGCGGATTTATATCATTATAGGCAAGTTACCTACCAAAATTTAGCTCCGTAGATTAAAGGATAAAAAAGTTACAGGCATTCAAAGAAAAATAAATTTGGATTTTCCTCAAAACGTCAAAATTGCGATTTTAAACGTCAAAATTGGTGAGTACATTCCTTTCGCAAGTCGCTTGATAATTTTGTTAGCCAGGAAAATCCGCCGAGGTTTTCCCGGAAAAATTTGTGTTTTCTTTCGCAAAATATTTATATCTCCGAAATTAACAAAGTAAGGGCAACCAAATTTGGTAGGCTGGTTTATATCGTTATAGGTGTGCCACCTACCAAAATTTAGCTCTGTAGGTCAAAAGACAAAAAAGTTATGGGCATTTAAAGAGAAATAAACTGGGGGTTTCCTCAAAACGTCAAAGTGACAATTGAAAACGTCAAAATTCGCAACATTTAGGCAAATAACTTGAATCTAATACGGGCTATGGTAAGAAAATGTCTCAAGAAGAATGTTTTACATACACCGAACTCTTAGTTTCAACCGTCATTGTCCTTCATTTTACTAAAATATTTCCAGAAAATTCATTTCTAATAGACCCTTTCTCTGATGCTTGGCAGTAGCCTTAGCTATAGAGTTTATCGTTTCATGGTATATAATTTTTGTCGAATTTTCGTAAAAAGTCAATAAAGCTCAATATATTCGTTATTATACAAGATATGAAAAAATATTGTATACATTAATTATACGGCGTTTTGAGCTACATCTTAAAAAATTATTGCGACAATCACAGGCTGGCCCATAAGTCGTTGGTGATACAAATAAATTTTTTTTGTCGAAAACGCCTTATTTTTTTGCATTTTCCATCGAAATATAATGCATGTTTGTAAGTTAAGATATTCTGGAGGCAGCAAGTGCGTTGTGGTTGCGAATTTTGATTAAATGCTTCATATTTGAAAAGCTCAATTTGCTATTAACCTATAAGGTTGACCAAGAAACGGATTTTTTCAGTAACACTTTTGGTTTCCTTTGGGAAATTTCTGTACGTTTTCAAACAATCAAGTTATTTTGATGAAACATGGCACATTGTTTTTACTATATATGTTATACTGGTAATCAAATTTGATGTCTGCTTTCTTAAAAAGAAAACACACATATTTGCAATAAAAACATTTTTATGAAAATTCACTACCATAACGCACTTGCTGCGTCCCGAGATTTTTAATTAGTGACCAAAGTCTAATAATATAAAATACATCATATTTGGTTATTTTTCATGATTAACTAAATAGTGCTGCAAACTGAAACTGCCACACAGCTGTGATAATCTACTTTCCTTAGAAAGGCTTTCTCATCAAATGAATTTAGGGTCATCACAAAGAAGATATATGTATTCCCGTAAACTTTTGAAACGTTATATTACTAGAGTTTCAACGAAAAAATGTCAGTTTTCACCAAATCATCCCTCATTTGTCCCCTACGCTTAAAGTGATCTTACCGCAAAACAATTCAAAACGTTCCTTTATCGGGTGCTAACTGGATACCAGATTTGCAGAAGGTATCTCGATTCGTTCGAAAATTATTGCGCCTTATAACAGAGAGACGTATCGGCCGACAGACCGACTGACCGACAAACACACAAAAACTCGTTCTAGAATCAAGTTTTCCAAGTGTTTTAGGACTTTTTACGCCGTTTCATTGAAAAAAATTCTGTCACTGATATTCCACCCCCACGCACTCAACCCCTGATTTCGTTTCACCACAGAATACCAGATGTTTGATTAAATTGATAATTGTCTAATAAACAAACCCTAAAACGTTATATTACTTGAGTTTTAACAAACAAATTTTCACCAAATCAGCCCCATTCATCATATGTCCCCGGAGTTATTTTATTTAAAAATAATCCGAACCGTTCGTTAGTTGAATGCTAACTGTATACAAAATTTGAAGATGATATCTTAGTTCGTTTTAAAGTTATCGTGGCTACAAACGGACAGACATACAGACCGATAGATCGAGAGAGAAAAAAATGCTGGTTCTCAAATTATGTTTTTATACATTTTGACATTTTTACGGCGTTTAAGAGAAAAAAATTAAGCAATCCGAAGATCCGTTATGTTTAGCCACGTTTTTAATGTACTCTAATTATTTAGTATCTCTACTTCTACTTAAGATTAATCTTATTAATACTAAGAAATTTAAACACGCCGTTCTTTGTGTAAACGTATGATGCGTGTCATTTGGAATGTAACTTAGACTGGTTGTTTCCTTCGTGGGGACACTGAATTCAAGAGAGTGATTATTTTCAATAACTAATACATCTAGAAAGTAAGTTTGCTGTTAATTTCCAATTCGTGGGTGAATTTTATTGAATCAAATTAACAGTTAAGTCTATTATTAAGTCATCTACTTTGCATATTATATTTGTATTAAACACTTCAAAAATGTCGCCCACATAACGAAACCATACTTTAGAAAAATACATACTTTCATTTTCTAAATCGGTGTCAAATCTACCCGTGGAGAGGCCCGCAATGAATGGAGAGAGATGGTTGCCAATTGCCGTGCCTTGGGTTTGTTCAAAAAACTCATTGTTAAATTAAAAGATATTTTGTTTTATACAAAGGTTTGTAAGAGTTAAATATTCTTTGCATTTACTTAAGTTGTTCAATTTCAACAATTGTTCCAAATACGTTAGCGTTTGTTTCGTGGACAAGCTGGGAAACGAAGACGCTATACCAAATGATATCAAAACCTCGCCTTCAACCAATTTAAGATCTTTAACTTTATTAATAGTAAATAGTAAATAGTAAATAGTGAATAGTGAATAGTGAATAGTGAATAGTGAATAGTGAATAGTGAATAGTGAATAGTGAATAGTGAATAGTGAATAGTGAATAGTGAATAGTGAATAGTGGATAGTGAATAGTGAATAGTGGATATTGAATAGTGAATGGTGAATAGAGAATGGTGAACCGTGAATGGTGAATAATGAATAGTAAATAGTAAATAGTAAATAGTAAATAATAAATAGTAAATAGTGAATAGTGAATAGCGAATAGTGAATAGTGAATAGTGAATAGTGGATAGTGGATAGTGGATAGTGGATAGTGGATAGTGGATAGTGGATAGTGGATAGTGGATAGTGGATAGTGGATAGTGGATAGTGGATAGTGGATAGTGGATAGTGAATAGTGAATAGTGAATAGTGAATAGTGAATAGTGAATTGTGAATAGTGAATAGTGAATACTGAATAGTGAATAGTGAATAGTGAATAGTGAATAGTGAATAATGAATAGAGAATAGTGAATAGTGAATAGTGAATACCGAATAGAGAATAGCGTATAGCGAATGGCGAATGGCGAATGGCGCATAGCGGATGGCGGATGGCGGAATAGCGGAATAGCGGAATAGCGGAATAGCGGCTCAGCGGAATAGCGGAATAGTAAATACTAATAGTAAATAGTAAACAGGAAATAGCAAATAGCAAATAGCAAATAGCAAAGAGCAAATAGCAAATAGCAAATAGCAAATAGCAAATAGCAAATAGCAAATAGCAAGTAGCAATAAGTAAATTTAAAATAGCAAATAGCAAATAGCAAATAGAAAATAGAAAATAGAAAATAGCAAATATAAAATAGCAAATAGCAAATAGCAAATAGCAAATAGCAAATAGCAAATAGCAAATAGTAAATATTAAATAGTAAATAGTATATTTCCTCCCCAATGTTTACATTGCTCGTCAGAATAAGTAAAATACAATACAATCATCAACACATAAAACAAACAGACATAAAATATGTATAAATAAAACTGTAAGTTAACTATTATAAAACCCTAAACAATAAAACAAATTGTTAAAATATATTCGTAAACAAAACCAAATAAACAAAGCAAACGAAACTAAATACTTGTATAAAACATAAGTAAAACTTAAATTTTTAAATCGAAATATATACTGTCAAGGCAACACGACACTTTTATCCCAAGATAAGATAACCTCTGAAATTTACGCAGGTGAAATCACTATCAAAGCTAAACATCAAAAATCAAATTGACCCACAAAATACAGCCCATGTGTGCACACTTATTTATTGGCTCTTCGCAAGATAAACCCTTCTAACGTATAGATGGGTGTTTTAGGTGCATCCGTTTTACTGCCTTGCGGAACTAGCGTCGGTTAACTCTTTAGTTCAGCCGGTAATTTATTATATAAATTTTTTATTGTAAGAAATGCAAAATTTTTCAAGAAAACGCAATATTTCACGCGAAAAACTGGTAGAATTTTCCTGACTAACACAATTTATATATGCTCTAAGGGCATAGTTCGCACTTTAATAATATTAAGCTTTATGAAATTTGGTACCTTGGCTTTTAGTGTAGATATTATACAATCTAATAAGTTAAATGTCTTTCAGTTAAAGAAAAAATAGGTTTATGGGATTAAGACATGGTTTTATAAAATTTCGTTACCATAAGCACTTGCTGCGTTTAGGCTCGTTTGGTGTAGAATATTGGTAGAGAGACTACAGTATAATAGTAACATAGGGATTATATATAGCGAATTTTCTGAAAGATATGTGGTACGCTCACATTCCATTTAGTAATTCTTGCAATATTACACAAACAGCTAACTTTGATAGTAATTTTTCACTTTTTTTAGAGTTATTGTTCATGGAACACAAAGCGACCCAGAAGGGCGGCTCGAGGCGTGAAAATATATTTAATATTATTTTTAAGTAAAAAATATTTGTATGAAAATATTCCATCATAAATCCAAATAATATCGTTTATAATTAAGTAGGTCGCATAGAAATTATAATTATTGACCTGGAATTGCTCTTATGTTTATGCAATTAATAAACATGTTGCCATTGCAGTTTGCGATATTGAAGAATGCTGACTATTGCTGATTGCGCATTGTGAAGAATGTGGACCAAGCAAGGTTATATATATATATATATATATATATATATATATATATATATATATATATATCATTGTTTGTATACATTAAGAAAGATTTTTGGTTAGATTATTAAAATGTAGACACGAGATTTTTAATTTAATTATGTACAGATTTAGTTTTAAATTTTATTCGGTTAAGTTAGTTTAAAAAAGTTGTTAATTCTTTTTATTATTTACTAAAAATTGTATTACAAATTACATCGTTACCATGTCCATATTATCCCAGGTATAAAACAACTTAATCCCTAAATAACCTCCGCTCCTTAAACAGTTATAATTGTAAGTTCCAGTTTTAGTATACTAATGACCATATCTTTCTTTGTGGTATTATTTTCAGAAATACACTGTTGTTTTACTAAAGTTATACAATTATGAAACTGAATTGTATTTTACTTTGCATCACATTTCACATGCCATATAATCTACATATTACTCAGACAAGGGATACACTACCATCACATATTCCACCGCCTATGATTTAATAATAGGATTTAATAGCCATGGTTTAATAATTCTGTGTATAATGCTAGGTACCAACCTATCAATCACATAGATTATTACGCTGTAGCAGCCACTAGGTAGTAATAATCCTATATGACCTGAACCCGGAAGTTCATACTCCTATCGACGGGGTCCTGTATATAATCAATCCTGATCATTAGCTTTCTAGTCTGTGTGTACGGACACGTTAGAGTATTCGCAGCTTCCGATAATTTAGTTCGAAAGCGATATCATTTATTTAAATACCTATGTAAATAAATATATAGGGTGGCGCATTGAAAACGAAACAGTCCATAGATTTTTTTTTTAAGAAACGCTGTAATACATCAATTTTAATATTGAGGGGAACATGTTTTAACATGAAACTCAATTTTGTCACATCAACCCTTCAGGTGTAGTGATAACAACCCTTATATTTTAAATAGGGAACATGGGTTGAGTGTTACATCATTTGAAAGCGCTTTCTTTTATGTATTCAGCACACTAATTGTTTTGGAAGTTTTATCAACTCGTTTAAAAACTATTCACAATTAAGATGCAAAAACGCATTTCACTAATTCCGATAAGAAATATGCTGATAGTCAATGTTTTGTTGGTTTGTAAACAAAAAATTGACTATCGGATCATTTCTTATCGGAATGAGATAAATGCGGTTTATTATTTCAGTTTATCGGTCGGTTTGATACTTGATAGTACTACCGAAAATTAATTTCACAATGGTGTATTCTGCAGAAGAAAGAGTTGAAATAATTACTCTTTTTTTTCAAAAACGATGACTGTGCCAACCGTACCGCAAATTTGTTTAATGAACAACATCCGAACAGATATGTTAACACAAAATACATTTTGGAGTTAGTTGCAAACTTTCGACAAAGTGGTTCAGTAGCCAACAAAAAACGGGACCCAGAACGTGAATTTCCGGTTATAAATGAGACTACTGAGATTGAAGTTTTAGGACACATTGCTGCAGACACAACTTTGAGGACGAGAAAATTGGCCATTGTTCAAACATAAACAGAAGAACTATTAAACGAATATTGAAGCATCATAAATTTCACCCGTATAAAACTAATATTGTACAACTGAATGAAGATGGTTTTGCTCGGCGGCTGGAGTTTTGTGAAGTTATGACTGCACGGATAGCTGATAACGGGAACTTTCTGTTCAATATCTGTTTTTCAGACGAGTGTACGTTTTTATTAAACTCTACAGTCAATCGTCATAATTGTCGTTATTGAGCAGATAATAAGCCAATAAGTTTTCACAAAGTTCACACTCAAATTCCACAGAAATTGAATGCCTGGACTGCCATTTTTGGAGACCGTTTAATCGGACCAATTTTTCTTGATGGCAATTTGAGTGGCGAAACGTATTTGGAGTTACTAGACGATATCGTTTACCCTATACTAATTGACATTGTTGAAAATGATGATCGATATCAAGAAAATCAATTAGTGTTTCAACAAGATGGAGCTCCTCCGCATTTTTCACAAAGTGTTTGGGACTTTTTGAACAGGGAGTTTCCAAAGCAATGGATTTGGCGTAGTGCTATTGAGGGACTTCCTAGATCACCGGATTTAACTCCTTTAGACTTCTTTCTATGGGGACATTTAAAGAGTAGAATTTTAGCAACAGAACCGGAGTCTCTGAAAGAATTACGCCGACGCATTGTTGAAGAATGTCGTCTAATAACTCCACAAATGCTCCAGAATGTCAGAGCTCGTTTTGAACAAAATTTTTACTTTTGTATGGAAGCTGGTGGTCAACAATTTGAACACTTACTTAACTGAATAAACATTTTTGAATGTTTGGTTTTGTTTATTAGTTTGTTTTTAACGAAAAAATGACTAATTAGTGCAACTCCAACTGTGAATAATTTTTAGACGAGTTGATAAAACTTGCAAAAAAATTGTGTGCTGAATTCAGAAAAGAAAGAGCTTTCAAATGATGTAACACTCGACCCATGTTCCATATTTAAAATATAAGGGTTGTTATCACCACCCATAAGGGGTTGATTTGACAAAGTTGAGTTTTATGTCAAAACATGTCTCCCTCAATATTAAAATTAACCTGTTTCAGCGTTTCATTAAAAAAAAATTCTCTGGACGCAAATCGGTCTGTTTCGTTTTCAATGCGCCAGCCTGTATATGGTTTAGTCCTTTAAGACTAGATGCATTCTCACAATTAGAACCGTAGACCGGTTTCGCTCTCATTAGAGCTCTTCAGTACGGCATACTAATTGTAGCAAAAGTGCACCAAAAATAACACGGCTATCGTATAGCCAGTCTTAAAACACTAAGTGAGTGGTGAACGTGTCGCCACCTAGTTCGGAACCAAGTACTATGTTGTCACGCCCGCTCCAAATAACACAGAGTGTTAAAAGTCTTTGTTACTAAATGTGGAACCTGTAGCATAAGGACTGCGTTTTATACGTGTCTATAAAATAATGCATCCGTTCAATAAAATTGCAAGTGGTCATTATTAAGCATATTTCAAAAAATAAGTTTTTCATATAGAATTCTCACCACTATCGTTATACCTCTTCAAGGGGCAGCTACCCTTTGAAATTTTGAAATTGGATGGTGGGTAGTGTGACACATCTTTTCAAAACTATTCAGTTCTCTATTCAGCAAGATCAATTTTTAGTAGGGATAAAATAATGTGATTAATGATATTTTTATTATCAGAAACACCTAACACAAGTGAAGCCCATAAAGAATTACTTTGTTTGACCTGACCTGACTATATCCTTAACGGCCAACAAATTCTTGTTGGACTCTATTTATAATCTCTGTGAGAAATGAAGGTACATTCAGTTCCAATTCTTGTTTTTAATTCGTCGATAGTATCTGGTTTACTTTTGAATACCACATTATTCAACCGACCCCACAAAAATCTAAGGGAGTTAAGTCAGGCGATCTCGCTGGCTACTCTATTGCACTACTCCTGCCAATCCATCTTTTGGGAAATTGTTGATACATATACAGAAAACAGAATATTAGGTACTTGCAAAGAGTTATAATTACATTTATCTATTAATCTTGCGCGGAAATGCATCCTTCGGTCTGGACCGTCGTCAAGTAACTCTTGCAAAAGCTGTGTTTTATATAGATGAAACTTTTCAAAATTTAATACTTTATGTGCCGTCTGGAATGAAATTCTATTGTCTTGGCCAATAAGACGTTTAATTTCACTTCTTCACTTATAGAACGGCGACCCGTTTTTGGCAAATCTTTCGCGCAGTTTTTTAAATTTCTCATCTACTTGACTAAATGTTGGTTTATTGATAGACATATCCGGATATTTAATATTAAACAGAACACACATCTGTGCCTCAGTTCGGATCCTGTCACCATAACCAATAATCATTAGAACTTAAATTATTTGAGCTATTGATTAACGAATTTTACCAATCTTTTAGTGAATTTTCGTAGAAAAAATTCACTATTGAGGAGATGTCGACTTTTGAATTTTGAAAAATTTTTTGGAAATGAGCGCGAACTAGGACCCCTAGAACCCATATCCGGGGTCAGTTTCAATTTTTATATGTATTATTATATATGTTATATATATATATATATATATATATATATATATATATATATATATATATATATATATATATATATATATATATCTTCCTTTTATAAATGGCTTGGACAAGTTCGTTAGTTGGGAAAATCGGACGAGGTTTTCCGGCAAAAGTTTGAGTTTTCATTCGAAAAAAGAAATTTCTCAAAAAATAAAAAAGCTATGATAACTGATAAATTTGGTAGGTAGGTTTACGATATGAAAGGTGAACTCTACACCAAAATATAGATTTCTATATTATAAGAAAAAAAAGTTATAATAAAATATTTTGTGCCAGATCATTTCTATATGAAAATGCAGTACCATAACGCACTTGATGCGTCCAGGCTTTTTTAATAATTAATTTGAGTAGGCAAAAGTTGAAAATTATGCGTATTCCCTTTGCACGACAACCAAAACGTAAATTTACTACAATTATTTGTAGAATGTATCGCAAAAAATTATCAAATTTATTCTTCATTCGTTTTTATGACACATGTCACACAGCAGATAATTGTTATCATCAGTCGATTGTTACAAGCACAACATAGTATACCACAAAATCTCTTGAGTTCTTTTCGTAAAAAATGCCCAACACTTTGAACATTGTTTACAGGCTTTGAGATGTTGAAGTGTCATATCATAAGTATCATATCAGTATCATAATACTGGTCTATGTAATTCTTCACAGGCTTTCCTTGTATTAGGTGTTAGTGATAATACAAATGTTATTACTCACTTTTATTTTATTCCTAGAAAAAAAAATTGGCAAGGCTGAATAGAGATATGATTGATTAGATTTACAATGGTGCATCAGACTACTCACCATCCAATGTCAAAATCTCGAAGGGATAGCTACCTTTTGAAGAGATAAGACGATAGTGGTGAGATTTTTATATCAAAAAGGTTGTTTTGACAATAAAAATGGAACTATTTTGAATTTTCCTTAATAATGGTGACTTTCAATTTTATTTAATTTATGCGTTACTTTATAGATGCAGTGTATATATAGTATGTATCATACCGTTAACCCAAAAAGTAGTGGTCATATGTTGCTTAAATTTAGCAGACGCCTTTATTTTGTAAGTGGCTTGAATAAGATTGTTACCAAAAAAAAAATCAGACAACGTTTCCCGAGAAAACTTTGCGTTTCTTTCGCAATTTTTTTATATCCAAAATTCACAAATCTTATACAAACTTGGTACGTAGGCTCACGTTATAAAAAGAAAAATATACACAAACATTTAGATCTCTATGTTATAAGTAATACAAGTTATGAGGATTCACTTTAAAAAAAATGTTTGGTGCTAGATGACTTTTATGAAAATTCACCACCACAGCGCATTTTCTGCGTCCAGATAGTGAGTCTTAGTCCCCATCTACAAGGGAAGCAATCCAAAGTAAATAATTATATCGTGTGTATGAGAGAAAAATATCAAAATGTATCGGTCTGAAAGCGTCAATTGCGACATAAAAGTTCGAATATCTCAAGAAGAACAAGAGGTTATACAGAAAAAATATTCAGAATTTTACGCAGAATCTCAGAATGTCATAATGTACTGGGTGTACAGTTTGAAATAAGGAAGTTGATATCTACTTCCGGTATAATCGGACATACCACTAGCCTGAAAATATTTTAGCCGAATGTCTTCCAATTGCGTTAGTACAGTACCAAAGTGTGAGGTTTATCTAAGTAATGGTTTTCCCATAATTAGTCAATACAAGGCCCGGTGGTCCCTGTATTATTGTAACTGGTCATAGGTCTTCTGACTGGTGAATTTTATGACTATGAAATTTCGCTGAGCAAAAAGAAAGGGTTTACGCATTTGTTGAGTTGCTAATGTAGCTTTCAATCGTGCTCTACAATTATGTTGTGACCTGTTGTGCTGATATAGAATTATTTAGATAAAGTAAATACTACTCTTGAAGACCCACTTGTGTAGGGAACTAAGAGAAACGTAACATCTTAACAATTTACAGACAAATCATACCCGTCCTATAGTAAGAACATTACCTGTGGAAACTTCACTGCTACAAATGTAGTAAGCGTTAGCATGGAGTTTTAGTACATCACAGATCACAAAGCGCGTGTAGAGCATCAGTTGAGTGCACGTCTGGCCTTACCGTCTGACAAGCAAGCACCATTTAGTGCGTCATGTTAGCAAGGTGTTCACAAATCTCACCGTTACTAATGTCTTTGCTCTCTCCAAACTTCACTCAGATCGCAATGCGACGAGAATATATTTTCCGCTCAGATTCACCCTTGCCCGTATTCCACATCTTCCACGTTCCAACGGGAAATAAATAGATAGATATGTTCCAAACAGCATTATAAGCTGCAAAAACACTAAAGCGCGAACGTTGAGTTACCGAACTACACAATGTCATCAGGAAAAAAAGGGAGCCACAAATCGCGTCTCGCTTTTCATTTCGAGTTTCTTTTAAGTACTTTGTGTATTCAGACCTCTCAAGACATTTTATTTTGGTGTTTTCATTATTATGTGGAACCCTCGATTTGCCATTTGTTTATTAATTCGCACACACAATAATTTTCTGGATAATCTGCGAACATTACAGGAAAGCAGTCTTTTGTTTGCTATAGTCACGAAGTCACAAATCTTATTGTTATTTAGATTTCCAACATCTATGTCTATACGGTTTAACCATAAATTATGGAATAAATCAGTGGTGTGTGGTGAATTTTCACATAGGGGAAGCAATAAATTATGGTTGCCAGATTTCTCAGATCGAAAACCGAAAGTTAAAAATTTGAATTACCTACTAAACCGAATGTTTTAGGTTAAACCACGATTCCAAGTGGCACCTGCTGTTGCTTGTCTTTTGAAAATTTTGTAAAAATTATTCACATATGAAAAACCCCATGTCTAAAATTTTTTTTAAATTTTTGGTGCAGACATCGATGAAAATAGAAGACGGGGTCAGCACAAAAATTTGGAACTTGTTTCATAACCTGTTAAGCACTGACATGTTTGGTAGAAGCTGTTATTAAAGTGACGTTTAACAGTTTTCATTTAATTTTAATGGCGTTCGTCGGCAATCATTTGCCTCTTTTTGTTTTTCCTCGAAGGATAAACCGAAAAATTTCAGTTTCTTAAATTACATATAACACAAACACATACACAAACTTTTACGGCACCACTTGTAGGCAGACTAGGAAAAAGGACTTCACCTTATTGTAAAACACTCACGAACCGACTAATACTGATTCGCATAAGCGGATCTTAATCCGCTTACTGGAGACGATATATACTGCATAGATAAAAATAGGCTACAAATTAAAACATAACTTCCACATAGCTGTGCTAATTTACTCTTCTCAGAAAAAGATTCTCATGCAGCGCTGCTTAATAAACTTCCGGTCTATGGCCTACCACCTGGACAGCAAATTTCCTCTCCAACCGGAGGATATCTGTTGTCGTGGATGGCCATTCCTCTAAACTGTATCCAATTAATGCAGGAGTTCCTCAAGGTTCAGCTTTAGCCCCTACTTTGTTTCTTCTCCACATCAATGACCTCCTCTCCAACCCAGTTCCCAGTTACTCGGACGACAGCACCCTCCACTCAAATATACAATATTCTAAGCCAGTCTCTTTAGCCCAATTAGATAAGGATCGCAGATCATGGAGGGTTCTGTGTCCGTGGATCTCCAAATAATATTAGACTGGGGAAGTAGAAAGCTTGTAAAATTCAACTCCACCAAATCTCAGTCTTGCATTCTTTCTCATAAGAGATACACCAGCCCTAGACCCATTACAATGAACAGCAAAGTTATATAAAGTAATGAGTCCTTTTCTCTTGTTGGCATTTTTGTGGATCGAAATCTCAATTGGCACCAACATGTCACATCAATTGCAGGAGTGGCTGCTAAGAAATTAGGTTTTCTCTTCCGGGCTCGCTAATACTTTTCACCAGCTAATTTCTATACCTTATATACTTCACAAATAAGGCCAAACCTTGAATACTTCATATCAAGTAAAATGTCAAAATTATAGTAGTGAGAATTTTAATATTAGTTAAGAAATTTGGTGTTATATTGGAATGAGTTCTCTTATAATGGTAGTGGAATACTAGTGGCAGCTACAGCAGTGTTATTGATAGAAATGCAGAAGAAAGAAACATACGTTGAACAAAATTTTTAAAGTGACATTTTATAAAAATATTTTGATAGTTTAGTTTAGAACATGAAATGAAATTGTGTTAACTGCAAGCACAAGCTTATGCTTATTTGTGGAACATACTGTAAAATTTGAACCAATAAAAGATACTATACTATACTATACTATACATCTGGGGTGCAGCTGCCGCTTCTACACTCGCTATCCTGGACTTCATTCAAGTGGCACCTGTTGCTTGTCTTTTGAAAATGTTGTAAAAATTATTCATATATGAAAAACCCCATGTCTTACATTTTTTTTCAATTTTTTGCACCTAAATCGATGAAAATAGAAGACAGGGTCAGCACAAAAATTTGGAAATTGTTTCATAACCTGTTAAGCACTGACATGTTTGGTAGAAGCTGTTATTAAAGTGACGTTTAACAGTTTTTATTTAATTTTAATGGCGTTCGTCGGCAATCATTTGCCTCTTTTTGTTTTTCCTCGAAGGATGAACCGAAAAATTTCAGTTTCTTAAATTACATATAACACAAACACATACACAAACTTTTACGGCACCACTTGTAGGCAGACTAGGGAAAAGGACTTCACCTTATTGTAAAGCGCTCACGAACCGACTAATACTGATTCGCATAAGCGGATCTTAATCTGCTTACTGGAGACGATATATACTGCATAGATGAAAATAGGCTACAAATTAAAACATAACTTCCACATAGCTGTGCTAATTTACTCTTCTCAGAAAGAGATTCTCATGCAGCGCTGCTTAATAAACTTTCGGTCTATGGCCTACCACCTGGACAGCAAATTTCCTCTCCAACCAGAGGATTTCTGTTGTCGTGGATGGCCATTCCTCTAAACTGTATCCAATTAACGCAGGAGTTCCTCAAGGTTCAGCTTTAGCCCCTACTTTGTTTCTTCTCCACATCAATGACCTCCTCTCCAACCCAGTTTCCAGTTACTCGGACGACAGCACCCTTCACTCAAATATACAATATTCTAAGCCTGTCTCTTTAGCCCAATTAGATATGGATCGCAGATCATGGAGGGTTCTGTCTCCGTGGATCTCCAAATAATATTAGACTGGGGAAGTAGAAAGCTTGTACAATTCAACCCCACCAAATCTCAGTCTTGCATTCTTTCTCACAAGAGATACACCAGCCCTAGACCCATTACAATGAACAGCAAAGTTATTCAAAGTAATGGGTCCTTTTCTCTTGTTGGCATTTTTGTGGATCGAAATCTCAATTGGCACCAACATGTCACATCAATTGCAGGAGTGGCTGCTAAGAAATTAGGTTTTCTCTTCCGGGCTCGCTATTACTTTTCACCCGCTAATTTCTATACCTTATATACTTCACAAATAAGGCCAAACCTTGAATACTGCTCCCACATCTGGGGTGCAGCTGCCGCTCCTACACTCGCTATCCTGGACTTCATTCAAGTGGCACCTGCTGTTGCTTGTCTTTTGAAAATTTTGTAAAAATTATTCATATATGAAAAACCCCATGTCTTACTTTTTTTTTAATTTTTTGCACCGACATCGATGAAAATAGAAGACAGGGTCAGCACAAAAATTTGGAAATTGTTTCATAACCTGTTAAGCACTGACATGTTTGGTAGAAGCTGTTATTAAAGTGACGTTTAACAGTTTTCTTTTAATTTTAATGGCGTTCGTCGGCAATCATTTGCCTCTTTTTGTTTATCCTCGAAGGATAAACTTCAGTTTCTTAAATTACATATAACACAAACACATACACAAACTTTTACGGCACCACTTGTAGGCAGACTATGGGAAAGGACTTCACCTTATTGTAAAGCGCTGACGAACCGACTAATACTGATTCGCATAAGCGGATTTTAAACCGCTTACTAAAGACGACATATACTGCATAGATAAAAATAGGCTGCAAATTGAAACATAACTTCCAAATAGCTGTGCTAATTTACTCTTTTCAGAAAGAGATTATCATGAAATGAATTTAGGGTCGACGACTGGGCCACAAATAAAATATTCGTATTCCTGTACCCATAAACTTCTGAAACAACGTATTCTTCGATTTTTAATAGTAAAGTGTCAGTTTAGCCAATCCAACCACGATTTCTTCACTTTTTTCTAGAGCGATCTTGCTCACAAATAATCCAGACTATCAGGCTGTGAACTGCTGCATGTGCACCAACTTTGATGTCGATTGCTTAATAACAAAACAATGTTATATTGCACATGACCAACTCCTACCTGAATTTCATGGAAAATATGGGTTGACCTTCATTTGACCTTAAAAGTCATCTCCAAGATGCAAGTAAAGGTCACCATCAGATAGCTAAGAAAAGATCCTTGCCGAAACCTGTATCTCCGCGACTTGAACTCAGAGCTATTCTGCTATTCTGTTACTTTTTTGACACCACACGCAGGCAAAATTCACGCCTTCTCCCAACAAATTTTTCTATGAAAAAATAAGGGAACAAACTAAGCTTAGTTGTAGTTGTAGTTGATGTACGTAGAGCTTACGTATAATCTGATGTAATATTCTTTCCAAACTAAATTCATATTCTCCCCCGAACGTTCAACCCCTACTTAAATTTCACCACAGAATATGAGATGAGTGGTGAAATTTAACATTTTCTAATACACAAAACCTGAAAGGTTATATTACGAGTTTCAACGCAAAAATATCAATTTTGATTGAATTCCCCCTCAGTTATCCCTTACTTCATGGTGGTTTTACTTGGGAATAACCAGAAGCGTTCTTTGATCACGTGCTAACCCTATACTAAATTTCAAGGCGACACATGAATTGGTTAGACAATTATTACGCCTACCAAGAGACAGACAAAAACATTTCGTTCCAGAATTAAGTTTTCTGTATGTTTTTAGATTTTTTACGCCGTTTTGGTAAAAAAAATTCGAAGTTTCTGTCATCGAAATTCTACCCTCAGATATTCTACCCTAAATTTAATTTACTCGAGTTTTAACGAAAAAATGTCAATCACTTCCTACATCCTAGAGAGATTTTACCCAAAGCGAATTTTCGCCGAAATCTAGGTTGACATTAAGTGATGGAGAATGGTAATCTGAAAGCACCGCTGATATCATTTTTTGAGCTAATTAATCGCTTCGACAACTGTGGCCAGTTACTGAGTGTATAATTGACATAGTGTTACCAATAATACTAAAAGGAATCAAACTAAACATCGTAAAACAAATTTAAAAAGTCGGGATGTAGCAAGCGCGTTGTGCTAGCGAATTTCATAAGTTTTGCAACACATACCGTAACTAGTCGACGCTTAAGCATATCATTGAACCTGCTTAAATTTATGTTTGTTGAGTTAAATCTGGTGATTATGGGTAACCTTCCACGCCTTTCCTTTCTTTGCCCACACACACATGTAAAATTTAAGTAGCTGATTTTTATACACATTTTTTTTAACTTGTTTAGGCCTCGAAGAAAGCTCTTTTAGCCACGGTCACTCCAGGTCAACAACTAGTGCTACAGATCCCTACTATAATATGATGTTTCACATAAAAAAAGATTCTCTATGCTATCGTCCACCAAGTTCAGCAAACGAACCCTCAAATTTCCTTTACTTCATGTAAACCAATAATAATTTACGAAGAGAGACTATGCCCATCATACTTTACATTTTGTTTTTGTGCGTAAGGTGTATGTGCTTAAGTCTTATAAACTAGGATTAAAATTAAGGAAAAAAAAGACATGGGATCACAAACTTCACGCCTAGGGGTCCACCAAGGCGACTTTATTTGAGACAAACTAGACTGAACCACGGTAAAGATGGGTTAGACACAGGGACAGACTAAAGGAATCTATAATTATATGACTATTAACAATCATGTCAATTGCTTCAACAAAATTACTGTAAAATAAAAATTCACTAAAACAGAACAAAATTTTATATCTTTTTACGTTGAGCTAAATTACCTCATGTAATTTATTACACTTAATAAAGTTCAAAAGTATATGTAACATTTCCCTTTCAACATAAAACGCTACATGCAACAAATATTCTATATTTACTGGTAGTGAAACTCCTTGATCAAGACATTATTTAACTAAATTGTTACATGCGTGGAAGTGTTTTTTACAATTAAAAAAGATATGATTAATATCGCACACACTTGTTCCATCACAACTACACAGTGGATTGTCTGCCAACCCCATTTTAAATAGTTGCTTTTTGGTGGCACCATGCCCTACGATGATTCTAGAAAGTGTTATGTATATTACTCTGTTAGTAGGGACTAACTGAGATCGGTTTAGAAGGCAAGGTGGGAAATATTTTAGAGGATTTAAGAGGATATTGCAACTCTCTCCTATTATTGTTGCATTTTTTGCCAGTTTATCTGCTTCTTCATTGCCCTTGATATGTGCATGGGCTTTTATCCACATAAATATAGCCGTTTTTCCAGCCCTCACTAAGTTGAGGTAATTGGATCTAATAATGCCTATAAGTGGGTCCTTAAATACATTAGAGGGCTCCTTCAGAGCCAAGAGTAACGACTTTTTGTCGGTTATTATTATAAATTTGGAATGGGATGCTATTTCCATGGCCATTTCAAGAGCTTTGATAACCGCTACTGTTTCTGCTGGTTTCTTTGTGTAACTTAAAAACGAAACTGGATGTCGTCGATTCGCAGTATATGCCACACCCTACGGAATCAGATGTTTTGGATCCATCGGTAAATATTAGGGCAGGTCCTGGAAACTTCTGGATATTTTCACGGTAATAGCTTTGAACATCTATGTCTCCACTATCGCAATCTGGTAAAACAACAATTGGATTCCATAGTAAAATTTCATATGACAACGTAAACACTTCTGAATCGTACAATATGGTTGGAGTTACTATTGTGGATGTGTACGATAAAGCTTTTGTCAATGGTGGTGAGTTTTTATGTCGACAGTATGTGTTATTTTGGTTATGCGACAAGATGGTGTTAGTTTGGATGCTGATTTTTTTTGCAATGGTTGCTTTATCAGGAATTTGCTAGAAAGATATTCCCGTCTTAATTTGAGAATTGGCTCATTGGCCAAGGCCAAGATTGATTCTGTGGGAGTTGTTTTTATCAGCTCGTAGACTAATCTTAAAGCTTTATATTGTATTATATCAAATTTTTTTTAAGTGTGTTTCCGCAGCAGACCCATAGAAAATTGAGCCGTAGTCTATGATCGACCTAGTGTATGACCTATAAAATTTCATCGCTCTTCTGGGATCTGCACCATATTTCTTTTTACATGTATATTTCAAAATATTCAGACTTTTTTCACCCTTGCTAATACAATGATCAACATGTTCCTTCCACAAAAGTTTTTGATCGATTATTACACCTAAGTATTTGTAGCTTTTTTGACATGGGATATTTTCTTCGGCAATCGTAAGTTGTGGAGTATATGGTATTCTATGTCTTGTATAAAAAACTACTGAAGATTTATTGACAGACATAGTAAAGTTGTTTTGGAACAAGTATGCCTTGATGTAATTTAACTGTTCAATACATAGACTATAAGAGTTTTGTTAAGTATATATGCAGAAGCTATCTGCTATATATCTGCTATAATCCAATGATTATCTCTGCAGCGCCATCAAAAAGGCTGTGGAAGTCATGTATATATATATATATATATATATATATATATATATATATATATATATATATATATATATATATAATAACAAGGGGCTTAAAACAGATCCTTGCGGTAGGCCCGAATAACACGTTCGTGGTTCAGTATATGCCCCGTTCGCTTTTATATACACTATTCTGCCAGCAAATATCTCAACGATATTAGCTGCCATGTTTTCAGGTATGCCAACCTGGCTCTTTTTTTTTATAAGCACGTGTAAATCTACGTTATCGTAGGCCGCCTGCAGATCCAAAAACATAGCTGCCATATATTTATTTTCAGAAAGGCTTATGTGAATCTCATTTACTAAGGTGGCAATACATTGAGTGGTACTTTTATTTTTTCTAAAGCCAAACTGTTGTGCTGGTAATAAGCAATTTTGCTCAAGATACCATTGAAGACAATTCACTTAAAAGCACTGAATTTTTTCTATCTATCAATATAATATGCCAATCAAATTATAACATTCTGTTGATTAGAAATTTTAAAACACATTACATCCCTCTAAAAGAAATTTTCTTAACTAAAATTTGCTACCAACGCGAAGCAAACCAAAAAGTTATGAAAATGGTTAAAATATCGTATATGTTTACCTTAGTTTTTTAAAAGTTTTGTATGTAGGTACCGTACAAAGAATATGGGATGGCGTCGGAAGATGCATCTACTTTTCATTCATCACATACTTTTATAAGTCCAGTACTGCAGCCAGTGTGGAAACGTTTAATAAAAAAATTAATAAAAAAAAAGGTAACTAGAACGGAAAAGACACCCTTTACAAATAATTTTACCTTTTATTTTCTTTAACTTTTCTTTCCTGTGTTCTCCTTTCTTCTTTTTTCCATTTTCTTGTATCTATTTTTATTTGTCTTTAAAAAATTGTTCTAAAGTTTTAGATTTAATTCTAAACAGTAAAACCGTTTTTTTTTTATGCAGGCGTACACTAAAACTAAACCAGATCGATTATATGTTACGATTGAATAGGTAGAAAATTTAAAGCAATGGTATTTGCAGATTACACATGACAATATATAAAAAATTATTAAACAAAGCACCTGACTAAAGGTCGCATGTGCTATTTTGTAAGACCCGTAAAACAAAGATTCAATTATCCCCCGAAGCTTCTGAATTCAATCTGACGATTGAATCACGTAAGCACGAAGACAATTTATTTACTCTGGTTAATTTGAAAAGTTAAGATAAATACTGCAAATAATGATAATGTCGTCATCGTATCCCTAAAGTGGTTCCTTTCAACAGCGGGAAAAGAATCACTGGAAATTCCTTCAGTCAAGCTGAGAGCTCTAAATTGGATAGTAAGTAAATATTTAGTCAGCTCTTCGTCTGTTCTCGTCAACTCATTGTTATCATGTACGTTTCCCAAGACTTCTGACATTTCACTAAACGAGTGGGACCAAACGAGATCTTGATTTGTTTAGATCTAATAGAAATTTTCTGCATGAACACATTCCTATATTTAATCTTTTAGCGAATTTTCGTACAAAATATTCGCTACTGAGGAGATATGTGAATATATCTATATATATATATATATATATATATATATATATATATATATATATATATATATATATATATATATATATATATATACAGGGTGGCCCTTTTAAGATGAAAACACCCATGTAACTTTTATATTTATAATTAGATTTTGATAAGCAAAAGATTAGAAGATATAAAATGAAAAACTCTGTACATGCTGAAAAAAAACTTCTCAGTGTCACCTAACCAAGGCCTGCTAATGCATTTTTTCTATCTCTACTGCATTCGGCATACCTCTAAATACATATATACCAAAATTAATCAAAAAAGAAAAATCATTAACCATTTTAGAGAAGTTTATTTTGTGACCCTTCTTATGCAGAAAGACCCAGTAACTTTTATATTTACAACGCGATCTCAAAAAATGGAAAACCAAGAAGTTTATTAATCCTGTAAAAATATTTTCTATGCCATTAGATCACGGCTTACTAAAACAATTTTCAAAGGTCAAAATTATAAAAAAGATTTGGGGTTCGTTTTAGCAAAAAATCATTCTGAAAAAGTGGTACCTTCAAAAATTTCATGAAAAAATCTCTATTATTACGAACTATGAAAGTCAACAAAATCTCTAGAAATGATGAAACAAGTTTATAAAGGCTGTGAGATATGAAAATAGTTTTAGTAGGCCGTGATCGAATGGCATAGGAAACAATTTTCACAGGATCTCTAGATTTCTTCATTTTTAATCTTTTGAGATCTCTACAAAAACATTCGTACATAAACTTCTCTGAAATGGTTAATTAATTCGTATTTTCTGATAAAATTTGGTATGTATCTATTTCGAGGTATGCCGAACGCAGTGGCATTATTTTCTTCGTAAAAATGACCCTAAAGCCTTTTCCTATTTTTTTGACATAGAAAAACTGCATTAGTAGGCCTTGGTCAGACGACCTAGAAAACAATTTTCACAACATTTATAAAGTTTTTCATCTCATATCTTTTAATCTTTTGTCAGTCAAAATCGAATTATAAATACAAAAGTTACAGGGATATTTCCATCTAAAAGGGGCCACATGTTTATATATATATATATATATATATATATATATATATATATATATATATATATATATATATATATATATATATATAAACATTGGGGTGACACATTTCTACGATATATTTGCTATTGTACAAGATACGAGAAAAAATCTGCATCTTATAAAATTATTTTACAATCACAGGTGATCCATAAGTCTTTGGTCATCAAAAAAACTTTTTATTTTAACGAATCACCCTTGTATTATTGCATTTTCCATCGAATTACGAGGTAAGCGCCAAAATTGCCTGGCGTGACAATGAAGGAGACGGCGTACAGTCAGAATTAAATTTTCTTTTCTGATATAATGCCCCTTAACATCGGTGCAACTATTACATCGCTTCAGCAATAACTCTATATCCCTAAAAGAATATTCTTTCGGTTTGTCCGCAAGTTGTGCCCAAACTGCAGCTTTCACCTGTTCGTCGTCACTGAAGTGACACCCGCGAAGGTCCTTTTTCAAATTTACAGATACGTAGTAGTCACTGGGCGCCACTACTGGCCTACACACAGCGTGATCGATTTGTTTGAAAGAGCTGTCACTAATTGTGGCTTGTGCAATTCCAGCAGTGTGCACGGGTGCATTGTCGTTGAGCCCACGCACGCCTCTGGTCAGTTTTCCACGTCTTTAGTCCACTTTTGTCGTAAGCTATAAGGGAGCGTTGGATAATATACCCCATTGACTGTGGTGTTGCTCTTTTGCACAAAGGATTATAGTAGGGAACCATAGTTTCGTCCTCTATGCAAATCGCTTTCAACACGTCCACTAACTTTGTTCATGCCTAAATGTATACAGATAATTCGGCGAACGCTTTTATCTGAAAGTCCTGATATTTTTGGTGATTCTTTTACCCTTAAACGTCCATAGTTTAATATGAGGTTCTCAACAAGGACAGTCTTGTTGTCCGTTACCACTTCCACTGTTCTTCCTGTTCTTGCGTCAGCTACCAAGGATGCGTGCCCCATTCGAAACAGTTTTGACCAATCTTTTACTGCAGAATAGACAAAGAATTTTTTCCGTATACGCCATCCAGCCGATCTTGGATGCTTTGCGGTGGAATACCTTTTCGTATAAGGAATTTAGTAATATATCTATACTCAGTTTTCGTGACTTCTGATCATGATGAGAATGCATCAGTTAAAAGAAAACTAATTTGTCAATTAGTTTTCTTAGTCACAGCGTGTGAAAATTTGGTAAGACATTGGATCAAGTCTTATTAATCTTGATCCAATGTCATACCAAATTTTCACACGCTGTCATACCCTGGATATGTGTCAAATTTTGGCGCCTATCTCGTTTAATGCATGTTTTAAAGGTAAGAAAATTATATCGTTCTCAGTTTTTGAGCTATTTTATTGCGTTGCAACTTTACCTGTTTTTGGCAGATATAAAAATTGTAATACGTCATTTTCAGCAATAGATATCAGAGTACCATGTAAGCTACGCATTCAAAAACCTTTCCTTTTATATTATTTGTCGGATAAAGCGAGATACTGTGTACAAGGCGCTTTCAAACAGAGACTGAATGTACAGAAAATCAAACTACCGTATATTTTTTTTCAAAGAGATCAACCTATATTCTGGAAAACTGAAAGCGGATCATCTGCTTCAACTTCTGTATAACACCTTCTATCCCTAAAGATTGTAGTTTTGGAAATATTCACATTAATAATCGCATACCGCGATTCATGTAGGGATCAGTTTGATTTTTTTTCCAGTTGTTTATTCAGTTGTCATTGTTTAGCGAATTTTTGGGGAAAAAAATATTAAAATATCCAAGTTAGCTTTGCTAAAATGAAGGAAAGAAATAACTGATTTGATATGTTTACAATTTCATAATATGTAAGATAAATTATTTTCACTATGAAAATTAAAAATGACCGACTTAAATAACGTTCCTATTTCTGAAAGCTTGTGACATGAGAATATATGTATTTTTCCGCTCATATTTTCCTTCATCTTATAGGGATATGTAAAAAGTTTAGTATACAAAAGTAAACCACGAAGATTAACTGACCTAAGAAGAAAAACAAGCACTGCGACTAGGTTGGTCACGCCTCAGAAGGTGATTAACTTCAGAAGCCAATTTTATTTCCGATTATGATGCTGCCAAAACATTCAAGGCGTGCATTTTGAACATCTATATTAGGTTTTTAGTGAATTTTTATTTAAAAAAATTCACTAATACAGAGGTATCGATGGTGAGACTTTGCAAACATTTCTTCAAACGAGCGCGAATTTGGGCCCCTAGAACCCATATCCAGGGGTCAGTTTTGATTTTTATATGTTTATATGTTTTTATATATATATATATATATATATATATATATATATATATATATATATATATATATATATATATATATATATATATATATATATATATATATGTATCCAACCGATAACTCAAAAAATAATTAACCGATTTTGATGAAACTCGGAAAGTTCCTTTCTTTTATTAATAGCTTGGATGAGTTCGTTAGCCAGGAAAATCGGACAAGGTTTTCCGAGAAAATTTTGAGTTTTCTTTCAAAAAAAAATTTGTTTCTCCGAAAATTACAAAGATATTTGGATAATATTTGGCGTACGTATTGTTTTGGGAAAGACCTAACTATGCGCCAAAATTTAGCTTTCTAGGTTTACAGAAAATGCAGCTATTCAAATTTGAAACTTTTATTTTTAATATCACCACGTTTCACTGTCAATCGTAAGCCTGGCTTATATGAGATCTAGTATGTCGTTGCTAGGCGACGGAACCTTTGATATTATTGCGCAGGTCTGTTAGACGCAAGAACTGACGTTTGGTATGAGGTTGTTTTATATGTTTATCTGTTTGAGTGGACAAATTATTTGTTATTTGGGAAATGTTTATATACAAGTCCAAATTATTCCTTTATTAATGTTAGTGGGTGAACTAAGCAGTGTTTTTTATGTTTTATCAACACATATAAAGGATTGAAGTTTTACAAAAGGAGCTGATATGCAACAGGAGACCGCGACTTTAGAATTTTAAAAAGATTTCTTTAAATGAGCGCAAACTAGGCCCCCTGGAATCCATATCCAGGTTTAAGTTCAGTTTCGATCTGCTTACATATAAACAGAGTGAAGCGTTTCTACGGTAAAGCTCAATATAATTATTAATATACAAGAAACGAGAAAAAATTGTATAAGTTAATTATAGGGTATTTTGAGCTGCATCTTATAAAATTATTTTGACAATCACCGGCTGGCCCATAAGTCGTTGGTGATCCCTACAACATTTTTTCCAACAGCCTTATTTTGTTGCATTTCTTATCGAAATATGTTTGTAAGAAAAAAAATCAAGACGCCGTAAGTGCGTTTTGGTAGCAAATTTTCATTAAATGCTTCAAATTTCATTAACTCCATTTGCTATTAACCTAAGGTTTGTTGGCTAGGAAACCAACGTTTAAAGTTTATTGTCGGAAAATTATTGTACATTTTCAAACAATAAGTTATTTTGATAAAATATGGCACATTATTTCTACTATATAGGTTATACCGGTAACCAAATTGATGACTGCTTGCATTAAAAAGACATATTTGATATTCAAAGCATTTTTATAAAAATTCACTGCCATAACGCACTTGCTGCGTCCAGAGTTTTATTTATTTATTTAATTATCAGAAATGAAATGTGATTTGCTATTCTTTTTTTAATATCTTGTATAGAAGTTCGTCAATCAGATTAAATTTTTTTTATTGTAAATTTTTCCAATAAATTTTAATACAGAATAAAGACAGATAAGGTATTAGAATCTCATACTTCCTATTTGAACATTTTCGGGTTACAACTGCCACCCAAAGGGGTTAAATGAATAGGAGATGTTTTCACTTGCAGGATCTAATTATTTAATCTAAAATTGGCGTGCTTTTGTATCTTTGACAAATATGGACAATAATTGAGATACCGAATTTAGCTGTTCCGTGCTGTGGAACCATACCTAGCATAATATATTAACAATTTAATTATTAATAAGTTTTAAAAACGATAATTATTTTGTGATATTAACATTCATTTTCCTTTCAGGTAAGCTTCGCAATATGACACCAGTTGACTGCTTTCCAATTGTGCATTAGTAAGTATCAAATTATTAATAAGGTTTATTTCTAAATAACTATATTTATCTATATATAATCTCTTACTAAAGAGATTATCGGCGTAACAATATAGTAGAGAGGCAAACATAGATATTCAACCCACAGTACATAAGGTACCATGGTTTAGCAACTGCTGTTATCACAAAAAAAATTGTAACAATATGTAAGTTACAGTTCAACCATGCTTTATTTTCAAGCCATAAAGATAAAATAGGCGTTTCAGATGAGCCAAGCTGTGCATCTGGGGAACTAGGAGACGCGCAGCATGTTTTATTGGAATGTAGAAATAAATGTAACATTATTATTGTCACGATAGGCTTCTTTGTATGGTAAGGTGCATACTGATTGCCTGCATATATAAAATCTACTATACTAACTACTGCAAAAATCTAGCTCACATAACTCAGCATAAATCTACAAAAATACATTCCTTTGCTTGCTAAATCTGTCTAAGATCTACTTATGTATGTACGAAAGAGTGTACAACCACAAACAAATAAAAGGTTTGCCCATTGATCTATTCCGTGTCTGTACAACAAAATACTATAAAATTTAAAAAAAAACCTCTTATGCAACTGCTAATTTATCTTACTTAGTTCCGAAAAATGTTCTTAATAGGCTAATTTAATAAATAAATAAAAAAAAAAAATAAATAAATATATATATATATATATATATATATATATATATATATATATATATATATATATATATATATATATAT
Source organism: Tillus elongatus (assembly GCA_964006375.1). Lineage (NCBI taxonomy): Eukaryota > Metazoa > Arthropoda > Insecta > Coleoptera > Cleridae > Tillus > Tillus elongatus. Next base: position 126,040,650 of record OZ023266.1, read on the forward strand.
ATATAAATAAATTGTAACCGGAAATGGGTACTAGCGATCCTAGTTCACGCTCCTTTAAAATCTAAAAGTCGAAATCACCTCATTAACGCATTTATTCTACAAAAATTTTGTAAATATAATATAGACTACTTATTCACAAATTCTATAGCTTAAGCTACTGCAAAAACATCAGAGAAAAGATCTATTTACAACGAATTTTTTGCAAACATTTTACTAAAGTAGAAGCCAATGATGGTTTAAGCAGAAAATTAAGGCCTTGTAAAACACACTATGACAATTCTTCTGCCTAACCCACATTCGTTTTTGGATATTTGCTTAAAAGTTCTCAATTTTGACCTTTCAAATAGTGACTGACGTTTTAAGCTGAAAATTTATAATATTTTCAAAGTAATCTTACCATTTTTTTTTTTAGCTTTTTGCGCCAATAGATCTTTACCTTTGTATATAATATTCAATAGATGTTTTTAGCAACACAAACAATTCTGGTATTTTCCTATTCTCTTATGATCAGTGGCAAGCATTTTTTTAAACCTAAGTTTTGGTATATAGTAATTTTTTTATAATACAAACCTGCTACCAAATTTGGTTGCAACAGCTTTGTAACTTTCGGAGATATAAAAAATTTCCCAACGAAAACCCAAAGCTTTTTCGGAAAACTGGGCTGATTTCTCTAACAAAATTATCTAAGACAATTACAAAGGAAAGGTAATAATATTAATTTTAAAGAAATCATGCAACGTTTAATTTATCTTACTTAGGTTTAGCAAATATTCTTAATAGGCTAACACTTAACAAACAGAACCACTGGGAAAACATAGTAGAAGTTTCTTCAGAATTAAAAAGTCTACGTCTCCTAATTGGTAATTTCTTTCTACGAAAACGCACTTCGAAAGCTGTTTTAATTTAAATTTAGAGACTAAAGTACATAAATATAACAAATTTTAATTTTCTTGGTATAAAAAATGTTTTCTTCAAAGCAGAGCACAAAATTAAACAATGTTGTATGATAAAACAATTCAAATAAATCGCGAATTAAATAATTTTAATGACATTTCTTGTGTAAAATTCATAAATACCATATATAACTTCAAGCTAACAGATTCAGTAACCTACGAAGTTTTGACATATCGAGGACATGCATGGTGTTCTTTATGTATTTATATTTACTGTTTAACTGCAAACTTTTTATTATATTTTTTTTCACCTTTATTCATAATTGAACAGAGTTTTTTCTTTGTTTGAAAGACAAAAACGGACACTGCTAAGTTGATTGATTTTATAAATATTAGATGAATTATCTATAAAGTTTACATCAACAATACACCCTGCTAACGATCGTCATCTCTGTCTTAGTAGCCTATTTAGCTCGTTGTATTGCAACTATCATTTTTGTAGGCGCACCACATCCCACTTGCAAATGTTGACCATCGAGATAACTTTTTAAATCTTTATCGATGGATCCATAAAGAAAGCAGGCGTGCAGTTTACTGTAGGTTTGATAACTGGTACTAGATATACCGTAAATATATATATATATATATATATATATATATATATATATATATATATATATATATATATAGTATCCGAGCGATAACCCAAAATATACTAAACTGAATTGAATAAAACTTGGCACATACCTTCAATTTGTTAAGACCGCGGACGACTTTGTAAATCAGGTATAATGGTCATTTCACCTCCAAAAATAGTATACAAAAATATTTTTGGGTACGCCATATTTTTGGAAATATTATTTACTGAAATGGTACATTCCATGCATGTAGCTAGGTGGTGTAAATAAACTTGTTGTTACGTACCTTTGTATATAAAATTTGGAGTTTTTCCCAAATTAAATATTAAATGAAGAACATAAGTACTGTGGTTAAAGTCAACTACGGGCATGAATCATAATTAAACGATAACCAATCAATACAAATAACACTCGTAAAATTACTCCCCGAACTAGCGATTGAGAAGTCTCAGCCCCAAAATTCCGAAAACCGTTCAATCGTTTGAGAACAATTACGACGTTAGATTGACACACAACATAAAATTGAAATTTGTAAACTAACTGTTTTTTTTTCAGTAGGGGATTTAATGAAATGTTTAACAAGAACTAACTTTGTATCTTGGTGAACGGTCCCAATTAAAGTTTTAGACTGCAAATATAATATATGGTGGAAAGATCAGTGGGGGCAATAAAGAAATTTTTAAGCAACTATCGCTTTTTGTCATAGAATTTGGTCAAAAATACTCGTCGTCTAGAATAGATATCTAAGAATCAGTTTCCTAAATTTCTGGCTTTTTAAGTAAAAACATAGCTCAAATGAAAACGTAATGTAAGACATTCCTTAATAATTAAAAGATAATGCTTTCTAAGTAGGGATTCAAAACATTTTTAAAATGCACTATATTTGTAGCTTGCTGAGCGACCCAAATTGAAGTTTTAGACTCAATATATAGCCTAGGAAATATCTAGATTTAAGGAAAGCAATAAAGAAATAGTAAAGAAAATATCGCTTTCATTAAGAAAAATTATATTTTTGTAAAAATACGATTTGTCAACTTTCATATTAGAGCTTGGGTGGTTCAATGGCAAGAACGTGTGCCTCTGAAGAGTACTGGGTTCGATCCCAGGGGTCTCGTTTCACTTTTTCAGTACATACTGTACAATTAACATCAACCAAAGTTGTGGAATTGTATTTGAACAAGTTGAATGTCTACACGTTCTTCCCTTCGGAGGGTGCGTAAAGCTGTCTTCATGCGATGTTGGGCACGGTAAAGATCCCTACCCTCCTTATGGCAAAGCAGCGGTGCGGCCAAATTTCCAGGATAGTGAGGTGAAACTGCTCCTTGGCGTCGGTGATTGGCCATCGTCTCGGAAATAGACCGACGTTAAAAAAACAAAAACAAAAAACTTTTATATTGTAGGCATATGAGAAGATACGAAATAATAAAAAAAATTGTAAACAAGATTGGCTTACGTCTCTATAAAAATGATCTTAAAACAGTTTGTTCCCTTGTCTTAAAACTCAAAAATAAACGTCATCTAAGATTGAAACAGCCGTTGAATTTATTTCAACTCACAATTCAATTAACTTCGTAATTGTCTGTTCACTTAATTTACTTTACGGACTATGATATACAATTTCCTGGGGCAGCAAGTGGCCGTTTGTATTACTACAACTTAACAAACCAACTATTAGCTAACATCCCTGGTTTAGTTTTGGAGTGATCGCCTGAAAGGCGGGCGGCAGGGGTACGAGTCCCGCCTGATGCATGTACAGTTGGTTTTGTTTCATTTACATTTGGTAGAAACAATAGTGTCCAGATTTTAAACGTTTCGAAAATGATCTCATTTATCTTTAAAATGCCTAGATAAGTTTGTCACCTTTGAGTCTATAATTATAATATTCAGCATTTTTTTTAAAATTTTTGATATTATTGACTTTTTATTAAGAAAATTCACTAGCTGAGAATTTGTGTTTAAAAAAACTTGTTTTGTTGTTAAAAAAAGCGGTTCGATTAAGTTGACTAAACGAAATCATCAAGACGATTAATAAGGAAAAAAAGTGCCAGTTTTATATTTGACAGATAGTTTAGTTTTCTAAATATGAATTAAGTTTTCTTCTGGAAATCTTTTGCTTCTTTAATAAAATTTGTAATACAAGTTTCTTTTAAAAAGAACGTACTGTGCTTAGATATAACAAATTTAAATTTTCTACCTTCAAAGCGAATTAGGTTATAAGGATTTTTCTCAACAGGAGCTCTAACACAAGATTAAAATATTTTTACCGAATTTTCATTAAGAAAAATGCGCGAATAGAAAGAATGATGAAAAGCATTTGGAAAAATGTCTTCAGATGAGCGCTGTATGTATCCGAGCGATAACTCAAAAAATACTAACCTGATTTCAATTAAACTTCGCAAAAACCTTTTTTGGGCCAAAACCGAAGTCTAGTTCATTAATAAGCCTTAATGCTTAACTTTTTCCGGTGGAAAATCAGGGGAAACTTTTTAAATACGCTATATTTTTGTAAGCATCAGAGTAACTGCAATGAGACTTTACATGTGGATAGAAATAGAGAAAATATACCTATGTTATGAATTTTAAATAATTTGGTACACAATATTTAGAGTTTTTTCCAAATTAAAAATTAAATCAAAAAGACATGCGTTGACACGCCTTAGTGGTTAAAGTCAAATTCCTGACAGGCAGAGTAGTTAACTGCCACGCGTATATTGATTTATACAACAGGTATAAACCATACATCAACGGTGATCCAACTAAATATATACCAGGCATAATACATACTACCCGAACTAACAGTCGTGAAATCTGGGCCGCAATTATGGGCAGATGACATGAAATTAAAAATTTGCCAATTGATTGTTATTTAACTAGGAGATTCAATCAATTATTAAAAGACACTATGTTTGTAGCTTTGTGAACGACCTCAAATACAGTTTTAGCGCAGCACAGATATATTATTATGTCGTATAATATACTATAATTGTAAACAAAATGTAGCAAAGTCTCTATAGAAATGATTCTAAAATATTCATTGATTGTTGTTGCCCTTACTTGCTGAAACTTGTCCATACTACATACAGACTTGGAGACTACTTCTTCAACAGTGAAGCCAGAGAAGTAGTCTCCAAGTCTGTATGTAGATTCTAAAATAGTTTATTTTATCTCTAACTTAAACATAAGACATATATAACACCGAAACAGTTGTGGGATGTTTTTCAATGGCAATTCTACTAATTCTGTAATTAATTACGTGTACTTTGAATACAATATCCCGAGAATGAAGCCGATCTAACGTATCACGTAAATAAAATGTTGGTTGAAGTATACATAGATGGCGCCGGGGATATGTCCTCCTAAGCAGAAGGTTACGCTATCAAATCCAGCTTGATGTATGTTTTTTTATGGTTGTTTTGACATTTTGAGTAAGAATAGTGCACAGATTTCATACGTTTTGAACCAGATCTCATTTCTGTTTAAAACGCCTCAATAAGTTTGTCACCCTTGAGCTTAAAATTATAATTTTGTTATTGTTGATATTGAAAAAAAAGGTTTAATTAGGTTGACTAAAAGGAAATCATACTGTCGCTTAATAAGAAAAAATAACTGCTACGTTTATAATTTGCCAGATACTTTATTTTTATAAATATGAGTTAGGTTTCCTTCTGGAAATCTTTTGTATAACTTTAATGAAATTTGTAATACAAGTTTCTTTTAAAGAGACTTACACTATCTACAGATATAGCAAAACTAAATTCTTTAGCTGCATAGAAAATTTATTTTTGGGCATTTTTCTAGAAAGGAGATTTTGTTGATAATAGAGGAATATCGATGGTAACACTTTCGAAATAATTCTTCAAATGTGCGCGAAATAGGACCTCTAAAATCGATCTTCAAGGTCTGTGTAAGTTTAAAGTATTAACTTTACTAATATGCGGTATAATAATAGTGTACAATTCTTATGAAAATTCGCTACTATAACGCACTTGCTGCGTCCCGAAATGTTTTCAGTTGCGAGATATCGATGGTCAAAAAAATATTCAAATGAGCGCGTATCCGGACATCTACAATTGATCTTCAAGGTTTGTTTAAATTTAAAGTATTAATTTTAGTAATATGCAGTACTTATAATTGTGTACAATTCTTACTACCATAACGCATTTGCTGCGTCCAGAAATTTTTCAAATATAATTTAGGACTACCTAGATTATTATTGATCACATTATGAGCAATAAGTCTGCAACGAGTCTGTTAAGTAAACTGATTTACTTTTAACGACAAATATAATTAACCAAGCTTCCAATACTAAATTGGCTTTATTAAAACTTGCTATAGATCTTAAGAAAACTTAACTTAACGGAAGTTTAGTCCCTTCATTATAAGTTCACTATAACAATGTATCTTGTAATAACACCTGTTGTTTCACCTTCCCTTATCCGTTAATTTTGCACATTATAATAGGGAAGTAAGCAGTTATAAAGGCTTGATAAATAAATCTATTCGGAATTGCGAAATATAAAGATGAACTTTTTAGCTGAGACTATTGTAGAGTTTGACATAGTTCGATTAAATATTTAGCGGCCGGTTAGCTAATGAAGGCTTCAGAGGACCAATCACGGCTTCAAAGTATTTGGTTGCCAAGGCAAAAATCCGAATCCTAGTCTATGACCAGTCATCTGAAGCCTAAATTAACTAACAGGCCGTCAACTGTTTCATTGAGTTTTGCGAAACTGGGCATATGGCTTTTAGTGAATTTTCTTAAAAAAATTCACTAATGAGGAGATCCCTACTTTTGAATTTTGAAAAAATTTCTTCAAATTTCCGCGAACTAGGCACCCTAGAATCCATATCCAGGGTCAGTTTCAGTTTATGTATATATATATATATATATATATATATATATATATATATATATATATATATATATATATATATATATATATATATATATATATATATATACAGGGTGATTGCTGAGAAGTGCTCATTAGAAGCTTATGACCTCATCCGATTTGAGAGCTGAAGATTTTCTATTTATTTTAAATGAAACACCTTGTATATTTTTGCATTTCCAGAATGAAAATCCAATTTGGGATAGATTTTATGTAGTATTTTTTATACCTAGCGTTATTCGTTTTTGAAATATTGGCGATTTTTGAAAAATATTCATTATCGCAGCTCTTCTCATAATTTGATGTACCTTTGTAAAGTGTAAATCTAGAAAATATATTTTTTAACAACAAATTGCTGGTAACTATGTCTTGAAACATCATCGGAATGAACATATATTTTTTTATACAGGGTGTGCGTTTATAGCCTGACAAAAAATGGAAATTCAAGCGGATATAACTTGATTTTTTCAAATGGAACACCCTATATATTTATATTCCAAAGCGCTCTACATACATAGCTCTGCAACTTTTATTAACTATGTCCTATACCTAAATAGCATAATTTCTGAGATATCCACCACTCCAGCGGGGAAGATATATTGGAATTTATACATGAGTTCCTTTATGAAAAGAGTAGGCTTTTGTTGGAATGTCAGGCGGGAAAACTGACATTTGACACATAGTTTAATTTAGTGACAGCAGTAAAATTAGTAGCTTGCTTTTTGTATAAGTCGCGATGGGAAGTAGAAAACGCTACGGTAATAAAGATATCATGAATATATTCATTATTCACGGTAATGGTAATAGAGTTATTGAAAGAACATGTACATTCAATGAAATTTTCTCATTCGGCACCTTTGGATAGACGCCGGTTCAAGAGGCTTCAATCAAAGTTTTCAAGGTATGGAAGTATAACATTAAGACGACTAATTTGTAGAGGCAAACTTGAAGATGAGTACACATGCCAAGTTGCAGTTCTTGCATACTTTCATGCAATGCCAACAGATTCTTTAAGAAATGCCTTAGACATGCCTTACTGGATCATCAAGCGTACAGGGAAGAAGCACAAAATGCATAATTTCTCTTTTATTCAAGTGCAACACCTCCGTGATAGCGACGACGAGAGGCGGATAAATTATTGCGAACACCTATTGATACGAGTGCAGGAAGATCCTAAATTATTGATCAAAATAATCTGGAATAATGAGTCTAACTTTGGCAGAGAGGGTTTTCGGAATATGAGAAATCAGCATTACTAGGCAGCTGAAAACACGCATATGAGACGACCTAGGAATTTCCAGCAGATTCTAAGTTGCAATATTTTCTGCATGATAGTGGACGACCGGGGGTGTTTTTATATTTACGATGGCACGCTCACGTCAGAAGTATATTCAGATCCTGGGAACAATCATGATGCCATTTGTAGACAGTCTGACTGGATATTCATCACTCGATTATTGGTACCAGATGGATGGAGCTCCAGCGCACAATACCATAGGTATGTATCATCAGTTGAATGGTATATTTGTTGAGAGATGGCTAGGCAAAAACGGCCCTTGGTGCTGGCCAGTAAGACCGCCTAACTTGACGCCTTGTGATTTTTTTATATGGAGTATAATAAAGTCCAAGGTTTATGAGGTGCATGTCCAATCTAAAGAGGAACTAATCCAATGCATAACGCAAGCTTTTACCGAGTTAGGTCCAGAGGAGATACGAAGAACGACAACCGCTGGAGTACATTCAAGAATTTCAGAGTGTTTGAACCAAAACGGAAGTCACATTGAACAATTCCTTTGAATTTTTCAGCTCTAGTTGCATCTGAAGTTGTTGTCTTTCCTCTGTTCACTGTATATAATCTAATCTGGCTTAACTTTAGTCTAGAAATAAGAATTCAATTCATTCAAAGTCACTTTATGAATGTCATGTTATTTTAATAGTTCTGCTATTACATTGTTACAATGATGAGGCCATAATTGATTCACGTTCTTTTTTTTAACATAGGTGCTCATAACTTGCTTAATGTTTGAGCTAGGATGAATCTGACAAGTGCGTTGGACTCGGGAAGTTAAATTACACAACGGTGGGTGGTTTTTAATAAGGTTCGTTGGCCAGTAAACTAGTTTTTTCGGGATCATCGTAAGTTTATTTTCGAAACATTTTTGTACATTTTCAAACAATAAAGTTATTTTGATATACGGTATATTGCTTCTACTATGTAGGTCATACTGGTAACCAAATTTAATGCCCGCTTTCTTAAAACACATATATTCTATTTAAAATATTTTTATGAAAAGTCACTACCATAACGCACTTGCTGCGTCCAGACTTTTTATTATTATTCTTAGATTGTCAGCGTGTCATCGTGAATATAAAAAGAAACTGGATTATCCAATGCCATGAAAACATTGGAATTAAAATTCTCTGCTGCGATATTAAATATATCACTTCAGGAAAGTAACAATATCTCAGAAATTATGCTATTTAGTTAGAGGACATTGATGATAGAAGTTACAGAGCTATGTATGTAGAATGCTTTAGAATATAAATATATAGGATGTTCCATTTGAAAAAATAAAGTTATAACCGCTCGAATTTCCATATATTGTCAAGCTATAAACGCACACCCTGCATAGAAAATAGATTTTCGTTCCAATACCTTTGCAAGACATAGTTACCAGCAATCTGTTGTTTGAAAATATATTTTCTAGATTTACACTATACAAAAATACATCAAATTATAAAAAGAGCTGCGAAAACGAATATTTTTCGAAAATCGCAAATATTTCAAAAACTAATAAGGCTAGGTATAGAAATTACTACATAAAATCTATCCCAAATTAGATTTCCATTCTGAAACTGTAAGAATATATAGGGTGTTTTATTTAAAATAACGAAGTTGGTGGCGACTTCCGGCACAACCGGAAGCGCTAGAGTGCTGCAACTATTTTAGTCTGAATGTGAATAACGTATAATGGTTGAATACAAATACAAATTTTTAGCTCTCAAATCGGATGAGAAGGTCATAAACTTCTAATGAGCACTTCTCAGCAATCACCCTATATATATATATATATATATATATATATATATATATATATATATATATATATATATATATATATATATATATATATATATATATATATATATATATATATTTGGGTGTGTGTAGAAAGCGTAGAAAGTATTAAAACTTGATTATGGAATGCATACTTTTTGTCTTCTGGTCTGTCGGTCTGTCCGCCTGTACGTCAGTCTGTTAGTAGGCGCAATAACTTTCGAACGAATTAAGATATCATCATCAAATTTGTTATCCAATTAGCACGCGACAACGGAACGCTCCGGGTTGTTTTTGGGTAATATCGCTTCAGGGAGTAGGGAATAATAAATCAGGGATGATTAGGTGAGAATTGGCGTTTTTTTCGCTAAAACTTAAGTTATTAATGTTCCAAGAGTTTATGAGTACAAGAATACGAATATTTTCTTTGTGGTCAAGTCATGAACCCTAAATTAATTTCAAGAGAATGTCTTTCTAAGGAGAGTAGATTATCACAGCTCTGTATAAGTTGTAATTCAATTTGCAAATCGTTTTTTACGTTTCCACCTCTACATTAATACGTGTGGAAGTATGGGATCGGCGAGAAACATTTCAAAAATTTTTTGGCTTAAACGCCGTAAAAAGTGTGAAAACATATAGAAAACATGATTTGGAAGCAAAAAAAAATGTATGTCGGTCTGTAGATCCGTCTGTTTGTAGCCACAATAGAACAAATTGAGGGTTGGATTGATTTTTGGTAAAAGCGCTCCAGGAGGTAAAGGATGAATGTGGGTTATTTGGTGAAATTTGACATGTTTTCGTTAAAACTTAGGTAAGATAACGTTTCAGGATTTGGTTATTTAAAAACTTCAAATTTCATCAAACATGTGGCTTTCAAATTTCAAAACATATAGAAAACTTGATTCTGGAACTAACATTGGTTTGTCTGTCTGTTGGTTCGGCTGTATATCTGTCTGTTAGTAGGCGCAATAACTTTCGAACGAACGAATCTTCAAATTTGGTATCAAGTTAGCACCCGACAAACGAACGCTTTGAATTGTTTTTGGGTAAGACTGCTTCGGGAGGTAGGGAATAAGGGGTGATTTGGCGACATTTTTTTCGTTAAAATTCGAGTAATATAACGTTTCAGAAGTTTATGGGTACAGGAATACAAATAATTTCTTTGTGGTAAAGTCATGGACCGCAAATTCATTTCATGAGAACGTTTTCCTGGGGAAAGTAGATTACCACAGTTATGTGTAAGTTATGGTTCAATCTGCGTCACTATTTCATGTCTAACTTTATATACTGATGTAATTGTTACCGCAATTACCGTATCTCAAAAAATGTGCTCCACAATAATCCGTGATAAAGAGCAGATTTGCCTTAAAAAATTTCTAACGCGTCATACCTGTTACACGGATCATCCTGTAGGTATGTATAATTATATTTTAAACAATGCGCCACTAAAATTAGAACTTGAAGGATCCGAGATATTTGCAAAAAACTGTTCCTTGCCTTTTTAACGAATTTATTCATTAATTTACAAAACACCTACTATAGAAGAGAGAAAGCAGGATATAGAGAGCGAGTTCGTACGATTTGAAGATTCATTTGAGGCCACTGTGACATTTCGGATTTCCTTTGATACAATGTAATATTTCTCTCTCATCTTGACTTTAAACAAGTATTTTGTTTACAAGTTGAATTATATATGACTCAGATATAATGTTGCTGCATTAATGCTTCCTTTTGGTTTCACTGTACAAAATGGTTCTTATTTTCAAAGCTTCTGCAAATGTATGCTGTAGATATTTGAAAAGCGTTATAGTAACGCTAGCGACGGATGATTAAAATGCATCCATATAGTTGTATAGCACGCATTAGAGAGATACGTCGAATGGATGCTGCACTGAGTCGTAAAAGCACTCGAAGCACACAATCAATTCAGAGAACTTCTCCATGCATCTCCAGAACTCAAAACCGCAGATGTACATGCACAAACCTCTCTAAACATTCAATGACCTTTCACAGCTTGAAAATCAAATTGTGGGAATGACCACGTCATTTCAAAACTGCCAGGCAATATTATTCAAAATCTAGCAAGTAATCCAGAACGGTTTGATTAAACCTGAATATTGTCGTCACATTATAAAGGTATTTCGAGTTTTACCAAGCTTTTTAAAGTGAATTAATACCATACCAAAAATATTACCTCAGGAAGGAATTTTGTATCTTTTTTTTTTCAAAACAACATCATGAACCTGGAAATTACAAGAAAAAGTCTGGACGCAGCCAGTGAGTTATGGTAACGAATTTTCATTCAAATATTTTCAATAGCAAAATGTCTTTTTTAAAATAAAAGTAGGAATCAAATTTGATTACCAGTATAACCTTTATAGCAGAAAAATGTACAATATTTCATCAAAATAACGTGCTTGTTTTATAAAGTACAAAAATTTTCAGAAAATAAGCTTAAAATGTTCTCTAAAAGACTGACCAGATTTTTCTGGCCAACGAATCCCTTTAGGCTATTTACACACCTACCAAGACACAATTATTTACAAAAAGCTTTTCAACGAAATTTGCAAACAAAATATTTGTATGAAAGTTTCCAAAAATATTTAGAACAGTTGTTAGAGATGAATAAGACAAATAAAAATTTTTGACGCAGCAAGTACGTTATGGTAATAAATTTTCATCGAAATGATCTGGCACCAAATATTTTTTATAACTTTTTTTCTTTTAACATCGAAATATAAATTTTGGTAAATACTTTCCTTTTAATATCATAAACTTACGTACCAAATTTGGTTTTCCATAGCTTTTACATTTTTTGAGATAAAAAAAAATTCCCAAAGAAAACTCAAAATTTTGCGGCAAAACCTGGTTCGTTATTTTTTTGGCTAACGAACTTGTCCAAGCCACTTTTAAAAGGAAGGTACACGCTAAATTTTATCCAAATGGGTCCATTATTTTTTGAGTTACCGGTGTGATACACACACAGATATATATATATATATATATATATATATATATATATATATATATATATATATATATATATATATATATATATATATATAATTGAAACTGACACCGGATATGGGTTCTCGGGGTCCTAGATCGCGATCATTTGAAGAAATTTTCTCAAAATTCAAAAGTCGGGATCTCCCCATTATTGTTTTTTTTTTAAGAAAATTAACTAAAAGGTCTGCAAAGATTATTTAACATTAACAAATCTTTGTATTAAACAAACCATTTTTCAATTCAATAATGAGTTTTTTTGAACAAACCCAAGGCACGAGTTTGGATAATGCCCTTTTGGCAAAACAAACAAAAAAAACTTTATTTATATTCTAACATAATATTGTATCTTACTTGTATATATAAAGTCGAACATGCTTAGCTAAGATTATGAGATAAAACAACTTAAACTAAATAATTATGTTGACTATAATTAATCAGCGGTTTTCTTATTTCCGCGGTGAACGACTGCTTCCATCCTATTACTATACTAACACGAGAAATCGGTACAGCATTATACAGGGTGCTGTAACTCACGGCGACGGAAAGCCCCTCAGTAGGCCATTTGAATTACAAACCAATGCGTCTACCTATGCGCTTGGAGCTGTCTTGACTCAAAAGTTTCCTGAAGGTGAAAAGGTGGTATGCTTTTTATCACCAACCTTGACCAAACAGGAAATACATTATACTACGACCGAGAGGGAATGTTTAGCTGTTATGTTGGCTATGGAGAAACTCTGGAGCTACCTCGCGGTAGTAAATTTACAATGATTACGGATCACGCTTTGTTGTGTTGGCTGCATCGATTAAAAGACCCCACTGAAAGACTGGCGGGATGGGCTGTACGCCTACAGGCATTCGACTTTGAGATCTCTCACTGTAAGGGGCAGAAAAATGTCGTACCAGACTTCTTGTCAAAGTCTCATCTAAAAGCGGTAGACAGTATAGGTCTTCAGCTGCCTAAAGGTATGCTTAATTTTGACAGCACCAGTGACAAATGGTACAATAAAATGAGGGAACAGGTCACAAACAACCCTTGTCGTATTTCGCAATGGCGTCTTGAAAACGACTTTCTTTATAAATACGTCAAGTCAAATGTGCCAGGGCTGTCGGCTCATGAAACCTGGAAAATGATAGTACTCAAAGACCATCGAAAACAACGTATATAAAATCTCCTGGAGGCTACATCAAAAATATACATGGCCCAAGATGAGGTTTGATGTAGGCCAATATGTCCGAAGATGTTCTACCTCTGCACAACATAAACATGAACAACGACCACCAGCAGGCTTAATGGGTACTCGAACCTAAATAACGAACCGTTGGTAAATGATTAGTTTAGACTAAGCGAGACCCTTTCCCAGAAGTAGATATGGTTTTACATAACTGATAGTCCTATGTGATTAGTTAACATAATATGTAATGATGTGTACTGTACGTTCCGCTCAAACGGGACAAAATTTTAAGAAGAGCAGATCTTTCTTGTGTATGGGGTTCCTCTAATTTTAATATAGGACAACGGTAGTCAAACGCGTAATACGGAATTCCAAGATTTATATAGGAAATATAACACCAAAATTCACTACAGAGCCAATTACAATCCTAAGACGGACTCAGTAGAGCGATACAATCATGTTATCAAGACAACGATTTCCACCTATAGAGAAGACATTAAAAAAACTGGGATCAGAAACTTGCTGCCATAGGATGTGCGCCCAGAACAGCAAAGAGTGAAGTAACTGGTTTTACCTTATATTACGCCAACTTTGAAAGAATTTACGTTGAAGATGGAAGGGAGTAAAATACGTTGCTGGAAGACCAGACCTCTGAACTCAATCGGATCACCAACCAAGCCGAGTAACGGCGAGGGGGTTTCCAGAAAATATACAGCACTATAAAAGTCGGATAGAGGTTAGGTTATATTTAGATTGTTGAAAGAATGGGGTGGGTAATGGGACAACGGGTTTATGGTCCTTCAGAATATTAGCCTTTTTACCTTGCTTTAACAACTAGTTGATGGTCCTTTAGGCTATTAGCCTTTTTATCTTACTTTGACTACAGGTTGATAGTTCCTCAAACTATCAATCTTTTGATTTGCCTCGACAATGATTTGATAGTCCTTCAGGCTTTCAATTTTTAACTTACCAGTATCCCTCCGATATGGAGTAGTGACTACGATACCTGGCTCTTCTCCAGGAGGCTTGGGTATTTTGGCTGGTATGCTGTCACTGATAGGTTGTCCTTCAGGTTACCTATCCTTTAACTTGAGTTATCAGGAATCTTTAAAACTTTACCACTTTCCAAGAAAGGAAGGAGTGTGACGGTATATTCCTGAAGCAAGTGTATTGCAGGGCAACAAGCAGAAAATAGATAAAATGGAACATATATGAGGGGATACACTGCTCATAGTAACTAATCGAACTGGTAAACATTTACCTTCTATAATGAGAACCTTAATTTAAAACCAATATTATAACTATATTCCACCTTAATTGCACTTAATGACACTCTCCAGCAATATTTTACTATCAACAAATGTAATTGGTGTCATTGAAGTGTTGACATATTTATATTTTGTAACCAGACAGTCCATCTCCTTCTCTCTTAGATAAAGAACTTGAAATTTTATGTGTACTGAAATGTTTACAACTTGCCTGTTGTTATCATCCTTATCTTTATCAGATTATTTCTGAAATCCTTGCAAATTTGATAATGTAAAAAAAGTTGAAAGTTTGATTTATTTAAAACAGACGATGAATGAAATAACTTAAATTATAGGTTGTAACTACCTGCAACACTTTCCGGATCTCATCAAGTTACTTGTTAAATATTTGTACGGCAAGGGTTGTACAATATACCACTTTAATGGGAGTTATTTAATTCATCAAAAGACACCATATTTAAATAATTAAAATCCATGAAAATGTACACATAGGGAAAAGTTAATTTCCATAGTACCTCTGAATAAACTATGTTTATTCATACCATTATAATGTTAGTGTTGACTCAAATTTGTTTCATGAGCGACATCCGAACAGACATGCTAACAGAAAATACATTTTGGAGTTAGTTGCAAAGTTTCGACAAAGTGGTTCAGTATCCAACAAAAAATGGGATCCTGAACGTGAATTTCCGGTCAGAAATGAGACAGCTGAGATTTAAGTTTTAGGACAAATTGCTGCAGACCCAACTTTGAGCACCAGAAAATTGGCCACTGTTTCAAACATCAAAAGAAGAACTATTCACGGAATATTGAAGCATCATAAATTTCACCCGTATAAAATTCATCTTGTACACCAACTGAATTAAAATGATTTTGATCGGCGGCTGGAGTTTTGTGAAGTTATGACTGCACGAATGGCTGATAACGGGAACTTTCTGTTTAATATCTGTTTTTCAGACGAGTGTACGTTTTTATTAAACTCTACAGTCAATCGTCATAATTGTTGTTATTGGGCAGATAATAATACAATACATTTTCACGAAGTCCACACTCAAACACCACAGAAATTGAATGTCTGGACTGGCATTTTTGGAGACCGTTTGATCGGACCAATTTTTCTTGATGGAAATTTGAGTGACTAAACGTATTTGGAGTTACTAGAGGATATAGTTTACCTCTACTAATTGACATTGTTGAAAATAATGATCGCTATCAAGAAAATCAATTCGTGTTTCAACAAGGTGGACCTCCTCCGCATTTTTCACAACGTGTTAGGGAGTTTTTGAACAGAGAGTTTCCAGGACAATGGATTGGGCGTAGAGGTGCTATTGAGTGGCCCTCTATATCACCGGAATTAACTCTTTTAGACTTACTTCTATGGGGCCATTTAAATAGTATAGTTTACGCAACAGAACCGGAGTCTCTGGAATAATTACGACTACGCATTTTTGAAGAATGCCGTCTAATAACTCCACAAATGCTCTAGAATGTCAGAGCTCGTTTTGAACAAAATTTGTACTTTTGTATGGAAGCTGGTGGTCAATAATTTGAACACTGAATAAACATTATTGAACGTTTGGTTTTGTTTTTTAGTTTTTTTTTAACTAAAAAATGACTAATCAGTAAATTTCTTATCACAATGAAAGTAATACGTTCTTGCAACTCCAACTGTGAATAATATTCAAACGAGTTGATAAAATTTCCAAAAAAATTAGTGTGCTGAATTCAGAAAAGGAAGAGCTTTCAAATGATGTAACACTCGACCCATGTTCCCTATTAAAATATAAGTGTTGTTATCACCACCCTTAGGGGTTGATGTGACAAAGTTGAGTTTTATGTCAAAACATGGCGGCCATGTTATTAAAATTGACGTGTTTCAGCGTTTCTTAAAAAAATTTCTCTGGACGCAAATCGGTCTGTTTCGTTTTCAATGCGCCACCCTGTATACATATTATTAAAAGAACTTGAATGAGACTTTACATGGAGCTATATATGAAGTAAATATATCTGTGTTGTAAATTTTAAGTTTTTCCCAAATTAAACATAAAATCTGAAAGACATGAATTAAAACAACTTAAGTGGTTAAATTATGATGCCAGCAAAGGCAGAGTAGTCACCTGCCACGCATAGACTGATACATATACCGCAGGCATACATCATAATGCAGCGATAACCAAACAAAATAACCCACGTAAGGCGGGATCGCCAAAACATCCTAATGTGCAACGAACTTTCACACCCAAACTATGGCGATCCCACCCTAATGACCGCCTTCGGGTATATTCGGATGCGCGGATTTGTAAAGTATTTAAAAATATCCAGTCTGAAAGTGAAAGGCGAAAATAAGTATGTCTATCAACTACTCTCCGTAAAAACCAGATGGGATATTACGTATTGTTTATTTATTATTGTTTTACAGTTATATTTTGAGGTTAAGCAAATGATTATATATTGCTTCTAAAATTGGAAACTAAAGAACAGTAACGTGTTTTGTATATTTATTATGGTTTGACAGTTCTGTTTTAAGGTTAAATAGTAAAAGGTTGTCATTGAAATAGACATATAACAACTTTTTCTCATATTATGCTTTTAAAATTGGAAACCAAAGAATAATAACGTGTTTTGTTTACTTATAATGGTTTGACAGTTCTGCTTCGAGGTTAGATGGTAAATAATTGTATATGTTTCTAAGATTGGAAATCAAAGAATAACAATATTAACGTTAATGTTTGTTGATAAATTGTTCATGAAGGTAAATTATTTGAATAATGAATTGACTCATTGGGAATGAATTAAGTTTCCTTCTGACAAGCTTTTGTAACGTCAATGAAATTTCACTACAGGGGTTTCTTTTAAAGAAACTTACAGTACCTAGATTCACCAAATTTTAATTTTCCAGAATCATAAAAAATTCAGATCTGAGCGTTCAAAGTTATTTTTTTTTCTTAAAATGAGCTAGAAGGCAAAATTTTAAAATTTTTTGTGATAATAGAAAGGAAGAAGTGCTTCAAATGAGCTTGTATTAGGAACTCTACACCCGATCTTCGACGTCCGTCTACATTAAAAGTATTACCTTTAGTAATATGCCGTACTAATAGTGTAAAATTCTTAAGAATATTTACTATTATAACGCACTTGCTGCGTCCCGTAGTTTTTTTTTATATAAGCTTAGAAGAGAAATAATATTTGTGAGCTACGTATTTTGATACTGACTTTTTGTTAGGTTAATTAAAACTTTTTATTGTTATTATTATCATCTTTGTTTTTTGCTTTTTAGTGAATTTTTATTTAAAAAAAAATCACTAATAGAGAGGTATCGATGGTGAGACTTTGCAAACATTTTTTCAAATGAGCGCGAATGAGGACCCCTAGAACCCATATCCGGGGTCTGTTCGAATCTCTATATGTTTATATATATATATATATATATATATATATATATATATATATATATATATATATATATATATATATATATTATTTATTTATTTATTTATCAAAAAATTGTGGGAAAGCCGTCAGTTGCAAAATAAAACTCTTTATTATAGGCCGAGCTTTCGGAAAAATTTATTCCATTCTCAAGCATATAATTGAGTTCTACTAAACTAATTATTAAATGACAAACATAAAAAAACATTTTTTTAAATTTGACTTCAGACTGAAGAAAAAAGTTTTTTTTATGTTTGTCATTTAATAATTAGTTTAGTAGAACTCACATTATATCCTTGAGAATGGAATAAATTTTTCCGAAAGCTCGGCCTATAATAAAGAGTTTTATTTTGCAACTGACGGCTTTCCCACAATTTTTTGATAAATAACCTCTATTACCGTCACGAAAAACTTAATAATATATATATATATATATATATATATATATATATATATATATATATATATATATATATATATATATATATATATATATATATATATATATATATATATATATATATATATATATATGTATCCGTCTGATAACTCAAAAAATAATTAACCGATTTCGATAAAACTCGGCAAGTGCCTTTCTTTTATTAATGGATTGGATGAGTTTGTTAACCAGGAAAATCGGACGGGGTTTTCCGGGAAAATTTTGAGTTTTGTCTCAAAAAAAAATTTTTCCTCCGAAAATTACAAGGATGTTCTAATGAAAGTTAACGTATATATTGCCTTAGGACAGATCTTACTATGTACCAAAATTCAACTTTCTAAGTTCATAGAAAATTCAGTTATTCAAATTTTGAGTTTTCTTTTGAAAAAAAATTTTTTTCTCCGAAAATTACAAAATTATTTTAATGAAATTTAATGGATATCTTGCCTTAGGAAATACCTTACTACACACCGAATTTAAACTTTCTAAGTTTATAGAAAATTGAGTTATTGAAATTTGAAGCATTTAATAAAAATTCACTACCATAACGCACTTGCTGCGTCCCGTTAGTTTTTTTCCCTTTAACGTCGGTCTATTTCCGCGACGATGGCGAATCACCGAGACCAGAGAGCGGTTTCACCTCACTATCCTAAAAATTTTGCCTAACCCCTGCCTTTTTGTAAGCAGGGTAGGGATCTTTAACGTTCACAACATCGCATGGACACGGAACCGATGGCTTTACGGCCCGTCTGAAGGTCAGTACGTGCAGACATTCAACTTGCTCAAATATAATTCCACAACCTCGGTTGATGTTAATTGTACAGTATGTACTGAAAACGTGAAAGTAGAACCCTGGGATCGAACCCAGTACCCTTCGTTCACAGTCACACGTTCTTACCACTGAACCAGCGAGGCTCTTATTATAATCATGTGTAACTCAAAAGCAATCATAGTTTTACAATATAAGAATTTGTAAGATTAAAAAGGATTGCCGCGGCGGATTTTATAATATTTTTGGGATAAAATTAGCTTACTTTACAAATAAAGCGGATCTTTAATAAAGCTGATGATGACAGCGTATTATTGTTAATCAAAAACCGGGTTTGATTCAAGTAATTATTTTAATGGGCCACTTAAGATGGAGAGGGAAGAATCCGAGAACCAAGACTGTTTAACCTAGAAATTAGAGAGATAATTTCCAAGATGATGATATCTCCATTCGCTGGCGGGTCGAGGAAGTTGGAAGCCATTTTTTATTTTATTAGACATAAGGTTTATAAATAGAAATTCCCGGCTCCGAAATGTCTTCCGGGAATTCCAGGATATACCGAATAGTCGACACTTTCAGCAGCTCTTAAAGCTTTACAAACGACAAACACAGTTATTCCTATTTGTCTTAATTTTGAGGGTTACACATGAAAATGTAACTGTAATAAATATGACTGAACTGAAAATTTCTATTTCACTAGATAAGGAAGGCACCATTTAAAAGTGACAAAAAAAAACAATACCTGATTATATTAGCAACCATAAGTAATAAAAAATATGAGATTTTGTACCTTTACATTTTCTTTACTTTTTTTGTTATGTAAAAATATCTCAATTATCTACTTAATTTTGTTTCAAAATAACTTTTTTATAATACAGAACATTTTTTTGAAAATCGGCCTATCAAAAAGTCTGAACGCAGCAAGTACGTTATCGAGCGAATTTTCATAGAATTGATCTACACACTGTTTTTACGAAAATTATGCATCTCCAAAAATATTTGTCTATAATATTTAACAGCTTTTGTTTACCACACAGAGATAGGCTATTTGCTGTAACATATTATGACAATGCCTGCCTCAGGACCCGGTCGTTGGAGCATAAGTATGACATACTTCCGAGTCCTAATAAGGATAAAATTGGACTATGTCTCGTGTTACATCCTGTTAACTCATCAAAGCATTACAAGTATACCTTAGATATGTACAGCAGCTATTCCTTTAAATATCTATATAGTTTGTTAGAGTGAACCGGTTATTTAAACTTTATAATAATAAAATTTTGTTTATAATTTAAACAACTTATATGAAAATCTTAAATAAATTTAAACAAATTTGTATCTACATTTAAGTTATGCTGGGACTTGTTGGTATATGTAGGAAGCTAAAAATGTATCGAAATAGCACCAATAAATAGTTAAATTGTTAATCAAAAAAAAAAAAAAACGAAAAATTATATGTGAAATAGGGACCTAAAATTGAGAAAATTTGGATACAGCTGACCACGTACAATCTGGAGAACCCAATTCATGAAAATATATTTTTTATACCTGACGATCGTTTCGCTAACAAAGTTAGCGTCAATAAAGGGATGAATAAACTGTCAGAACTGTATTATTATGAAGTTGCTTCTTCAAATTGTACTTATCGGTGCTCATCACAGGTTACATTCTCCACTCATTAGGCAGCTTATTTTCAAATGTAAATTAAAGTGTTTGGAATTCATGGAAATTTTTGTGCTGCATATCATAATGTTATGAAATGTAACGTTAGGTTTAGGTTTTAATTCAACATAGAAGAGTTTTCATGGTAAAACCGAAATTTCATAAATTCATTATAAAATTAAACAGATATGTATGTCACAGTTACAAGATATCCTGAGAATGTTCTCACAAATATATAGCGCCAGAACCGCTACACTTGGGTATAGGGAAACCTAGGATCATATGAAAGGGACGTTTTTCTATATAAAATGCAGTAAAACATTCGGGTGTTTCATTTGAAATAAGTGAAACAATCTGCTTTGAATGTGCCGATAATACAACTTGAATTTTTTAACGTCCCTGTGGAGTATTGCGAAAAATTGACTACAGTAGTTGATGAAGTACCAAATTCACCATCAAAAGCTAGTAAGTTTTTTTTACGATATCATCTAACAACGGAGATAAGATTTTTTTTAAACCTCACATTCGTCGAAAAATCAAGATATCTGGGAAACCGTAATATCCTTGGAGTAAGTGAACCATATTTTCCCGTAAAAATTAAAAACGTTGTCAAATACCGGGTGTTCCATAAAAATAGCAAATCTTTGATGTGCCACACTTTTTTTTTGATCATCCTGTATATTTGAAAATAACTTTATGTTCTCGTCCTTTTCAACCTACACAATCTCCGTTTGAAATAAATACAAAATAACGAGAAATATAGACGTGAGGAGCCCGTGGCGTATATGGTGGGCCACCCTATATATATATATATATATATATATATATATATATATATATATATATATATATATATATATATATATATATATATATATATATATATATATTGTATATTGGTATTTAAAAACATCAAACTTAACTTACTAGGTATCATTCAAAACTTAAAACTAGGTACTTACGTGTAAACTAAAACATCACTAATTAAAAAACTAAAGGTTTATAAACGATATTTGTCACAACACTAACACTGTCACAAAATGTCCATAGTTGGAAAAACCTGGTAGCATTTTTTTTTATAGTTTGGTATCGAAGGCGGTATCTTGTAGAATACTGGCTCCAGTAGAGAGACGGGTTGTATAGAAAAAGAGTGGGTGAGCATTGCCAATGAATTCTTGAAATCTATCTGAAACTTAGAAATAGAAGTTTAAAACAGATGTAATAACAAAGGAAATTCACATACTAGGTTTAAATAAGTAGTCAAGGATGGTTTATATATGTGGAACTGATAAAATGTGTAAAACAAATGCATATTCAGTCAAAATATAAAGACGTTGATATAAACCACAACGGTCAAATACTCCAAAGTAATGTACAAATGAAATAACTACACAAGGTGCAGATAATAAAATATCCAGTAAGACCAACTTGTAAATTAACACTGCACTGTTTTCCAATAAAGATCTGCATACATAGCCAACATAAACTAAATAAGAAAATTAATTAAAAGAGATATAGAAAGACGTTTCTCAAGTAACAAATCTACCGATTGGTTTGTAAATTAATTTTAACCAAACTATAAACGATTAATTAAAAAAGCCTGGACGCAGCAAGTGTGTTATGGTAGTGAATTTTCATAGAAATGATCTGGCACAAAATATTGTATTACAACTTTCTTTTTTTGTAACATAGAAATCTAAATCTTGGTGTGTAGTTTACTTTTTATATAGTAAACCTACCTACCAAATTTGGTTATCATAGTTTTTCTTTTGGTTTTTGAGATAAACATTTTTGTTTGAATGAAAACTCAAAATTTCCCGGAAAACCTCGTCCGATTTTCCTGACTAACGAACTTATCGAAGGTGGTACAGGATTCTTATAAGAAGAAATATAAAATCAAATAGACGCCAGAGACACGTCATTGTTGTTGAAATTTCCCAAAAATTAATTTGGAAAATAAACTAACTGTTTTCTGTACCAAACCAAGCAATAAAAGAAAAAAATATAAGTAAGAAGGTTTTCCAGTGAAATTTAAAAGTTGGAAGGCGAGAATCATAAGAAATTTTATACCAAATATACTCCATGGCAACCGTACATTTTCACGACACAAGAGTCTGTCGCTAAGGAAGCGGTAGATGTTCTATTGTCTAAAGTTTCAAGAGACCGGACACCTGGCAACAGCTGAACGAGAAAGGAAGTCACAGGTATCAAAATTTCTTTACTAAAAGGTATTATATATATATATATATATATATATATATATATATATATATATATATATATATATATATATATATATATATATATATATATATATATATATATATATATATATATATATATATATATATATATGTGTGTGTGTGTGTGTGTTTCTAAAATTAATATAGAGAGAAATAAAAGAAATGTATGCATAAAGCTACGAAGCATTATTATTAGTTCAGAAAATAAATAAGGAAAGATTAAAATAATTGAATAGATTTAAAAAGAAAGAACTCACTATATTACTTTGGGAAGTATGGAGTCAAAAGCCGGGCTAATTTAAAATATATGTGGTACAACGTATTCATATATCTAGTAAAACATATATTAGAATAAAGACTTATTTTATTTGCAAAGCAAAGAGTGTATATATATAAGAAAAATTCATGAGCAGGTCGATTTTTATTGTCAAAAACTAAATTTAAACATAAAAATATCATCCTTATCCTAATACATCTTCAAAGAGTAGCTACCCCTCCGAAATTTTGAAGTTGGATGCGAGGAAGCGTGATACATCTTTTTAAAGGTAATCTCCAATTATATATTCAGCGACAATATATATATATATATATATATAAAAACAAACAAATCAACAAAACCGAAAACAAAACACCAGAAACAAACACAAAATACACAACATTCACTTATAACCACCACGAAAAAAAAAATAACACAAACACTCAAACAATATGACTTAAAAATAAGCAACAAAACCAATAAGAAAATAATAAACAAAATAATTGAAAAACAAGAACACAACCCACATGAATTAAACTGAATATATCAAATAGAATGTAACACATGCAATAGAAAATATATAGGAATGACAAAAAAATCAATAGAAACAAGATTCAAGGAACATATAACAGCATTAGATAAAATCCACATACCTAGCTACAAATCAGACGTAGCCACACAAATTCACAACACAAAACACCAAAAACCAGACATCACCCAATTACAAATAAGGAAACATGTTAAAGACCACAAAAAATGGAAATCTGGGAACAGTACTACATTCAACAAACAAACAATAAGAAACAATTAATGCCAGAACAAATCCAAGTACAAACATTTAAACAAAACTTAATAAAGGCCATACAAATAGACAAATTATCAAACCACAGTGATCAAGACAGGAGACCAATACACACGACACAGTCGGAAGGAAAAACCAGTCAGAGAACAGTAAACCGACCAATATAAGCTCACGGCGCAGGCGCCACGTACAATCTCAAAGGTAGACCACACCGGAGCGATAACAGTCAGTAGCGTGCTGATGATGAACCGGGAGGGTTCGAAACTGCAGTCCACGCAAACCAATAGGAAATCACAAAGTACAGCAAACAAATAAAGTGTATATTTGAAAGTGATTACAGTGTAGTGGAATATTCCAAAAGATATATATATATATATATATATATATATATATATATATATATATATATATATATATATATATATTGTCGCTGAATATATAATTGGAGATTACCTTTAAAAAGATGTATCACGCTTCCTCGCATCCAACTTCAAAATTTCGGAGGGGTAGCTACTCTTTGAAGATGTATTAGGATAAGGATGATATTTTTATGTTTAAATTTAGTTTTTGACAATAAAAATCGACCTGCTCATGAATTTTTCTTATATATATACACTCTTTGCTTTGCAAATAAAATAAGTCTTTATTCTAATATATGTTTTACTAGATATATGAATACGTTGTACCACATATATTTTAAATTAGCCCGGCTTTTGACTCCATACTTCCCAAAGTAATATAGTGAGTTCTTTCTTTTTAAATCTATTTAATTATTTTAATCTTTCCTTATTTATTTTCTGAACTAATAATAATGCTTCGTAGCTTTATGCATACATTTCTTTTATTTCTCTCTATATTAATTTTAGAAACACACACACACACACATATATATATATATATATATATATATATATATATATATATATATATATATATATATATATATATATATATATATATATATATATATATATATATATATATATATATATATATATATATATATATATATATATATATATATATATATATATATATATATATATATATATATATAATACCTTTTAGTAAAGAAATTTTGATACCTGTGACTTCCTTTCTCGTTCAGCTGTTGCCAGGTGTCCGGTCTCTTGAAACTTTAGACAATAGAACATCTACCGCTTCCTTAGCGACAGACTCTTGTGTCGTGAAAATGTACGGTTGCCATGGAGTATATTTGGTATAAAATTTCTTATGATTCTCGCCTTCCAACTTTTAAATTTCACTGGAAAACCTTCTTACTTATATTTTTTTCTTTTATTGCTTGGTTTGGTACACAAAACAGTTAGTTTATTTTCCAAATTAATTTTTGGGAAATTTCAACAACAATGACGTGTCTCTGGCGTCTATTTGATTTTATATTTCTTCTTATAAGAATCCTGTACCACCTTCGATAAGTTCGTTAGTCAGGAAAATCGGACGAGGTTTTCCGGGAAATTTTGAGTTTTCATTCAAACAAAAATGTTTATCTCAAAAACCAAAAGAAAAACTATGATAACCAAATTTGGTAGGTAGGTTTACTATATAAAAAGTAAACTACACACCAAGATTTAGATTTCTATGTTACAAAAAAAGAAAGTTGTAATACAATATTTTGTGCCAGATCATTTCTATGAAAATTCACTACCATAACACACTTGCTGCGTCCAAGCTTTTTTAATTAATCGTTTATAGTTTGGTTAAAATTAATTTACAAACCAATCGGTAGATTTGTTACTTGAGAAACGTCTTTCTATATCTCTTTTAATTAATTTTCTCATTTAGTTTATGTTGGCTATGTATGCAGATCTTTATTGGAAAACAGTGCAGTGTTAATTTACAAGTTGGTCTTACTGGATATTTTATTATCTGCACCTTGTGTAGTTATTTCATTTGTACATTACTTTGGAGTATTTGACCGTTGTGGTTTATATCAACGTCTTTATATTTTGACTGAATATGCATTTGTTTTACACATTTTATCAGTTCCACATATATAAACCATCCTTGACTACTTATTTAAACCTAGTATGTGAATTTCCTTTGTTATTACATCTGTTTTAAACTTCTATTTCTAAGTTTCAGATAGATTTCAAGAATTCATTGGCAATGCTCACCCACTCTTCTTCTATACAACCCGTCTCTCTACTGGAGCCAGTATTCTACAAGATACCGCCTTCGATACCAAACTATAAAAAAAAATGCTACCAGGTTTTTCCAACTATGGACATTTTGTGACAGTGTTAGTGTTGTGACAAATATCGTTTATAAACCTTTAGTTTTTTAATTAGTGATGTTTTAGTTTACACGTAAGTACCTAGTTTTAAGTTTTGAATGATACCTAGTAAGTTAAGTTTGATGTTTTTAAATACCAATATACAATATATATATATATATATATATATATATATATATATATATATATATATATATATATATATATATATATATTCTCTTTTTAGGTAGAATGACTAATGCTACCTAAAAAGAGAATTCGTAGTCCTCAATTGTGGACCTGGAAATGAGAGAGATAATTTTGTAAATGATTACATCTCTATTTGTGGGCGGTTCGAACTAGTGGGAATTGATTTTATATCTTACTAGACATACGGCTTATATATAGAAATGCTACGCTTCCCAAATATCCTCCGGGAATTCCAGGATATACAAAGTATTCCACACCTTCAGTAGCTTCTTGCGTGTGTGCGAAAGACAAACATAATTATTGCTATTTGTCTTACAGAAAGGGGTTAAAATTAAAGTTGTGAGTATAAAGCTAAAGTAAATTTGAAAGATATGAACAGCTTTTGCTAAATTAACCATGAAAATTGTCAATAAGGGGTGTCGACATAAAGTATTTGCTTAACAGGTATTTTCAGTTAGTACCGAGTTAATATTTTCCTGGTAATGTCACCTTATCTAATGTTGTCTATTTAGAAAAATTTACGAAACAACCCTCGTTAAAAAAGGTTATATTACTTTCACATCGTCACAGTATGTGGAAGTATGGTATCGGTGACAGAAATTTCGAAACTTTTTATTGCCAAAACGGTGTAAAACGTCTTAAAACATATAGAAAACATGATTTTGAATTCTTTTTTGTTGCTCTGTCGGTCGGTCTGTCCGTCTGTACATCCTTCTAGTGGGCGGGAGACCTTTAGAACCAATTGAAATATCGTCTTTAAATTTGGTATACAGTTAGCACCAGTCAAACGAATGTTTTTGACTATTTTTTGGTAAAATCTCTATAGCATGTAGAGAAAAATGCGGGGTGATTTGGAAAAAATTGATATTTTTTTCATTAAAGCTTACGTAATATAATTTTTCTGGGTTTCTTAACAAGAAAGCTTTCAATTTTATCACATATCTGGTATTGTTTGATGAAATTTTCGTAGGGGCTGAATGTGAGGCGGTGGTATATGAATTTAGTTTTGAAAGATTACGATATTAGATTATTAGAAGTACGTACAGTTTAGATCTTCCTCTGATTCTTTATATTGCTGAAACAAGTGTTCAGCTCACTACATCCCAATGCAGAATTAGGCAGCGAACTAGATGGAGTAATAAAGCTAACAGAGTTATAGTTCGCTGATCTTACAGAATTACCCAATTAGAAAAAAGTTCGGGACGCAGCAAGTACGTTATGGTAGTGAATTTTCATAAAAATGTATTTAATAGCAAATATGTGTGTTTTTTTTTCAGAAAGCAGGCATTAAATTTGATTACCAGTATAACATATATAGTAAAAACAATGTGCCATGTTTCATCGAAATAACTTTAATGTTTGAAAACGTACAATAATTTCCGAAAGTAAACTTAAAGTGTAACCGAAAAAATACGTTTCTTGGTCAACCTTATAGGTTAATTGCAAATTGAGCTTTTCAAATATGAAGCATTTAATCAAAATTCGCTACCATAACGCACTTGGTGGGTCTAGAATTTCTTAACTCACAAACATGTATTATATTTCGATGGAAAATGCAAAAAGATAAGGCGTTTTTAAATATTTTTTTTAATTTTTATCACCAACGACTTATGGGCCACCCTGTGATTGTAGAAATAATTTTTTAAGACACCCTATAATTAATGTATACAATATTTTTTCATATCTTGTATAATAACGGATATATTGAGCTTTATTGATTTTTTACGAAAATTCGACAAAAATTATTATATACCATTAAACGATAAACTATATAGCTAAGGCTACTGCCAAGCATCAGAGAAAGGGTCTATTTGAAATGAATTTTCTGGAAATATTTTAGTAAAATGAAGGAAAATGATGGTTGAATCTAAGATTCCAGGGTTTGTAAAACATTCTTCTTGGGGTATTTTCTTTCCATAGCCCGTATTAAATTCAAGTTCTTTGCCTAAATGTTGCGAATTTTGACGTTTTAAATTGTCACTTTGCCGTTTTGAGGAAAACCCCAAATTATTTTTATTTAAATGACTATAACTTTTTTTGTCTTTTGACCTACAGCGCTAAACTTTGGTGGGTAGCTCACCTATAACAACGTAACCCTTACTTTGTTAATTCCAGAGATATACATTTTTTTTTGAAAGAAAACACAACATTTTCCGGGCAAACCTGGGCTGATGTTCCTGACTAACGAACTTTTCCAATCCATTTCCAAAAGGAAGGTATTCACCAAATTTTATCAAAATGGTCCCATTGCTTTTTGAGTTATCGGTGTGATACATACATATATATATATATATATATATATATATATATATATATATATATATATATATATATATATATATATATATATATATATATATATATATATATATATATATATTATAAATAAAAATTGTGAGGTAATGACTTAAAACAATATAATTTTGCATAAAATAGAAATTCTGTATATCAGTAAATCATATCCTAAGAGCAGTGTTAACACTTGGTTTTTAATGTTTGTTAATTGAGCCACGACAGGACCCCCTAGACAATATTATTATTGTATAACCGCTGGAAATAACGAAACAGTAACGGCATTGTTATAGTGTGTCTCCGTGCGAAAGACAATATTTGTTAGGTTCGTTGTGTTCAAATTTCGTAGCACGGGCGTCCATGTTCTTAAGACCTGGTAGTCCAGCGTAGTCTTGTCTTGTCTTGTGCTTAAATATGTAATATGAACATAAAAAAAGTGAAACAGCAAGTGAATTTATTAACTTTAGTGCTGTATTCGATATGATCTGAAAAATACATTATAGGCGACGTTGTGAGATATAATTTCGGTAAATTTACAGTTTACTGCATGGAGGGTTTTTATATATTTTTTTCAGAAACGTGCTTAGAACCGTTCTTGGGTTCACAGGCCCAAGGAAAATTTGTTGCAAACAACCCCCAAAAATGTTAAGGGACCAGGAATGAATAGGGGTGCTGGGCGGACAGGAAATATGAGCGGAAAATGCTAAAAAATATTTTGTTGGACTTTGAAAAGATCCGTTTTTCACATTTTGCAGCAATACATCTTGTAAACCCTGTTTGCCCCGCACCGAACCGCATCCATATTCGCCTAGGTCCAGTCACTTTCTTGGGGGTTGCTTCCAAGAATTTTTTCTTGAGCTTTATGCTTTGCCGGCAGTTGTATGCATGCACAAGGGGAAGAGAACACCTGTGTTTTTGGGTGAGAAGGCAGGAACCCTCTTCGACCTAGGGGTTCTTCTTCCCTTTCTGCATGTATACAATCACCCTCAATGCATGAACCACCGGATTTTTTTTTATGTTCAACTTTCTAGTGTATTTTTGTTGAGTATGCTTCCTGTTTATCAATCTCTTTGTTTGAGTTTTGTATCCAAATTACTGTATAAATATTTATGATAGATATCATGTTTTTGCTTTCCTCTCTTTACTTCATTTTTTCTTGTTTTTATTTAAGTAAAGTAATGTTTTATATCTTTTAATACAAGGCTAAATCACTATAATATAGTATTCTTATGAAAATTCACTACCTTAGCGCACTTGGTGCGTCCCGAACATTCTAGTGAATTTTCTTAAAAAAATTAACTAATGAGGAGATCTCGAATTTTGAAAAAATCTCTTCAAATGAGCGCTAATTAGGCCCCCCAGAACACATATCCGGGGTCAGTTTCAACTTTTATATGCTTATATATATATATATATATATATATATATATATATATATATATATATATATATATATATATATATATATATGCCCCCCAGAACACATATCCGGGGTCAGTTTCAACTTTTATATGTTTATATATATATATATATATATATATATATATATATATATATATATATATATATATATATATAAACATATAAAAGTTGAAACTGACCCCGGATATGTGTTCTGGGGGGCCTAATTAGCGCTCATTTGAAGAGATTTTTTCAAAATTCGAGATCTCCTCATTAGTTAATTTTTTTAAGAAAATTCACTAGAATGTTCGGGACGCACCAAGTGCGCTAAGGTAGTGAATTTTCATAAGAATACTATCTAAAGCAAAAACATGATATCTATCATAAATATTTATACAGTAATTTGGATACAAAACTCAAACAAAGAGATTGATAAACAGGAAGCATACTCAACAAAAAATACACTAGAAAGTTGAACATAAAAAAATCCGGTTCTTCTTGCATTAAGGGTGATTGTATACATGCAGAAGGGGAAGAAGAACCCCTAGGTCGAAGAGGGTTCCTGCCTTCTCACCCAAAAACACAGGTGTTCTCTTCCCCTTGTGCATGCATACAACTGCCGGCAAAGCATAAAGCTCAAGAAAAAATTCTTGGAAGCAACCCCCAAGAAAGTGACTGGACCTAGGCGAATATGGATGCGGTTCGGTGCGGGGCAAACAGGGTTTACAAGATGTATTGCTGCAAAATGTGAAAAACGGATCTTTTCAAAGTCCAACAAAATATTTTTTAGCATTTTCCGCTCATATTTCCTGTCCGCCCAGCACCCCTATTCATTCCTGGTCCCTTAACATTTTTGGGGGTTGTTTGCAACAAATTTTCCTTGGGCCTGTGAACCCAAGAACGGTTCTAAGCACGTTTCTGAAAAAAATATATAAAAACCCTCCATGCAGTAAACTGTAAATTTACCGAAATTATATCTCACAACGTCGCCTATAATGTATTTTTCAGATCATATCGAATACAGCACTAAAGTTAATAAATTCACTTGCTGTTTCACTTTTTTTATGTTTATATTACATATTTAAGCACAAGACAAGACAAGACTACGCTGGACTACCAGGTCTTAAGAACATTGACGCCCGTGCTACGAAATTTTAACACAACGAACCTAACAAATATTGTCTTTCGCACGGAGACACACTATGACAATGCCGTTACTGTTTCGTTATTTCCAGCGGTTATACAATAATAATATTGTCTAGGGGGTCCTGTCGTGGCTCAATTAACAAACATTAAAAACCAAGTGTTAACACTGCTCTTAGGATATGATTTACTGATATACAGATTTTCTATTTTATGCAAAATTGTATTGTTTTAAGTCATTACCTCACAATTTTTATTTATAACCATCCTGCAATATTTTTTTCAATATTTATATCCATGTTTTAAATATGTTAGGTTAATTAAAAGTCAATTGTAAAATATCAAACGTGGTGCACCTCTCCATTTATAACATTTTGTGTTAACTAGAGCTGCCGTGACAACATCCTACCTGGTTCCGCACCGAGATTACGTCCCTGTCGTAGATCTCTCAATGGTTTACACGCTGACATGTTGTAATAATGTAACTTCCATTGTTATCCATCTACGATTTATTCGAATCTATGATATTCGCGCCACCTGTCTTTGTCTAACATTGTAGATATTGCATTACAGAATCTGAAGTGATGTCGAGGATTATTTTAGTATTAATTTAGAATGACTTTATTTTTCTTTGATCAAAATACCTTGAAATTGGTACACTGCCACGCCTGTCTATGTTCTTTTAAGCTGTAAATTTTTGTTTCAATCACTTAAACAATTTGAGAGGTATTGCGTTTAAAAAAAAAATTTTAATTTTTAATTAAGCAAAATTTGGCGTCAAGATCTGATGAACGAACTCTCCAAGCCATTAACAAAATAAAGGTAATTTCCAAGTTTAATCCAAATCAGTGAAGCATTTTTTGAGTTATCGGTTGGATACATATATATATATATATATATATATATATATATATATATATATATATATATATATATATATATATATATATATATATATATATATACTCGTGGTTCGTTTTTTTCGTGAAGAGTTATGTTATAATTTATTGGGTTTAAATTCGTGGACACTTCTTCATTTTTGGACAAAAATTAAAACAACATTTGTGTTTTTGATTTAACGACGTTTCGCCGCCTAATGCGCGGCTTCTTCAGGTTATTTATTTATTTTATTTTATATTAATTGACTACCATTGCACTTATAGTTTAGAGCTCTCAACCGTAAAAGTACAATGGTAGTAACTTAATATAAAATAAAATAAATAAATAACCTGAAGAAGCCGCGCATGAGGCGGCGAAACGTCGTTAAATCAAAAACAAAAATGTTGTTTTAATTTTTGTCCAAAAATGAAGAAGTGTCCACAAATTTAAACCTAATAAATTATATATATATATATATATATATATATATATATATATATATATATATATATATATATATATATATATATATATATATATATATATATATATATATATATATATATATATATATATATATATATATACATTTCAACTGACCTTGGAAATGGGTTCCAGGATCCCTAATTCGTGCTCATTTGAAGAAATTTTCCAAACGTCTCACCATCAATGCCTCCCTATTAGTGATTTTTCTTGATGAATATTCAAAATTCACTAAAATCCGCGAACTGGTAGAGACCTGCATAGAGAAGTCCTTGAACAGTTCACAGAACTTGGAAAGCAAAGCGTACACAATATAATGAACCAGAAGGAATCCTTTCTTTACTGATTTTCGTTAAGAAAATTCATTAATAGAGAGGTACTAACGGTGAGACTTTCAAAAATGTCCCAAATAAGCACGAATTAGAACCCGATTCCAAGCCCCGTTTAAATTTTTATATGTTTTTCTATATATATATATATATATATATATGTATGTAGGTTTCCAACTGATAACTCGAAAAATACTTAATTGATTTGGATCAAATTTGGAGATTACTTTTATCCTATTAATCGCTTGGACGAGTTCGTTCATCAAACCTTAACGTTTTAAAAATATTTTTGAAAACCCAATGTCTTTAACAGTGTTTAAGAGACTAAAACAAAGAATTAAAACTCAAAAGAACTTAGATAGGCGTGTCTGTGTGCCAATTTTACTTTTGGTCAAAAAAAATAAATTTATTAAAAAATAAAAATAAAGTAATCGTCTACTTGACTTCAAACTCCATAATGTAATATCTACAATGTTGGATCAAGACAGATGATGTTACCTATACTGCTATGCTATTTAAATAAATCGTAGATAGAAGTGTAAACAATGGAAGTTACAATCATTACAAAATGTTAATATGTAGCTGTTTCTTCCCGGGATTGCCAGATCTTCAGAAACTTCATGTAGTTTAACCTTGTATGTATAAATATCTCAAAATTTTAAAAATTCTGGTAATAAAAAAACATTGTATGAACATTAATTTTATCAACTAGTTAAAAAAATACTGTAATCCATAGCTCTATTTAATACCTGCAAATTTCTTAGTATTACCCATTTCTCATGACTTTTGATTCATCCATACAATCCTAATTTACTCTTTTTGACAACGTTGTTAGGCCGCATTTTTTCTAGAGTTCCGCTGTAATTTCCAATTCTATGGTAATGTGATTTACTTTATTGTCGATTTCTAACATAAACTTGTAAGTTTAGCCTCAAATTTAGTTACATAATAGTAATAATAATAATAATGCCTTTAATGTACATATCATTAATGTAGTTATCATTTTTGATTAGCTACTTTATCGACATTGGTCAACTTAGATATCTACTAATAACGGTAAATCTATAATGTTGAAAGGTTATCATACGTCGTACGCCGTAATCAGTATTACGTGTAGCGTTACATTTCCGGACGGTACTGTTTTCTGAATATATCTTATCAAAGATGAATTTACATGAAGTTCGAATTTAAACAATTGCTTATATTATATAAAATCTATGTACCTATTTTAATTCTATATCATTTTAGACTATATTTGGAACCTTTAAACTTAAATTAATATTGATTTACCTACACTTATAACCTACCTTTTCTAATTTTAAAATATCAATTCGCTTTTTTTAATTTATTGGGTTTTATGGAAAAAAATACTAACTAGTCGCGTATTATTCTTGATAATGAGAAAGCAAGCCAAAGCAATTTCATTTTTATTTATGGTATCAATTAAAAAAGGACATAAAAGGGTAGGTAAAGGTTGAACAAAAGGTATAGAGTTAGTGACACTTTTTATTTTTTTATTTTTATTTCAACAACACACCTCGAGGGCTTACAGCCTAAATACTATCGTACCGTGGGGGTCGACAAGGAGGAAAGAGGCAACTTGTTAATTCTGGACTTGAAGGTTTGGCGGTTCGGGGGAGAAGTAAAAACATGTGCCGGCAAGGAACTTCACAACTTGGAAGTCCTCGGGACAAACGAGCGAGCATAACAAGATGTTCTATGTCTGGTGACCTGGACAGTAAAAAGGTGCATTCGCTCTGTTACCCTGGTAGATCTGTTGAGGGCAGCAGGTGGGGGAACTATGGAAGAAAGCTCCTCTGAGCAGTGCCCGTGCAGATATCTATAAAAGAGAGAGAGAGGTTACCAACGGCACGTCGGTGGGCAAGGAATGGCAGCCTTTGGGTGAGGGTAGGGTCATCGATGAGACGTATAGCTCTCTTCTGAATGAAGTCCAGGATAGCAAGTGTAGAAGCGGCAGCAGCATCCCAGATGTTGGAGCAGTATTCGAGGTTTGCTCTTATTTGTGAAGTATATAAGGTATAGAGATTAGCTGGTGAGAAGTATTTGCGAGCCCAGAAGAGGAAACCTAATTTGTTAGCAGCCACTTCTGGAATTGGTCTGACATGTTGGTGCCAATTGAGATTTCGATCCACAGAAATGCTAGCAAGTGAAAAGGACTAATTACTTTGAATAACTTGGTTGTTCATTGTAATAGAGCTGGTGTATCTCTTATGAGAAAGAAAGCAAGACTGTGATTTGGTGGGATTGAATTGTACAAGATTTCTACTTCCCCAGTCTAATATTTCTTGGAGATCCACGGAGA
Source organism: Tillus elongatus (assembly GCA_964006375.1). Classification (NCBI taxonomy): domain Eukaryota; kingdom Metazoa; phylum Arthropoda; class Insecta; order Coleoptera; family Cleridae; genus Tillus; species Tillus elongatus. The sequence goes on from OZ023266.1 coordinate 126,076,473, forward strand.
CAGAACCCTCCATGAGTCTGGGATCCTCATCTAATTGGGATAAGGAGACAGGCTTAGAATATTGTATATTTGAGTGGAGAGTGCTGTCGTCCGCGTAACTGTGAACTGGGTTGGATGTGCTAGAGAGGAGGTCGTTGATGTGGAAAAGAAACAAAGTAGGGCTAAAGCTGAACCTTAAGGAACTCCTGCATTAATTGGATACAGTTTAGAGGAATGGCCATCCACGACAACACTAATGCTCCCGTTGGAGAGGAAATTTGCTGTTCAGGTACAGAGTTTTGGTGGTAGGCCATAGGCTGGAAGTTTATTAGGCAGCGTTGCGTGCCAGACCTGGTCGAATGGTTTGGATATGTCTATAGCGACAATCTGGGATTCACCGTGTAGTTCCATATACTTGTTCCAAGAATGGGTGACAAACGAAAGGAGGTCGGCAGTTGATCTGCGCTGACGAAATCCATCCTGCCTGTCGTGGATTATACTGTGCTTTTCAAGAAATTTTTGTAATTTGGTGTTTATATACTTTTCCATCACTTTAGAGGCGACTGAAAAGAGAAAAATAGGCCTGTAGTTGCTAGGAAGCGCTTTGGATCCTTTCTTGGGGACGGGATGTACTCGAGCAGTTTTCCAGTTACTAGCGAATATGCCTCTATTGTAAGATGTCTGAAACAGAAGAGTCAGGACAGGAGCAAGTTCTGGTGCGCATTTCTTGACAACAATTGCTGGGACCTCGTCAAGGCCAGAGGCTTTCCTGGTATTAAGGAAAGAGAGCATCTTTCGTACCTTTTTAGTTTTGAAAATAATATCGGCCATTTTATGTGCGACATTGGGGACTGTTGGTTGTTGAACATTTGAAGGTGGGTTGAGAGTAAAATTGCCGGCCAACAACGAGGCAAAAAGTTCAGCCTTGCCCAGGGCGGTAGAAACAATTGCATCACCTGAGACAAAAGGTGGGAACATGCTTTTGCAGAAATTATTTCCAATAGATTTAGCAAGAGTCCAGAAGGGTTTGCTGCCGTTGGTGCTTAAGAGGACTTTGTTTTTGATGTAGTTATAAAACGAGTTTTTTACCTCAGAAATAATGCGGTCAGAGCGATTTCTTGCGTCGTTAAATGCTTGACGGTTTTCTTGACTGGGATTGTGTAGAAGCGTCTTGTAAGCTTTGACCTTTTCAAGTCTGGCCTTCTCACCGGATTTAGAGAACCAGGGCTTTTGAGTGGCCGCAGAGGTTTTCTGGGTACGTGGAATTAATGATTCCATGCCAGCTTGGATAATTTCGTGGACGTTTTGTGAGATATCAGAGGGGTCAGGATGAGAGAAGCAGACAGACGCCCATGGAAATGAGAAAAAGTGATCTCGCATTTCGTCCCAGTTCGCCGAGTTGTAGTGCCAAACGATATGTGGGTGTGATGACTGTGTGACCTCGGGTTGCATTGCGCAGGAAGCAGTGACCTTGCCGTGGTCTGAGCGACCAAGGGGGGCGGTGACTGATATCTTATAGCAGTCAAGATTTGTAGTAAGAAGGAGATCCAGGGATTTGAGCTGTGTGTTGGGATGCAAGGAAAGTAAGTAGGTAGCTGAACGATATTGGCTAAAGAATTGCTGACTGCAAAGGCCTCCGCTGCTCTTCCTTGTGGATCGGTTTTTGAAGATGCCAGCCATTCCTTATTATGGACATTGAAGTCACCAAGAATAGTGACCTCGGAGGAAGGATATTCAGAAATCAGATGGTCGGTATTTTTCAGAAAGGTAGTCAAAGAGCTGGACAAAGTTGTTGTCAGAAGGTGACCGGTAAATGCAACAGATGAATTTAGTTGCAGGCCTGAGAGAGACTTTTATCCATAGTATGTCTTTTCTTCCAGCTTCTAAATTGTGGTGTCTGGTGCAGGGTAGATTGCTACTGGCGTACGCGCACACGCCTCTATGCAATATAAAGGAAGTAAGGAGTTCATACCCCGGCAAATTATGGTGATTAGTGGATGTTTTGGCACTGATTTGAGTTTCGGTGAGGAAGAAGAGTTGGGGCCTATTAGCCTGGAGGAAATGGTGGACGGAGTTCAGGTTACAATTTAGGACACATATATTCGATAGGGATATGTCAAATATTGATGCTGGTGCCCCCTGTACACCCCTCTCCCGGAGATCCGAATGGGGGGTATTTTACCTCCGGAATCTTTTGTACAAGGAGGAGCCATCATTATTTTTGCTTATAAGAGAAACCGACTCATACAGCAGAACTGAAAACGTCCGTTGGGACTTCACCGGCCCCTTTATGTAAGGGGTGGTACCTCCTCGGGCGTGAAAAAATCCTTTACTATCACGTTAAGAAAAAGTCCACTACCACCTACCATATTGCAAATATACCACACCAGGCAATTATCAAAGAGCTGACTAGCTCTAGAACTTGCTGAAACACTTACGAAACTGAAATAAAACTCGTCAAATACCTTTCATGGGCGCCACATGTTAACTTCAATCCTTTATTTGTGCTTTCATCGCGTTTGTTTCTCTCGCCTATAAAACGTTAATTTAATTAAGTGCTGTTTCAATTGTTTTAATAGTAAATTTGTAGTTTAGATTACGGAGGCTTTTGGATAATTTTTTTTGAGAAACATGCTTAGAACCCATTTTGGTTCCATAAACCACAAAAATTTGGTGCTGGGCGGGGAAGAAGATAAGAAGGAAGTATAAAGGAAAAATGCGAAGAAACAGCTTAGATGGATCTATATGAGCTGCCTCTTCCCATTTTGCAGCTATAACTTCTTGAATTCCATTCGCCCTACACAGAACCCCTATTCGCCACAGGAGTTGTAACTTTATTGGGGGTTGTTCCCAAGAAATGTTTCTTGTGCTGTATGTATTACAGGTGGTTGTATGTATGGACAAAGGGAAGGAGAACCCGACCGTGTTTTAGAATGAGGGGGCAGAAACCCTTTCATCCTAGTGGTTCTTCTTTGCCTTTTACGTGCATGCAATGACCCTCAATGCATAAACCTCAAGATTTTTTTATGCTTAGCTTTCTAGTGTATTTTTGTTGAGTATATTTCCTGTTTATCAATTGCTTTGTTTGAGTTTTGTATCACAATTACTAGATAATATTTATAATAGAAATCATGTTTGTCTACGCAAGTGCGGTAGCTGTGTTACAATTAAATGGCCAAAAAGTCACGAACAACCAGAGCTGTAGAATAAAAAACATTAGCCTCAAACCACCATAAAAGAGGCTCCCTGACAACAAGATCGACAACTTGGGACATGAGATACGATTTGTTACGCAGGGTCTAAAACCAAGCACCCTTCGAAAAGCCGCGTGAGAAGCAAGAAAGATTAAAGAGAAAGAGAAATCAGCAGAAAACATCACACCAACAGAAGGACTTGATCTGTTAAAAAAATGGCCTTCACGGCGAAAAGTCTTGGCGGATGCAAAGAGAGTAACACCCGGAGAAAGCGTAATAGATAATTTTCAGACACTAGAGAGTACTTTATCAATGCTTTAATAATCTTAAGACACCAGCAGCGAGAAACAAAACCCCTTCTAGACTCCATACTATGCTAACGTGGAAAATAACTTAGCGTAATTTGGAGACGGCACTAACCAAAACCTCGAACTACACGGCACCAGGACCCGAAAAGCGAATATAATCGTATTAAGAGTAAGTATGAAATTACGCCTACTACGCTTGAAGTGCACACGAAACACTCTTTGTACTGCAAATACGGATTTAATGTTCCTTCCATAATGAAAGCGCGATGTTGATTCGTCCAACTTATGTTAAAAACTAAGAGTTTTTCTCGCTAAGGCAATGCTCGAAACCACCGTGGCCCCTCAACTCACCTAGCCAACGCCTCTGGAATGTCGGATTAATTTGGCACAATCTGTGTGATAAAATTTGTAGGGTAAATTTAAGACAGCGTGAAATAATATATATATATATATATATATATATATATATATATATATATATATATATATATATATATGTGTGTGTGTGTGTGTGTGTGTGGGAATTAATTTTATCTCAACAACTGTGTGCATAAACGTTCTGCCGCTAACGATATGCATAGATGTGCTGGCGCTATGGAGGGACAAGGGAGTTAATAGTGTGTCAGTGTCATTACAATGACGGACGTTGTTAAAACACTCATGACACATAGAAAGGTGTCAGCACAAAAGTGCCATTCAACACTGTGTTACACATGACTAGTTCGTACGAGACGGTCGGAGTGTGAAGAGAGCTTGAGTGAACATAGTGCGGGAGAAGTACGACGAGAGAGTACCTAGAGACGCCGAGGTACTCAACGACGGTGTGCAAGGCCATCCATCCACGACGACGACGACGATAACAGATGGATCCCGTAGCTAAAGACGATAGTCTATTACTTGTTATTTGATTACTTCACCATTGTTATGTTTATAGAGTTCTACAATATAGTTATAGTTAATACCGGCATAGTTTCAGTCTTAAAAGCACGCACGACCTAAAACCTTACATATCTCTAGAAACGGGGACTCATTCCGGGATATACGTGAGTGTTCCAGGGATAAGACACCCTATAAATTGGGGCTCCAGCCGCGATATAAACAGTGTGGTAGCTGAAAGACAGTTTCTTGCCGGAATATAAGTGTGTACAGTGTATTATGGAAATCTACAGTAGCCAGGACTCGACCTAAGACGCAAGGCCGCAGCACCAGCAGCTACACGTACGCGACGTTTCAGATACCTGAAGTCACGGTAGACGTTCTAAGAATTGAGGTAACAATATGAAGACGTTAGGAGATATAGACAATATTTTCAACAATATAAAGTCGGCTCATACTAGTGCTATAAAGAACTTGCATAAACTTATTTTTCCGAGCGAAGGTGATAGAAAAAATAGACAAAGACTGCGTGAGTTTAACGGTTTTGATTTCGGGGTGTTTTCTGAGGAATATAAAGACAAAATCACCTATGTCAGTGCTAATTTTTCGGACAATGACCTAACGTCGGTTGCAAATATTTTGTGTTTGGACTATAATTGTGATAAAAACGCGTTAATAAAAAACATTTGCGATAATCTAGTAGACATTACAAAACTGTCTATGCGTGACGACGACGAGACTGAAGAATACAAAGAAGCCGAGAAGGAAGATCATCTTTCAGAAAATTGTTCTGTTTATTCAAACTCTTCATCGAATGGAAAAACGTTCTTTGCTATGAATTTTAGGGACGTAGAAGATTCGATTCAACGCTTTGATGGAAGCAGTGGCTACCCAATAGAAAAATGTATTCAAGATATGGAAGACATGGCTGATCTATGTTCATGGAATCAGCTGCATATGTTTATTTTTGCAAAAAAATCATTGACAGGTCTCGCAAAGCTGTTCATACAAGGAGAAAAGAATATAAAATGTTGGAAATCTTTGAAAGAAGTTTTAATGGACGAATACTCTTCAAGATTAAATAGTGCCCAACTGCATAAAGCACTATCTGAAAGAAAGTTGATGAAAAACGAAAGCATTCATGAGTATTTCTTAATAATGAAGGAGATTGCTAATCGAGGCAGAGTTGAAGATGAAGCATTAATGCATTATGTCATAGATGGTATAACAGATGAACCATCAAATAAAATATTTTTGTACGGGGCCAAGTCATTTAAAGAATTTAAGGAAAAATTGCGAATATACGCTGAAATGGAAACTAAACAGGAATCTTACAAGCCGAACACAGGAAAAAATAAAACGACAGCTTCCAGTTTTACAGAAATGTCAAATGCCAAATCGACGCAGACGACAAAAATTCGTTGTTTTAATTGTGGCAACCAAGGCCATAAGTCGAATGAGTGCAGATCTAAAAATCTAGGCACCAAGTGTTTCAGATGTAATAAGTTTGGACATAAATCTTTTGAATGTCAAACTCAAAACAGAAAGAGTGGCGCTTCTCCAACCAACCCCACCATGCCGAATGTGCAAAACGTTGAAGTAATCACGATGAGCAAAATGCACAGAATTATAAGGATCAATAATGAAAATATTATTTGTCTGGTAGATACCGGAAGCCAAGTTAACCTTATAGGGTCAGAAGTATACCGACGTATTGGAGCACCAACTATGCATGATTCTAAAATAGTTTTAAATGGTTTCTGTAAGTCAAAAGTGAAACCTTTGGGCTATTTTAACTGTCAGATCGATTTAGATGACGTACTGGTTGATACCAAGATGCATGTTATCAACGGTGAATATATGTCTAGTAATTCTGCTATACTAGGTCATGAATTTCTCCAACATGTTGAACTTACGATTAATCTAAGTGGGATGACCATCAAGAAGATCGACGACGGCGACGGCATTAAAGAAATTATGCAAGTAGATGTACTTGATGAAGTTAATATTGGAAATGAAGTACCGACGCGTATAAGAAGAGAAGTTGAACATATTGTGAAGATGTATAAACCAAGAAAATGCAAAACTGCAAACGTTGTGATGAAGATATTAGTCAAAGACGAAGAACCGATCTACAATAGTCCTAGAAGACTACCATTTTTTGAAAGAGAGATTGTGGATCACCAAGTTGAGCAATGGGTTCGAGATGGTGTAATAGAACCCTGCACTTCCGAATATGCCAGCCAAGTGGTAGTAACCAAGAAAAAAGATGGGACACCAAGAGTATGCATTGATTAGAAGAATCAACCAAAAGATAATAAAAATTCTGGACGCAGCAAGTGCGTTATGGTAGTGAATTTTCATAAATATGTTTTTAATAACAAATATGTGTTTTTTTTTAAGAAAGCGGGCATCAAATTTGGTTACCAGTATAACCTATATAGTAAAAACAATGTGCCTTGTTTCATCAAAATAACTTTATTGTGTGAAAATGTACAAAAATTTCCAAAAGTAAACTTAGTGTTCCCGAAAAAACACGTTTCTTGGTCAACCTTATAGGTTAATAGCAAATTGAACTGTTCAAATATGAAACATTTGATCAAAATTCGCTACCATAACGCACTTGCTGCGTCCAGAATTTCTTTTCTTACCAACATGCATTATATTTCGATGGAAAATGCAAAAATGCAATAACATAAGGCGTGTTTGATTAAAAAAAAAATGGAAATTTGTATCACCAACGACTTATGGGCCATCCTGTGATTGTAGAAATATTATTTTAAGATGTAGCTCAAGACACCCTATAATTAATATATACAAAAAATTTTTATATCTTATATAATAACGGATATATTGAGCTTTATTGATTTTTTACGAAAATTCGACAAAAATTATATACCATTAAACGATAAACTCTATGGCTAAGGCTACTGCCAAGCATTAGAGACAGGGTCTATTTGAAATGAATTTTCTGGAAATATTTTAGTAAAATGAAAGACAATGACGATTGAAACTAAGACTTTAGGATTTGTAAAACATCCTTCTTGAGACATTTTATTTCTATAGCCCGTATTAGATTCAAGTTCTTTGCCTAAATGTTGCCAATTTTGACATTTTAAATCGCCACTTTGACGTTTTGAGGAAAACTTCAATTTATTTTTCTTTAAATGCCTATAACTTTTTGTCTTTTGACCTACATAGCTAAATTTTGGTAGGTAACTTACCTATAAGGATGTAAACCTGCGTACCAAATTTGGTTGCCCTTACTTTGTTAATTCCGGAGATATAATTTTTTTTCGAAAGAAAACACAAAATTTTCCGGGAAAACCTAGGCAGATTTTCTTGTTTAACGAACTCATCCAAGCCATTTGCAAAAGGAATTTTTTCACCAAATTTAATCAAAATCGGCCCATTATTTTTTGAGTTATCGGTGTGATACATATATATATAATATATATATATATATATATATATATATATATATATATATATATATATATATATATATATATATATATATATATAAACATATAAAAATTGAAACTGACCCCGGATATGTTTTCTGGAGCGCCTAATTAGCGCTCATCTGAAGAAATTTTTTCAAAATTCAAAAGTCGGGATCTCCTCATTAGTGAATTTTTTTTAAGAAAATTCACTAAAAGACCGATTTCCACTGCCGCTTATAGAAGATCAGCTAGAGAAGCTGCAAAAAGATCGTGTTTTTAGCACAATTGATCTTAAGAATGGTTTCTTTCACGTTCCCGTAGAAGAACAAAGCCGAAAGTATACAGAATTTGTGACGCACCAAGGTCAATATCGATTCCTGAAAGTTCCCTTTGGTCTTTGTATAAGTCCATCCGTATTTATGAGATATATCGACGTAGTTTTCAGAGATATAGTAAACAAAGGAATTGTACTGCCCTACATGGACGATTTAATTATTCCAGCCATGGATGACGAAGACGCATTGGAAAGATTAAAAATCGTTTTCAAGACCGCTGAAGAATATGGATTGGAGATTAATAAGAAAAAATGTCAGTTTATTAAAAGAACTGTCGAATTCTTAGGTCATAGGATAGAGGAAGCAAAGCTCTACCCCTCAGAACTAAAGACCAACGCTGTAATCAAGTTCCCAGAACCAAGGACGACAAAGCAAGTACAAAGCTTTTTGGGACTTGCCAGCTATTTTAGAAAATTCATTCCAGGATTTTCAGTGATAGGATCGCCGCTAACCGATCTTTTGAAAAAGGATCGTACCTTTAAATTTGGGTTCAAAGAAAAAGATGCATTTATGAAGCTCAAGCAGATATTAGCCAAGAAGCCAGTGCTAAATATTTACTGCCAAGATGCCGAGACAGAATTGCATACAGACGCATCAATGGAAGGATACGGAGCCGTTCTTCTCCAACGTTCCTATGAAGATAACCAGATGCATCCAATTTACTACATGAGTAAGAAGACATCGGACGCCGAAAAGAAGTATTGCAGCTATGAGTTAGAAGTTTTAGCAATAGTCTAAGCACTTAAGAAGTTTAGAGTATACTTACTTGGAACACGCTTCAATATTGTGACAGATTGCTCTGCCTTTGAGAAGACTATGAGCAAGAGGGATTTATCAACAAGGATTGCAAGATGGGCCTTACTACTTCAAGATTTCGATTGTACCGTAGTTCATCGATCAGGCACCAGAATGAGGCATGTGGACGCTCTAAGTAGAAACCCTGTTATGTTGGTTTGTACTAGCATTCCCCAAGCTATACGAAATAGTAAAGAAGAAGATGGCGAAATCAAGGCGATCAAGGAAATTTTAAAACAAAAGCCGTATAAAGATTATATCTTGAAAAACAACTTACTTTACAAAATGGAAGACGAAAAGGAAGTAGTTGTAATTCCCAAGCAGATGCAACAAGAGATAATTAAAGAAGCACACGAAGAAGGACACTTTGCAGTCAGAAAAACTGAAGACTTAATAAAGAGAGAATACTACATACCGAATGTAAAGAAGAAGATCGAGAGGTGTATTAGAAATTGCATTCCTTGCATCTTATCTAATAGGAAGCATGGAAAGCAGGAAGGATTTTTACATCCACTTAAGAAAGATGGCATTCCTTTACAGACATACCATATTGATCACCTCGGTCCTCTTGAGTCTACGAACAAGAATTACAAATACATTCTTGCCATAATTGACTCATTTACGAAGTTTCTTTGGTTATATCCGACGAAGAGCACCTCCTCGAAAGAAGTTATTGCCAAACTCGAGATCCAAAGAAAGACTTTCGGAAATCCTGTTAACATTATTTCCGACAGAGGCACAGCCTTTACCTCTGGAGAATTCGAATCTTATTGTAACGAGAATGACGTAAAGCATCATAAGATTACTACTGGTCTACCAAGAGCTAATGGTCAGATAGAACGAATTAACTCTATTATTATTTCCGTTCTAACCAAGATATCCTTAGAAGACCCAGCAAAATGGTACCTTTACGTAGATCGTGTCCAGAGAGTTATAAACTCCACCTACCAAAGAAGCATTGGAACCACGCCATTTGAATTGCTGATGGGTGTCAAGATGAAAGATAAAGTTCAAATCAAGATAGGAAAAATCATCGAAGAAGAAGCGAAAAACCAATTTCAAGAATATAGGGAAGAATTGAGAAGATTAGCCAAGGAGCAACTGCTCAAAGTCCAGGAAGAAAATAAGAGAACGTATAACCTGAGAAGAAGAAAACCTGCCGCTTATGGGTTAAATGATCTAGTCGTCATTCGAAGAACCCAGTTCTGCCCAGGGTCGAAGTTGAAGTCGAAGTTCATAGGTCCATACAGAATCGTGAAGGTCAAGACCAACGATACCTACGATGTCAAGAAAGAAGGTCTCCACGAGGGTCCAACCTACACTTCTACATGTTCCGAATATATGAAGTCATGGCCTAAAATGTGTTCAGATGACAATGGTTCATCATCCGAGGCGGATGATGGTCAGGAGAGCCGAGTTGTGGGAATTAATTTTATCTCAACAACTGTGTGCATAAACGTTCTGCCGCTAACGATATGCATAGATGTGCTGGTGCTATGGAGTGACGCGCGTGTGTCGAGGGACAAGGGAGTTAATAGTGTGTCAGTGTCATTACAATGACGGACGTTGTTAAAACACTCATGACACATAGAAAGGTGTCAGCACAAAAGTGTCATTCAACACTGTGTTACACATGACTAGTTCGTACGAGACGGTCGGAGTGTGAAGAGAGCTTGAGTGAACATAGTGCGCGAGAAGTACGACGAGAGAGTACCTAGAGACGCCGAGGTACTCAACGACGGTGTGCAAGGCCATCCATCCACGACGACGACGACGATAACAGATGGATCCCGTAGCTAAAGACGATAGTCTATTACTTGTTATTTGATTACTTCACCATTGTTATGTTTATAGAGTTCTACAATATAGTTATAGTTAATACCGGCATAGTTTCAGTCTTAAAAGCACGCACGACCTAAAACCTTACATATCTCTAGAAACGGGGACTCATTCCGGGATATACGTGAGTGTTCCAGGGATAAGACACCCTATATATATATATATATATATATATATATATATATATATATATATATATATATATATATATATATATATATATATATATATATTTATAAACAAAATTATAATCTGTAGCGTTATAAAGAGGTTTATTCTGAGGCTATTTTTTTCTTGTAAAAATGCTGAATCTTATAGTTTTATTGTTTTTTATGTTAACTGTGAATACATCTGGCAAACGAAACGAAATTTGTTAATGTTTCTGTAAAATAAAGTGAGGTTTTTTCTCTTTCTTTAACGTCGGTCTATTTCCGAGAATATGGCCAATCACCGACGACAGAGAGCAGTTTCACCTCACTATCCGAGAAAATTTGCCAAACCCCTGTCTTTATGTAAAGAGGCATTGCTTGGACACGGGACAGACGGCTTTACGCCCCCTCCAAAGGGCGGAACGTGCAGACATTCAACTTGCTCAGACACAATGGCAGAACGTCGGTTGGTGTTAATTGTACAGTATGTACTGAAAAAGTGAAGGGAGAACGCTGTGATCGAACCCGGTACCCTTCAGTTTAGAGGCACACATTCGCAACGCTAAACCAACCAAGCTCTATGAAGTGGGGTATACGAGCGTAATTTACTTCCTCTTATAAATGGAAAGAAAATATTTCAGCTTGATATCCTTGCATCAAGCCAGTTGAATATTACATTCCGGAGTAGTGCAGTTGGAATCTGAGCGGAAATTTGACTCACCTACTCATCCAAGTATGTTAGTCTGCTGCAACTCTTGTAGAATTTGCATGTTATTACATTAATATCAAATGCGAATACTTATACAGTTGTTTAAGTTAAGGTATTTATATTAGTTGAAGTCTGCAGTAACGAATGCTTAAAATTAGTTTCAGTGGAGTATGAAATAGACTTAAAACAGAATGTAAAACAAGTTGGGCTTTTATATTATGAGCTTGCCAGAAAGCACTAACAGTTTTTAACTAGCAACAGTATTTTCTTGCTGGATAGCTGCCCTTAAACATACTTTTCCTATCTTTGTTATTCTCGTTGGCGGTATTTCTCGAAGCAAAAGCTCAGCACAATGCTGTTATAAACATGTTTAGATTGATTAAATCACCTCTATTTTGGTAAATAGATAATAGTAATGGCAACAAACCGTTATAAATGACAAATGAGATGGTAGTTTTTTCTTTCAAAAATTCGATTTTCCGTGAAGAGCTGCGTATGTAGGTACGTAGAAACTAGTTGCATTTGCTCGACTGGTTGCATACTTATGAATTTTACAATAAACAAAATTAGACTGAGAACTAGCATACCTTAAGTTTGTTCTAAAAGGTGTGCGAAATGTCCTCCATTTACTTTAAAACGTTTCAAAGTTATTTTTTGGCAAGGGTAGGTCACATTGCTCGGAGGTTGCTAATGTACATGCTTGGTTGGTGCAATAGCCATAACTGTTTCTTTTTCATAAACCCCAAAAGAAAAAATCTAATGGCGTCAGATCAAGAAAGCTTACAAGCTAGTTCACCGGTCCACCACGACGACTCCATATATCTCTAAACAAGTTATTCAGAAGTCTCTGATTTGGCGAGTAAGTGTGGCGGCGTCCTGTCTTGCTGAAAACACCTCCTCTTGATTTTCTACGTTGTTAAGAGATTGAGGAGAATTGTACCTTAAAAAAACATGATACAACTTCCATTAAGGTATTTAATGCTAGTTCTAACTATAATATAATTTTTTGAAAAATTCATAAGTATGCAACCAGTAGAGAAAATGCAACGATTTTTTACGTACATACGCAGTACTTCACGGAAAATAAATTTTTAAAAAACAAAAACATTTTCATTGATTTCATTTGACGCTTATAACGTGAGACCGGCTCTTCAAAATAAGGAGGAGGGGTAAATGTAAAAAATGTTTTAAAATGTGTCCCCCAGCCTACTTATAACAACACCAATTTTTTTGCAAAATACCCCGAGCGGTTTTTCAGATATCCGACTGCAAAACTTTAAAATCCTCACCCTGTAGATCCTTAGGCAAAGAGATCACAGAGCTCATACAAAAAATTTTTGGGCCTGATTTTCTCCTGGAATTTTGGATATTGAGAAGGTACAATTTACGAAAAAAGCGATGATTATATTAGACTGACTCTTGTTTTTGTGTTTTCGTGGTATAATAATATTTAACCATCGAATTCGCCTCACATGTTGAAACATGTTTAATGGGCATTCATTTCGAGCCTGTAAATATTTTGGAATTGTCCACGTAATCTTACGCATTTTATCCAGCGTATAACCTTTTTTTTTTGACATGTGGAGATAATAAGTTATGTATTTACTATTTTATATGCAGTAATGTATTAATTACCTTTAATAATAGCAGAATGGCAAATTCTCGGGAATCCCTGACCTTATATACCTGCTCCCGGTCTGTTATAGGAAACTTGCCTTTGTTTCTACCTGTAGACTATGTTGTTTCCCTCCAAATTCAAAATCTGATTTTTATGTTATTCAAACTAGTCGTAATATAGTTTTTAAGTAAACGTAGTGCTGCTGTTTCCATTTCAGTTCTTTTTATATTTAGTTCACATCTTTCTCGTTAAATTTAACATGCTACGTTGAAAATCATTCAAAGTGTATTTTTGTAAGTTACTAAAGCGTTAATTCATTGTTTTAATTTTTATCATTAGTTTACCATTTTTGTCTTTCGAAATATATGTTAATCCCGAGGAAAATGCCGACATCAGTCTAATTTGTTTTGCTACAGTTGTAGTGTGTTTACAGTATTAAAAATAGACGAAGTATTACCGGTTTCGTAAAAGAAGTTTATATTTTTTGTTTTGGGCTACAAATCGTGAAGCTAGATAAGAAATGGGTTGTTCGCAAAGTTTGTAAACCTTGTGTCGAAACCTTGCGCTTATGGAAGTATAAAAATCACTTTGATGAGTGTTACTTCTGCGTGGTAGACATCAACGGCTTCGCTCGTGATAAAAATAGGAATATCCTGATTTGGGGTCTGCAATAGTACCCGTCTTACGAGACGAACACTTCTTCAGCTTATTTTTGCTTCAGAACCGGAGCAACTAAGACAGATTTCATTGAGCCAAATCAAAATTATGTACAGTTTTATCAGTAGAATTTCCCCATCCCATCCTGCCTTAATTTTATGATTTACAGCAAAAAGTGTTGAACCAAAAAGATGTAGAATTTCAGTAAGGTTAACACTGTCTTATTTTGTTTATAGCTCTTTAGGGACATTTTCCATAAGCATACCTTCTTTCACATAACTAAAGCGATTACGCCCCCAGCGGCAGTATTAGGAACTAAACAATTTTTTCCAGCATTTTTCTTAGCCACTTTCCTAAAGAGGATTTTTTCGCAGATCTCCTGGACCACCCATTTCTGAGATATGCTTCCTCTTAATGAAATATATATATATATATATATATATATATATATATATATATATATATATATATTCATACAGACGTGGATATTAGCGAATCTTCTTGAAGAACGTTCACAACAAGCGATAATATTACTTATTTAAAAAACTTTCGCAAGAGGGAAATTGTACGCAGATTTTAATTGATAAGAGTTGAAAACCAACCCACAATTATAGACTTTTAAACGCCTGTGGCCGGATTAAAATCGGACATACCTATAATGAGTTACAAGGCGACACGAATATCAGTCATGCGTCAAACAGGTAACACCCATCCTTGCATTGATGATTTTTCTTTCTTTTTTTTAACGTCGGTTTATTTTCACGGCTCTCTCCAATCACCGACATCAAGGAGCAGTTTCAAATCACTATCCTGGAAACTTTGCGGAACCCTGCCTTTCTGCAAGGAGGGTATGGATCTTTAGGCTGCCCACATCGCACGGACCCGGGACCGATGTGGCTACAATCTCACAACCTCGGGTGATGATAATCTTACAGTATGTACTGAGTAAGTGAAGGGGTAACCCTGGGAGTCAAACCCAGTACCCTTGGGTCAGAACTGAACTACCGAGGTTCACGCATCGACGGTTAAAAATAGCTAAAGCTTATTTAAATAATAAACTCTTTAATATGCTCTTAAATTAGGAGGAGTTTATAATGTTCGGTTCGAGCATCGCATCGTACTTATAATGCTGGACGTTCTCATTTAATAGTTTACACGCTATCCCGCTCGTTCGTGAATGTTGTGTATTGAGGAAGAGAAATATCTAGCTTAAAAGAATATCAGAAGGAACTGTATAGTGACCTAGATGACCTGAAAATGTACAGACCGGAGAAGAAATTATAAATCTTATTGAGGAAGATCAAAGAGCAAGCACTCAGGAAATTGGGCGTCAAGTAGAAGTGAGCAGACGCAAAGTGTGGAAAAGGCTTCGAAAAATCATTAATTATTGTTGCAATTACTTGGTGAAAGCGTTGTATACTAAATACATATACAGACATTTTTATTTGTGCTGCGAAGGCGTTTAAGGCATCCATTTAGATATCTCCTACATTAAGATTAATGTGGTTTTATTTTTTTATTTTTCTCACTATCAAGAATGAAACCCGAGTTAATGTTCGGGTTAACACTATTGATTTTTTAAAACAATTTTTATTAACTATTACAAAAATACACTAAGTTATAATAAATGCGCCTCCGTGGCCGTGCTGGAAAGTCGATTAAGACTTTTCAATACGGACTCGGGGGACGACGGTTCGAGACTCACCGGCGGCGGATGATTTTTCAAAATCACTGTCGTCGTTGAGGTCGAGCTCAAGGTGAAGGGTAGGTTAGTTTAGATGAGCAAAAAGGGTCAGCAATGGCCTAATTGCCAGTAAGCATCTTACCTTTTTAAGTTATAATAAATAATAAAATATATTAGATATAAGGAATAAGATAGTGATATCAACATAAATGTGATATAAAATTGCGTAGCAACGAAATGACTCAGACTAAACTGCGATGAGAAGTGAACCATAAGTCTTCGTGCTATGTCCTTTTATAATATTATGGGTGAGGCTTCAATTGGTCTTGGATGCAGGTGTCTATCTCTGCGTCGGCTATTCCATTGTATAGTCGTATACTGATGTCGGTTGCTGGATCAGCTCCTTCATATATCCATTAGAATGCTACCATGCAGTTTCACTGTCTATTGTCTTACACTGTATCACTTTGTCCACTAAAAGGGTATTGTTCCCGATGCTGGTATCTCGCGATTTGTTATTAATTTTTTAGTGTACTGCAGCGAAGTTCATCAATCAGATAATTTTTTTTATTGTTAATTTTTGCAATAAGTTTTAAAACCATAGCATTTTTGAATAGAGTGTGAAGAGATCTTCCAAGTGAGATACCGTAAGTCCCTACTTCCTATTTTAAAATTTGGGAGATAAAACTGTAACTTGAAGCGAGTTCAATGTATGGGTGAAATTTTCACCTTGCAAAATGTTATTTTTTGTTGACGACACAGCACACTTAAGAAATAATGACTGATCGCGTTTCATTTTTGAAAACGAGAAAGCTAGCAAAAATAATTTCAGTGTACTCTCCGGGCGGTATCAATTAAAACGAATACCTAAAAAGCCTGGACGCAGCAAGTGCGTTATGGTAGTGAATTTTCATATAAATGATCTGGCACAAAATATTTTATTATAACTTTTTTTTCTTGCAATATAGAAACCTAAATTTCGGTGTTTAGTTTACTTTTTAATTCATAAACTTATCTACCAAATTTGGTTATTATGGCTTTTTTATTTTTTGAGATACAAATTTTTTTCGAATGAAAACTCAAAATTTACCCGGAAAACCTCGTCCGATTTTCCTAACTAACGAACTTATCCAAGCCATTTACAAAAGAAAGGTACATGCCAGATTTTATCAAAATCGGCCCATTATTTTTGAGTTATCGGTGTGATATATATATATATATATATATATATATATATATATATATATAATAATAATAGATTTATTTTTTCAAAATACAGTTCAATAACAATAACATACATAGATCTACTGAACATAATAAATCTTGGAGAGATCCACAAAAGTCAGAGACTTGTGCGTGGATACATCTAGACCAAGCAAAGTATACAAAACTAAGTAATGAACACAGGAACACACACACACACACACACACACACCCACAGGCGCAAAAACCAAAAACACCCACCAGCACACTCACACAAACACATTCTCTCACACATTTTCACATGTACAATGTACACTCTCACAAATGTATATAATAATAAAAAAAAGTGTGCATATTTAAAATGATTACTGTGCGGTACAACATCGCAAAAGATATCATACGACCTGCTCAACACCTATCTGTGTACTAAACCATGAATGATGTGTCTAGATTTCGAAACCCATGCTTTCACCATCCTCACATAAGAACGTAAAGTTCGTGCAGTTCTGATATTGACTGGAAGAGTATTATAAATTCTTGGTGCAATATAAGTATAACTACGCTGGCCCACAGTCTTAATTGCTCTGTTCGTTTGAGCGGCCGCTGCTGCGTTTAGCCTAGTTATGTACGAATGCTCTATTCTAGAGACGCGATCATACTTTCTTACGTACGTCAACACAGCCAATGAAAAAAGTTGCCTAATATCATTAGCTTCTGCTTCAGCGTACAACGATTCAGACGGGTAAGTGTAGCACTTATTATAAATTAGTTTCAGGAACCAACGTTGAATTATATCCAACCTTTTCAGGTGACAACTCAACGCAGCACCCCAAACAACAATCCCGTATGTAAGAAGGGGTTCAACCAATGCCGAATAGACCATTCTAAGACACACCGTTGTCAGAAAGGTTTTTAGGTATTTAAACCTATACAAAATGGTCCTCAACTTTTTAACAACCACACCAACATGCTCGTCCCAACGCAGATGTTGATCTATGATGATCCCCAAATACCTAACTTTTTGTGCCGCCTCAATTTGGATACATTGGTCATTACAAACTATTTGCAGTGTATTAAATGACGGCAGATGTGACTTATAGGAGGCAAATGCAACATACTTCGTCTTCTTTGTGTTAATAGTCAACCCATTGGCATCAAACCACCCCTTAATATTCACAAAATCATCTTCAATTTTGGTCTTTAGCCGCTGCCAAGAACAATCTTCATATAGAATTGCAGTATCATCTGCAAAGCCAATGACTTTACCAGCTGTCTGCACATCAAATATATCATTGATATACAAACTAAATAACAACGGACCCAGGACTGTACCCTGAGGAACGCCAAATTCAACCACCTCAAAATCGCTGCAGCTGTCGTCAATCCTTGTGCACTGCCTTCTAGACCGCAAATAATCCCCAATCAAAAGCAGCGGAACACCCCTAAAACCGATACCCTCAAATTTTTTGAGAAGAATCCTGTGATCAACAGCGTCGAAGGCCTTTTCGACGTCTAGAAAGATGCAAATACTTTGTCTTTGCTTATCCAGGGCAGAATAAATTCCTGTAGTTAGGGTATTTAACGCATTCTGTGTTGACAGACCCTCTCTGAAGCCAAACTGCGATTCTGATAAAATGTTATGCTTCTTTAAATAGCTTGTTATTTTCTGACAAATAATTTTTTCGAAAACCTTGGCCACATTCGATAATAAGGATATCGGCCTATAATTTGGCATTTCGTCCCTGTTTCCTCCTTTAAACAATGGTTTTATTACTGTCTTCTTTAGAATGTCTGGGAAGATACCAAGTTCTATGAATCTGTTGATTAGGATAGTCAGCGGGACTGCAATATCATGTACGAGTTCCTTCAAGTTCTCCACAGTGATCGAGTCCAACCCAGGAGCTTTTTTTACCTTCATACCCATTATGCAATCAATAACTTCGGACTCACATGTAGGTGTTAGAAAAATGCTGTATGGCTTCATATCTACCTTAAGACTGGCCCCCGAAGACGGTATTTTTTGTGCCAGTGATCTCCCAACGGATGAAAAATATTTATTGAATGCGTTGGCTATTTCCCCCGGGTTGGAGTTATTTAATGAGTTATCACCCCCTAGTTGAATGCTTCCTGCAGGATCCTTTCTCTCTTCCTTAGTTAGCCGATTTACCGTCTCCCAAAGCTTTTTAGGTGAATTGGGGTGGAGGCATATTTGTTTTTTGACAAAGTTTGCTTTTGCGCACTTGATTATTTCATTTAGCCTATTTCTATATCGCGCAAACTGCAGTCTCTTATCCTCATCACCAGGGCTCTGTATCATTGTTCGGTATAATCGATTTTTTGTGTTTATCGACTTAATTATACCCTCCGTTATCCATGATTTCCTGGGTCTATTCTTGTTCTTTATTTTAACCCTAACTGTACACCTTCCCAGCACTGATTTAAAATACTCCACAAAGTTTTCCGCAGCAATGTTCAAACTTTCAGAGCCACAAATATTATTCCAATCTGTACGCTCTAGTTCCCTGCGTGCCCTATCATAATTTATGTAACATTTTACCCCTAATTTATTGATTTTAATTTCTTTCTCAGAGTTCACTGGGAGATCCAATAGTACAGAATATATATATATATATATATATATATATATATATATATATATATATATATATATATAAACTGAAACTGA
This sequence comes from Tillus elongatus, assembly GCA_964006375.1. Classification (NCBI taxonomy): domain Eukaryota; kingdom Metazoa; phylum Arthropoda; class Insecta; order Coleoptera; family Cleridae; genus Tillus; species Tillus elongatus. Next base: position 126,095,951 of record OZ023266.1, read on the forward strand.
CCCCTTCCTAGTTTGCTCATTTGCAAAATTCAAGTCAAGATCTCCCCATTAGGGAATTTTTTCTACAAAATTTCACTAAAAGTTATCAACATTCCTCAGAGTTGGCAACGTTAATTGTGTTTAAAACGCATAAGCAACTTGCTGTGTGATTGCAAACGCATAACAGTAGTTGTCAGTTGTAAACTGTATTCAGAAATATGGTTGATTTAACAAAAATGTACAAAATTATAATTCGACGATGAAACACGATCAGAGATCAAAGTTGCTCGCCTATTTCAAGAAACAATTCCCGAGTGGTCACCTATATCCCAAGCACCATTCAGTAGATTTGAAAAGCAATTTTGCCAGCTTGAAGATGCAAGGCAGATTCAATAAAACCTCCAAATGGGTAGCTATACCAACTTTGATGTTATGCTCGAGTTTGAGGATTATTCATCTTTCTGATAACGCTCACTTTATTAGCGAAACGATCGTTAGGTCTAAAAATTTTACTGTGATGAATTGGGTTCTGATTAAGTCGGTCACGCCTCAGATGTTGATTAACGATACAATACATTTTATTTACAATATGGAGGCTGCAGGAGGTCCAAGGCATGCATTTTAGACATCTCCTACGTTGACACTGATGTTTTTTCATTATCAAAAACGAAACACGATTAGGTATTTATTTTACTTCCACATCGTCAAAATGTGTGGAAGCATCGCATCGCGTCAAAATTGTTTTCTTTGCTTAAACGTCGTAAAAAGGGTCAAAACATATAAAACCAGCATTTGGGAACGAGTTTTTGGTCTGTCGGTATGTCGGAATGTCGGTATGTCGGTATGTCGGTATGTCGGAATGTCTGTATGTCGGAATGTCGGACTGTCGGTCTGTCGGTCTGTAGGTCTGTAGGTCTGTCGGTCTGTCGGTCTGTCGGTCTGTCGGTCTGTCGGTCTGTGGGTCTGTCTGTTTGTAGCCATGATAACTTTAAAAAGGATTGATATATTGTCTTTCGGATAAAATCTCTCCAAAGGGTTGGGGGGTGGGTGGTTTGCTGAAAATGGACATTTTTTCGTTAAAACTCGAATAATATAACGTTTTAGAGTTTGTTTATTAGGAAATTTTCAATTTCATTAAACATCTGGTATTCTGTGCTGAAATTAAATTAGCGGTTGAATTTGTGGCTGCAGAAATTTCTAATTTTTTTTTCTAAAACGGTGCAAAAAGTTCTAAAATAAACAGCAAACTTAATTTTGGAACGATTTTTTTTATGTCGGTCGATCAGTCTGTCGGCTTGTGTGTCTGTCAGTTAGTAGGCGCAATAACTTTCGAACCAATTGAGATATCATCTTCAAATTTGTACACAGTGAACACCCGACAAACCAACGGTTAAGATTGTTTTTGGCTAAAACCGCTCCAGGGGGTAGGGAATGAGTGGGGGTTGATCTGGTGAAAATTGTAATTTTTTTGTTAAAACTAGAGTAATATAACGTTTCAAAAGTTTATGGGTACAGGAATACAAATATTTTCTTTGTGCTCATGCGCCCTAAATTAATTCCATGAGAATGCGTTTCTGAAGAGAAGAAATTATCACAGCTATGTGAAAGTTATGATTCAATTTGCAGCACTATTTTAGTGTTCTCTAGCAAAGCTCGTTAATTATATAGTTTTTTTCTCTAAGTTTTTCTTATAGATTTTAAAACCAGTGTATTTTTAAATGAAGAATGGAGATACCTTTCAAATGAGGTATTACAAGCCCCAACTTCGTATTTAAAAATTTGGTGGTTGTAACTTCCACTCGAAGGGTGTTGAATTTAGGTGTGAATTTTCCAGTTTGCAGGATGTCATTTTATCTAAGTTGTCATTTTGTTATCTGAAATTGACGTCGGTATTTTCTTACAAAAAATGCACAATGATTCAGACACTGAATTTATATCTTTAGCTGCTCCACATTGTATATGCATACATATGTGAATGGCGGTTGTTTAAAAATGTCAATGTACACTTGGGTGCAAAAATCTTGGTCTTGGACGAGGCATGATTCATTTGAAATGGAATAATTCCCCAAATAACCTTGTTTGGCCTTAAAAAAACCCTTACGCTTTCCAAATGTCGTGTTTTTAAAACTGATAAATTTGGTAAAATATCGGCAGCTGTTGATAATGAAGTAATTTTCTGGCTATACGCTTATTACTAGATCGCTTGACAGACGGACGCTATTTGGAGTTTTTGTAAAATGATCTTTACAACGTTTTAAAAGAGGTGCCTTTGAATATGAGAGATACAATTATGGTAAGTACAGAATTGAGCACCTGTCTATTTTAAACGGACCCTGAAGAACTGTTTAGACATGTATTTTGCAAATCGTTAGTTAGATGGACCAATTGCGCGGCCACTGCGATCGACTGACCGTACTAATTGCTTCTTTTATGTGTCAACACGTGAAGAGCTTTTTATTTCAAAACTCCAGTAAGTACACGAGAGTAAACCTATTTCTTTATTGCGCCGCAGTCAGAGGTCCTTGGTTGGGTCGGGCATTGTTTTAAAAGCCCCTCACTCAGGTTTTCGGACAATTTTGTGACGGCCTACTTTCAAAGAGTGGAGTGGGTCGGTTTTCTCTTCGATTAGAAAAAGGGGTCAACTCGAGCGCCACCACTCTACTTGAAATTGTTTATATTTTAGGGGAAGTGGAAGTCCCAAAGTAACGGAAGAAACGGACCACCTTATGGAAGCAGGAAGCCTAAGGAAACCCTAATAGAGTTGCTCTACAGGGGTCGGATTTGTTGAAGTTTTGGCAGGGAAGCAGGGAAGTTTGACAATATATATATATATATATATATATATATATATATATATATATATATATATATATATATATATATATATATAAACTTATATAAAGCAATAAAAATTAAACTGACATTGTGAAATTAGAAAAGGGTTCCCACCAATGCTGACTGGTGTATAAAATGCATGAGAAGTAAAAACTGAAGCGCCGGGTTCTTGTTTTGATTTTACCCAAACACGAAGTTTCTAGTCGCGGTATTACCCTCGTTCTCAACTGATTCGTTCCCCTGGTCTTTGGAAGTTTTACCAAGTTACGGTAATAAAGAAACATCGATATTCTACAATGTCGCAGCCGGGGTCCAGCAGTGAGAGGTGAAACATTGGAAAATATTTGTATACCCCCAAAGTTAAAGTTACTTCCACAGGTATGGCCACATAGCCGGTTTACTTTCGTGTACGTTAAGCTGAGAAGTTGGAGTCCGCGGATATCACAATACGCTATTTAATTTTACAACAGAACACAAAAATATAGTTGCAAACGAGATGTAACTTTAAAAACATCTTTCCGTTATTTAATGAATGCATGGGGAACTTAATGAAAGATAATTGTTTGGTGGCAAACTATGTAAATATTTCCAAGAAAATTCCTAAATAATGGGGACGCCTGTATAAACGTATTATGGGTTGCTACACAAGATGAAATATATTGGCAAATTTGAACAACAGTTTATATATTTATACAGGGTGTAAAAAAGTGTGGAATATTGAAAATATTTTCTTTTTCAGTTAGAGCTACCATGTTAATGTCTGTTAACTGAGACGTGCGCTTATTTGCGTGCTTAAGAACATTTGACAAAAACTGTGAAATTTTTTATTGCAGATAGGGCACCTAGCAACATTACAAATGAGAAAACTTATCTACATAGTTTCAGTGTATTTATGTGACTGAATTCAGTTGGAGTACATGAATGTTTCATTGTGACGAATAAACAAAACAACCTGAAACTTACATAATTGAATTTATCACTTAAATACTTGTTAGAATCTGCAAAATATACAGGTGTTTTATTTAAAACAACAAAGGTGGTATTATTTCTCAGCCTACCTGTATAGTTACACATACCTTTTTAAGTGTCAAAAATGTATTGAACTTAAATACATCAATATACCAGGTGCCAAAAATGTTCCGTAGTTTTCTAAATATTAACAATTTTTAACGACCATGTTTTCAGTAGTGGATGAAGACAGAAAACGACTTCAAATACAATTAGACCTGGAAGTGGAGATAAATTTAGAAAACTCAAAAACATTCAGGGTTTTCCATTTGAAATAAAAATGTGTGTATTATTTCTGAGCCAGCCTGTATAGCTACACATACTTTTTTACTTGTCAACAGAGCATTAAATTTAGGTACATCAATAAACCAAGTGTTTTTTTTTAATATTATTGGCTGCGGCATCTCAGGCCATTAGCACATTCTTTCCCATCATTTAATATTTTTTACAAATTTTCCAGACAAAGTCAACTTGGCTTGCCCGGGAATCGAACCCGGGACCTCTAGCTTTGCAGGCTGGCACCTAGCCAACTGCGCCACAAGGGCGTCTAAACCAAGTGTTAAAAAATATGTCTAGTAGTTTTCGAGTTATTGGCAATCTGTCAGACTTTTCTACACCCTGTATAAAAAATAAATAAAAGAATAAAATATTTCTCACCACTGCCTCTAGAATAGTGTTGGAATGGTAGGTCTACGGATTTTATTAATGGTAAAACTCTACGTAATTCAAACCGTTGAAATGGCTAAACAGAAACTCTACGACCGAAGCTTGGATAGTAATGACTGAATTCTGACTTGCTGAATTCCGAATTCTGAAACCGAATCTCAAATTGAAAGATTTTTTCGGAATGCGGATCGGCTTCTACAAGGTACAAAATATGCATCCTTGTTTAGTTCTAGAAGTTTCTTTATTTATCTTATGTCCCGGTTAACATTTCTATGATTCCGAATTTTGCAAATCACACATATACTGTGGCATTATCAGAGTGATAACATTTCATTGTTGAGTTTATCTACCTTTTCCTGGTTGTAAATATATTTTCCGCGGATTTTTCCTTGGATACAGCTGTTTTAAAAAATTTATTTAGTCACAAGTGTTAATTCTGGAAGTTTCCAGAGTTTTGTTTTGCGAAAATAATATGTTCATCGGAACGAAACATGAATTTCGTTACAATTTTTTTTGCAAGAATTCCCTTAAGCTACCAATTAAAAATTTATTGTAAGTTTGTTTTAGGTCTTATCAAAGTATTTTTATTTTTGTAAAACAACGTAAAATGGCTAAAGAAAAGTGCACTAACTGATCTACTTACTTGTATGTACGGCCCTAAATTCCTACGTACGCACGTACTTCATAATTAATTTGTCGTCATCGATACAATACTAAAAACACTGTATCTTCTGACCGCATCGTTGTTACATAAACGCTACAGTGTAATGCTTTCCGGGATATCCAGATTTAACTCGGATTGCTTTCATTGGAAAGATGATCCGGGCGATTAGCTCTGAAATGAGCGCCATCTATCTTGTTATTTCTTGCTAGCGATGAATATTCGCGGTCGCTGACAATTTAACGCGGTGTTTCAATCGATAACGCTGACACAGCGATTTTATACAATGGAAATAATGGTAGCTGAAGGAAGCACAACACAATATTACTATTCTACAAGCCTCTATTCACAGACATGTTCCCTGGATCTTCTAAACTTTACATCGAAATGTATACGTTCGCTCCAAAAGACTTTCCTAACTTCAGTCGGGATACTGTATTTCATCTCTTATCCCCTTTGTTGTTGTTATTCTGCTGTTCGAGCAGTAATTTATGCTCGCATTTATCAATCGCTTATGTGTTATTAATAATGTGTCTAATCCATCATAGTTTTTGTTTTGCTACCTCGAATGGAAAACAGAAGTTGAAAACTTCAAGCGTGAAAAATAAATATCCAATAAAGATATGTCCACTGAAGGTTGGAATGGGAAACAAATAGCATACAGGAAAATATGAAACTTTATCCAACTTAATCCGTTTAAATATAAATTTAAATGTTTCTTTCGGTTACGGTAATAAACAGTTTTTAATTTTTTTTCTGTTAGTGCAACTAGTCTACAATGGTTTTAACAAATTGGGTGGATTTGTGAAGTGTCACCATTTCTCGCTGTAAAAAAATAAGCGGTTATTATAATTACAAATAAAATGTTTGGTTTAACGTTAGATGGAAGTGGAATCGTAAAAAAAAATTTTAAGAACCCCATCCAATCAGTGTTCAGAGAGAATTTCGTAATACTGTACTCAATTCCTAAGATTATCATAACAAAATATGGCGATACATTTGAAACCACTCTCCACATTTTCAACGAGTTATCCGAACAATTTGCTGCTTTTTATCATATATAGGGTAGCGGATTGAAAACGAAACAGACCGATTTGCGCCCAGAGAATTTTTTTAAGAAACGCTTAAACAGGTCAATTTTAATATTGAGGGGGACATGTTTTGACATAAAACTCAACTTTGTCACATCAACTCCTTAAGGGTGGTGATAACAACCCTTATATTTTAAATAGGGAACATGGGTCGATTGTTACATTATTTTAAACTCTTTCTTTTCTGAATTCAGCACACTAATTTTTTTGGAAGTTTTATTAACTAGTTTAAAAATTATTCACAGTTGAAGATGCAAAAACGCATTTCACTCATTCCTATACAAAATGTGCTGATAGTCAATATTTTGTTGGTTTGTAAACAAAAAATTGACTATCAGAACATTTCTTATCGGAATGAAAAAAATGCGGTTTATTATTTCAGTTTATCGGTCGGTTTAATACTTGATAGTACTACCGAAAATTAATTTCAAAATGGTGTATTCTGTAGAAGAAAGTGTTGAAACAATTACTCTTTTTTTTTCAAAAACGATGACTGTGCCAACCGTACCGCAAATTTGTTTAATGAACAACATCCGAACAGACATGTTAACAGAAAATACATTTTGGAGTTAGTTGCAAAGTTTCGACAAAGTGGTTCATTAGCCAACAAAAAACTGGATCCTGAACGTGAATTTTCGGTTAGAAATTAGACTGCTTAGATTGAAGTTTTAGGATAAATTGCTGCAGATGCAACTTTGAGCACGAGAAAATTGGCCACTGTTTCAAACATCAAAAGAGGAACTATTCAGCGAATATTGAAGAATAATAAATTTCACCCGTATAAAATTCATCTTGTACAACAACTGAATGAGGATGATTTTGATCGGCAGCTGGAGTTTTGTGAAGTTATGACTGCACGAATAGCTGATAACGGGAACTTTCTGTTAAATATCTGTTTTCGAGACGAGTGTACGTTTTTATTAAACTCTACAGTCAATCGTCATAATTGTCGTTATTAGGCAGATAATAATCCAAGAAATTTTCACGAAGTCCACAATCAAACTCCACAGAAATTGAATGTCTAGACTGGCATTTTTGGAGACCGTTAAATTTGACCAATTATTCTTGATGGCAATTTGAGTGGCGAAATGTATTTAGAGTTACTTGAAGATATCGCTTACCCTCTACTAATTGACATTGTTGAAAGTGATGATCGTTATCAAGAAAATCAATTAGTGTTGCAACAAAATGGAGCTCCTCCGCATTTTTCACAACGTGTTAGTGAGTTTTTTAACAGAGTTTCCAGATCAATGGATTGGGCGCAGAGGTGCTATTGAGTGGCCCCCTAAATCACCGGATTTAACTCCTTTAGACTTCTTTATATGGGGCCATTTAAAGAGTAGAATTTTCGCAACACAACCGGAGTTTCTGGAAGAATTACGATGATGCATTGTTGAAGAATACCGTCTAATAACTCCACAAATGCTCCAGAATGTCAGAGCTCGTTTTGAGCAAAATTTGTACTTTTGTATGGAAGCTGCTGGTCAACAATTTGAACACTTACCTAACTGAAAGACATTTTTCAACGTTTGGTTTTGTTTTTTAGTTTTTGTTTTAACGAAAACTTGACTAATCAGTGGATTTCTTATCACAATGAATGAAATACGTTCTTGCAATTCCAACTGTGAATAACACGGATAAAATTTCCAAAAAAATTAGTGTGCTGAATTCAGAAAGGAAAGAGCTTTCAAATGATGTAACACCCAACCCATGGTCCCTATTTAAAATATAAGGTTTGTTATCACCACCCTTAAGGGGTCGATGTGACAAAGTTGAGTTTTATGTCAAAACATGTCCCCCTCAATATTAAAATTGACGTGTCTCAGTGTTTCTTAAAAAAAAATCTCTGGATGCAAATCGGTCTGTTTCGTTTTCAATGCGCCACCCTGTATATATATATATATATATATATATATATATATATATATATATATATATATATATATATATATATATATATATATATATATATATATATATATATATATATATGTATTAAAATAAAAACAGCACATACAGGCATAAGCCCAAATTGTACAATAGACAGTTGATCAAATACAAAAATTTAACCTAGGCATACCATAAAATCAATGACCATAAATAGTTTTGTATCAAGAATACATCCATCGTCACATTAAACAAATCAACATCCCTGAAAGTATTAAGAGTGTCTGAATCACTTCAATACTATTATGTGATCCATAAGTGGTTCTGTGACTATCAATAAAAAACAGGTATTTGGTTCTTGTGATGTGAGAGGGGACTCTAAAGTTGTATTCCGAAAGCAATTGCGGACAATCGATAACACTATTTAACACCTTGTACCCAAACCTGGCAGTCAGTACAGTTCGTCGTTCGTGGAGTGCCTCCATATTAAGATGTTTTAGTTTTATCTCGCACATCACGAGGTAATGGCAATTTCTTAAACGAAAATTTCACAAATCGCTTTTGAATCAGTTCAATCCGATTGTGGTGGCACTAAAAAATAGGATCCCACACAACAATGCAATAATTAATAATGGATCTTACAAGACTAAAATATACGCTTTTAGGAGCAACGACACTCTTAAAATCATAACACTGACGCTTTATAAACCCACACATGCAACTTGCCCCAGAAACCACCCGGTCCAGATGCAGGAGAAACGTGAAATCACGTTCACAGAGTACACCCAAGTCAGCAACACTTGTTACACGTTGCAAAGCATCGCCATTTAAAGCACAACTAAAACTAACAGGCACCTTTTTCTTATGAAAAGAAATGACTTTACATTTCTCGACATTTAAATATAGTTTTTTCTGGTTACGCGACTTCATGATATTATTAAGATCACTTTGATTTAGTTGACAATCACCGTAATTATTAACTTTAAGGAACAACTTCAAATCATCCGCAAAGAGAAGAACTCGACAATTTTTGATAATCATCCTGATATCGTTAATGAAAATCAAGAAAAGAATAGGACCCAAGTGAGACGCCTGAGGTACACCAGAGGTTGCTGTTATCTCATATGAGAAATAATATCTAATCTTAATAATCTGTTTTCTATCCACCAAGTAAGATCCGAGCCATCGCAAAAGCATGCCACAAACGCCATACTGCACAAGTTTGAATAACAAAACGTGGTGATTTACCCGAACAAAGGCTTTTTGTAAGTCGGTGTAAACTGAATCAACTTGATAACCATTTTCCAGTGCAGAGCAAATATAACTATTATACACAATTAAATTTTATGTTGTGGATCGCCCTGTGAGAAAACTGTGTTGCGCAGGCGTTATATATTGTTTAAACGTCCTTTGCAAAACTGGCCCAACAAGAGCCTCGAATACTTTGGGAACAGTTGAAAGGCCAGCTATTGACCTGTAGTTTGATACACTTTTTCTATCACCACTTTTGAAATAGGTGTATAAGAAGATTTTTTCAATTATCAGGAAACACACCCGATCTCAAAGACATTTGGAATATCTTAAAAATATGTGAAGCTAGAGCAGAAGCACAGCTCCTGAGAAATATAGGTGACAATGCACCAGGCCCTGCAGATTTATTCACATTAAGTCTCATCAATGCATTGAGCACACCCTCAAGTGATATACAAACCTGATTTTTACTAACGTTAGTGTTTATCTTTATAAGACTGTCAGTATCGACGTTAACATTTAAAACATAGACGGTGACAAAAAACTCTGCAAATGGATTACATATCTCTTTACCACCAGATAATACAGAACCATTATAACACATTACAATGGGAATACCTTTTGTGTTATTCTGGCTGTGGACAAATTTACAAAAGGACTTGATATTAGAAGTTATGTTATATTCAAAGCCCTGCCTAAATCTTTCAAAATCATTGTCCATATGTGTCTTACTCAAAGTCCTGAAATATTTATACTTATTAAACAGAAAATCATGATGATAAAGTTTGTACTTCCTGTAAACTATATTTTTTTCTTTGATAATATATTTTGTTTAACAAGAAAACCAAACTGGAAAAGAACCAATGCATATAAAGCGTTTGTTACAAACATCTCAATAACTAGGTACAAAACGTCGTTGAATTTACTAACTATTTCATTAGGATCATGTTAAAATCATTTAAGTTACAGTTTATATCCTTATAATGGGCATTTTCAAAATCATAGTACTAGTTACCTGTAAAATCTAAACTATCAGATATTTGACTACAATCATTAATAATAATACTAAGCGAGGGATGTGCCACATCCTCTAACATTAGAGAGGGATAGCATTTATCAACAAAAATATCATCAACATTTCCTAACATATAATCAAGAAATCTATTGTTATTATTATGAATTCTGTTAAACTGGTGAAAGTTCATAGAATTGAATACATCAAAAAGTGAACGACTAACGTCGTCATAAATTCTGGGTGTAGATTTTCCATCTGTGGAAGGAGGCCAAACTATTTTTGGCAGATTATAGACACCTAAAATGAAAAATGTGGCCTTCGGATAGGAATCTACCATATCTTCAACACAACTGATATGATCTTCGTAAACAGCAGTCGGAACACATGGAGGTATATACACGGCACACAGGATAAAGTTTAGTTTACACTTTCTCACCAGCAACCATAGTTCTTCCCGTTCACGCTGAATAGTCTTTATTAAAGTGCAGCTAAAATCACTGCGTACCAGCACAAGTACTCCACCTCGCCCGCGCCTTTGCCGCCCCAATAGCATATTAATCGTTAGTTAAGACTCTAGTAGCTTAAGTGGCCTAATGGTATGAACGCAGGACTCTAAAGCTGTATTTTATTCAAACCCCAGTATGAGCTTGGAATCATCTCACTTTTTTAGTGCCTACTATGAAATTAATAGTTACCGAGATTGTAATGTTTTGTATTGCCAAGCTGCCAAGCCCTGTGTACTATTAGCTGTTTGGCACGTTAAATATTCCTGACCATTCTTAAAAAAAGAATAATAAACGAAGCTAGAACACAAGATAAAATTATGTTTTTTTGATAATAGAGAGACAGCGATTCTAACACTTTCGAAAAAAATCTTCAAAGAAGCGCGTATAGGATTCTTAAAACCGCATTTTACGGTCTGTTTAAATTTAAAGTACTAATTTTTGTAATATATCGTACTAACAAAATGACTGTGCCTTGAACTAGTCTGCACAGCAGTTGGCAGGGTAAAGGTTTATATTGCTCTGTCTCCGGTCTAGGCTGACCGTAGACCAGTTGTTTTTTGCGGTCCAGAGCTTTACACTTGCACAATATGTGCTGGATTGATTCCCCCCCCCCCTCATTTTCGAACCGCCTCATTTTATGCAGGTGTTTCTTGACGGCCATGTGTCCAGTCAAGAGTCCTGTTATGTTTCAGAGCTGTCCTCTGCTAAGAGTTAGCACCTCCACAGCTCTCTTTGAACTGGGTTCCTCAATTACTGACTTCCCATGTTTGAGCCCTGGACAGCCTGCCCAGTACACCTTGTGTTCGTTTCTGACCCAGGACTTAATGGCTCCCCTGGCAGTGCCCTTTGCCAAGATCAGAACCGGTTCTGGTCCCATAAATGGTTCTGCTGACCCTCTCTTCGCGAGACTGTCAGCTTCTTCATTGCCTTTGACCCCCGAGTGACCCGGCACACAGATGATGGTGACCTCATTCTGCCCAACCAGGTCGCTGGTCTCGTCGCGGTCTTTACTTACCAGCGTGGAATTTACCCGTAGGCTACTTAGCGCCTTAAGGGTTATCTGTGGCTATGAGGATTCGCTTGTTGATGTAGCCCCTCCTCTTGTTCTCTCGCACACAGTGCAAGATGGTGTACGTTTTGGCCTGAAAGGCCATTGCATGGGTTTCGAGGAAAAGACTATAACTAACATTCGGTCCTTGCGAATAAACACCTGTCCCCGTCCCACGCTCCCCGCCGGCTCCGTCCCTGAACCAGACAAGCGCACCTTGCAGTAAGCGCGGCGTCTCCCCTCGCTATGCTTTGCGGTCAGGGATTTCACTCTAAAATTGTTTTCTCTGCAGATTTGTGGGCTTGCGAAATCTGGCCTCATTTTAAGCATGAGCTCCTTCACGATCTCCTGAATTTTGCAGTGGCCCTCGCAGCCTGGATTGATCTTCGGTCATTGCAGGCTGGTCTGTATAGTCCTAGTCTGGCCTCCCCCATGATGAGTAAGTGAGGGGTGGGGTGGGGTGGTGGGTGCAGATCTAGCAACACCTCCATGGCGGCTGTTGGGGTTGAAGTCAGGGCCCCTGTAGTGCCCAGGCAAACCATCCTTTGGATCTTGCCTAGTTTTTGTTTGGGCTTGAAAATTGGCACGCAAAGTCTAAAATTTTGAGAAACGCTGCCTTACCCTATGGAGCGATTTTCCCAAAAACAATCCGAACCGTTCGTTTGTCGGGTGCTAATTGTATACTAAATTTGAACACGATATTTCAATTCGTTCTAAACTTATCATGGCTACAAACAGAGAGACATGCAGACCGACAGACAAAAAAAAATGCGTTTCCACATCATGTTTTCTATATGTTTTAACACATTTTGCGACTTTTAAACGAAACAAAAAATGTTTAATTTTTGTCGCCGATGCCATACCTCCACACGTTCTGACAATGTGAAAGTAAAATAATACATTTATAACGAATTTTAATGCTTTTCTCTGAACTTTTTGATTACTGAACCATACTTCCATATTGATTCTGCTAGTTCGTCGTAGGTTGTGAATGGCTTCTGGATAAAAATACACCTGTGTAAATTAAAAAGAAAAATAAACATATTGTTTGCGATCATAAAACAGTTTCAGGTTTCATTTTCATTAAGTGCCTCGACAGTCGTTGAAAAAATGTCATATTGATATAATGTAAACATTTAGTCAGCATTCGAGAGTGAACAGTGTAGCTGGTATAATTAACACCTGCGACGTTCTATTGAAAGAGGCAGTGAATTTTACGACCTAGTGGGCAGCAGCTCCAGTTTGTGTATTGCGATTAAACATACTTCGTTTGACACGTTAATTAAAGTTCTTTCAGTGGTTAAAGATGTTTAGTGGAGTTCTTTGCAGTGTTTTATTAATAGATATTCCTCAGATATTCTCTCTAAAATGAAAATTTGTAGAGTTGAGGTAAATTCGTTAATTATCTTCTTTATTAAAAGTTTGAAGACTGAATAAAAATCAGCATTTTCCTATAAATTCTGACGTAGATTTTTTTTCTGTTGGCGAATTTGTGTAGAAACGAGTTGATAATTAGGATACTGTGGCTTTTAAATTTTGAAAACAATTTCTTTAAGTGAGCGCCAACTAGGACCGCTTGAACACATATTCTAAATTGGTTGAGATTTTCGTATGTTTATGTATATATATATATATATATATATATATATATATATATATATATATATATATATATATATATATATATATATATATATATATATATATATATATTTCTTCTCTTTTAGCGAATTTTTTTTAATCCGCTAATGAGGAGATCTGTGTTTAAAGTTGGTGCCTTTTTGGATATTTATTTGTAGGTTTGGTGAAGTTTATGGTTTAACGATCTTAATTTTTTTAGCTAATTTTCGTAGAACAAATTTGTTAATGCATTTTTGCATTTTTGATCGAAATATGATTGGTTATAAGGGAAATCTGGACGCAGTAAGTGCGTTTTGGTAGCGAGTTTTCGGTACATTTGCAGATTAGCTCACGAACGCTTTTTAAAAAACTCTTTTCAGAAACCTGCCTAGCACCCCCCCCCCGTGGATGCACAAAACTCAAGAAAAATTTCTTGTTCACACCCCCCCAAGGAAGTTACGGGACCAGGAGTTAATAGGGGTGCTGGGCGGAGTAGGTAGTAAAAAGGAAGTATGAGCAGAAAATGCGAATAAAACGGGCTTGAAAGTTGTCTTTTTCACATTTTGAAGCCATATCCCCCTTAAACCCTGCCTACCCCGCACAGCACCCCTATTCCCCCAAAAAATGTCTTGTTTACACTCCCCAAGGAGGTTACGGAACCAGGAGTGAGTAGGGGTGTATAATTTTTTTAAGCTAATTTTCGTAGAACAAATTCGTTAATGCATTTTTGAATTTTATATCGAAATATGATGCGTTTGTAAGAAAAAGATCTAGACGCAGTAATTGCATTTTGGTAGCGAATTTTCGGTCAATTTGCAGTTTAGCTCCCGAACGCTTTTCAAAACACTGTTTTCAGAAACCTGCCTAGGGTTCCCCCTGGATCCACACACCCCAAGAAAAATTTCTTGTTCCCACTCCCCAAGGAAGTTACGGAACCAGGAGTGAGTAGGGGTGAATAATTTTTCTTTAGCTAATTTTTGTAGAACAAATTCGTTAATGCATTTTTGCATTTTTTATCAAAATATGATGCGTTTATAAGAAAAAAATCTGGACGCAGTAAGTGCGTTTTGGTACCGAATTTTCGGTAAATTTGCAGTTCAGCTCCCGAACGCTTTTCAAAAAACTGTTTTCAGAAACCTGCCTAGGGCCCCCCTGAATCCACAAACCCCAAGAAAAATGTCTTGTTCACACCCCCCAAGGAAGTTACGGGACTAGGAGTGAGTAGCGGTGCTGAGCGGGGTAGGTAGTAAAAAGGAAATATGAGCAGAAAATTCGAATAAAGCGGGCTTGAAAGCTGTCTTTTTCATAGCTTGAAGCCATATCCCCCTTAAACCCTGCCTACCCCGCACAGCACCCCTATTCACTCCCAGTCCCATAACCTCCTTGGGGGGTGTGAACAATAAATTTTTCTGTGGTTCGTGCATGCAGGTGGGGTCCTAGTAATGTTTCTGAAAACAATCTGTTGAAAAGCGTTTGGGAGCTAATCTGCAAATTTACCGAATTTTCATTAAATCCTTCAAATTTCAATAACGCAATTTGCTATTAACGTAAGCTTTGTTGATTAGAAAACCAACATTTAAGTTTATTTTCGGAAAATTTCTGTATATTTTCAAACCATAAGTAATTTTGATAAAGTGTAGTACATTGTTTCTACCACATAGGCTATACCGGTGATCAGATTGATGCCTGCTCGCATTTGCTATTAAAAACATTTTTATGGAAATTCACTTCCATAACACATTTGCTGCATCTAAACTTTTGAAAAATGTTTATATATTTTCAAACAATAAATTTATTTCGATGAAATATGGTACATTGTTTCCACTATATAGGCAACCAACTCTGATGCCTGCTTTCATCAAAGAAAGACATTTGCTATTAAAAATATTTTAAAGAAAATTCGCTACCATAACGCACTTGCTGCGTCCAGAGATTTTTAAAATTTAAAAAGAACATAGACATAACTACACTTGGAGAACCCAAATCACCACAACACATATTTCAAAGACCTGACGATCGTTTCGCTAACCAAGTTAGCGTCATCAGAGGATGAAAAATTCGGAAAAATCAGAATTTTTTATCCTATGATGACGCTAACTTGGTTAGTGAAATGATCGTCAGGTCTTCGAAATATGTGCTGTGACGATTTGGGTTCTATAAGTGTACTTGTCAGTGCTCATCACAGCTTCAAGTTTTCACATAGAGAACATAGACATATTAACATATTTACAAAAGGTTCTTTAAGCTAATCTGATGTCATTGTGACTTGCAGATTCACACACAGTGGTGCTACCTGGAAACCATATCAGCTTACTGGACACACCCTAGCAACTGTTTTGGCCACCTTTTCTTAAGGGATTTATGTATCTGGTCATCCATAAGATTTTTCATCACACCATTGTCGTGTGCTGCTAGTCTTGAAAAGTACTATCCAGATCGTTGCCTTAACTCCACCAACTAATGGAGCTCCCAGATACGTGTGTAGCGTATGGTTTGACACATACCATGGTGCATCCATTATTATTTTTAGGGCTTTGGATTGGAATTTTTGAAAGACATTTACATTGAATTTGCTTGCACTGTTCCATGCCATTAATGCCATTAGTCCATATGGGAACAATTATAGGTTTCTGAAGCAGCAGCTTTTTTCTTATGAACAGAGAAGGTACTCTATCGATTAACCAATAGCACCTCTTCGTTTTGCAGTCCATTTCTTTTCGCTAGCATTTTATGCAGATCCATACACGTATACCTTTTTTCAGCTTGAAATATTTCTTGTCCATGTATGTTGACAGGGGGACTTTCTGAAGTTTTCGGTGAGAAGTTCACGTGAACTGACTTTGTTTCATTAAATATAATTTTCCATTTCTTTCAACGAATTTTCCAACAAACTAAGGTGGTCTTGCAGAAATTTTAAAGCAATTTCAGGCTTCTCATCCATAGCCACGAATACTGTATCGTCAACAAATGTGCCTGTTTCAGGACTAGAAGTTGTGGTTAAATCTGCTGTAAGTGGCAGATATAATATGGGACCTGAGACACTACTTTTTGGTACCCCTGAAGATATAGGATTAACGTCAAAAAACTCCACACCTTGCTTAACTTAAAATACTTATCGGACGAGTATTACTTGGATAATAAAAATACTGATTAGTAAATTTTCTTTGTTTTTGTATAATAGTCCATCATGACAGACTTTATCAAATGCTTTGCTGACAACAAGGAATACTACACAAAAATGTCGTTTTGTTTCAACAGCAGCCTGCATTTTATGAACAAATTTATGACACTGTTAAATTGTAGAATGATGAATTCTAAATCCAAATTGATGCTTGAGTAACCACTTTTTTATATCCGCCATTATTACTTCTGTTTAAAACGAGTTTTTTCAATATATTTACTATAACAGACAAGACGCTGATTGGTCTGTATGGTCTTACTTCGGCTACAGGCTTTCCAGGCTTTGGTATCATGATCACTTGTGCAAATTTCAATTATAGTGGCCAATAATTTAGTCGAAGTACAGAGTTGAAGATAATTGTCAAGAAACTGATATTCTTTGCGGATAGTTCAACAAGAAGTTTGCCTGTAATCAAGTCATACTCTGGGGATTTTCTAGCCTTTAGCTTTTTTAGCATATATTTGACTGTATTGCCTTAATTATTGAATGGCAACTTTGACAAGGTGCTTCAATAAAACTGCTAACCTCTGCGTCTTTGAGATTATCATTTGGCATGAAAGTTTCTGAATGATGTTGAGCAAAGGCTTTAGCTTTTCTGCGATCTGTTCTAGCCCATTCACAGTCATCTTGCTTTATTGCCGTAACACTGGGTGATTGTTTGTTGCCTCTGTTGCTTTCCACAGGGTGTAATCTTTAAGTGACAGAATATCGACAAAGTTCTTAAAACTTTCATTGTTTGTTTCTAGCAAAACTTTTTTCAGCGTATTTTAAATTTGGTTGAGCTCTGCTTTATCACTTAGAAGACGATTAAGATCTCATCTGCTCCTCGATTTCCGATTTTTTCCCTAATAATTGCCGTTATTTGATTTGGGCTATTATGTGTATTATTATAGTTTCTTTTTAGAGATGTGGTGTTGATCGCTATGCTGCTTCCTGCACGGAAGTTATAAACTTGTTTGTAACTTTATATAGCCCTTCGCAAGTCTTAATACTACACTATTCATAGAATTCTCTATTAAATATTTCTCTATATGTTTCGTAGTTGGTATGTTTGTTGGCTAATATTAGACATTTCTTTGTCTTTATAACTGAGCCACTAATAGTAAGAAAAGCTGGTGTGTGATCAGATGTTAAGTCATTGCATGATTCCATTTCAACAAAATTAGGAGATAATCCTTTAAATACATAGTAATCTGATAGATCTGGTACTTTATTTAGATTTGTTGGCCAGTATAATAGTTCACCACTTAAGAGAAACTTGTAGTTTTTACTTTCTATTAGGCTTTTGAATTCCCTTTCTCTAGGTGTAGTTAATCGACATCCAAATTTTGTATGCCTAGCATTGAAATCACTTCCAACAATAATTCTAGGGCCTAGGCTATCAATGAGGCTTTACATTTTGAGCAGTGATTTTATGTTTTGTTGGGCAATAGAGCAATAGATAGCAAATATTGATCGTGACTGCGGCGCCTGTTAACCTGTATACTCGTTGCCTGAAGGAAATCGCTCTCGCATTTTGGTAGCTCATGATGAACGATAGATGGTCTAATAAATATTGCAGTTCCACCAGTAGCAAATCTACTGGGATGTAGAGTGCTGTATATTGGATAATGTGTTAACTAAAAAAATGTTCTAGCGGTCAAACGAGTTTTAGAAACTAATAGAATGTATTTTTTTAGGTTTCATTAAAAGTTCTAGTTCTTGTTTCTTTGATTAGAGTCCACTGGCATTATATGTAGCAATTCTCAAAACTGGAATTTTATTTGACCAGTTTATTAGTGACTGTCGACTAAATGTTATTTATCATGCTGTTTTGTTTCATAAGCGGTTAGAACATTGTATTGAATTGATTTCTGTCGTTACATCCATCCAGCAGTAGCTGCACAGCTTGTTTGGTTATCTACAAAACGTTCCGTAGTTTGGGTCTATCGAATTTCTTGTTGCATGTTTCTATTCTGAGCCTGCAGATTTTATTTTTGTTATGCAGTTCTCTGTAAACTCGGAAACCTTTATAATTATCAGGACGATTGCCTTCACATACCTTTATGATTTAGGGTAGTTATTACATTGAAAGTTTCTGTCAAACCAGTCAACGTATCGCTCTGAATTTTTATTTTATTTCGATATACCTAAACAATTTTCGAAAACGTAACATTGCTACTTCTACTGGAAAGTAGTACCAACTTTCGTATTTTAAATGAAGCATCCTATATATTATCTTATTTGTAGAATCTCTACTAATCCTAGCAACATTTCTTGGTTTATAATTTTTGCTACTGAATTTTCGTAGAAACAAATCAGTAATGAGAGATAGCGGCTATTGATTTTTAAAAATATTTCTTAAAATGAGCGCGAACTTGAGCCCTTAGAACCCACATCGGGTGTCATGTTATATATATATATATATATATATATATATATATATATATATATATATATATATATATATATATATATATATATATATATATATAAATATAAAGGCTGGCGCATTGAAAACGAAACAGACTGATTTGCGTCCAGATAATTTTTTTTTTAAGAAACGCTGAAACAAGTCAATTTTAATATTGAGGGGGACATGTTTTGACATAAAACTCAACTTTGTCACATCAACCCCTTAAGGGTGGTGATAACAACCCTTATATTTTAAAAAGGGAACATGAGTCGAGTGTTACATCATTTGAAAGCTCTTTCTTTTCTGAATTCAGTATACTATTTTTTTGGAAGTTTTATCAACTCTTTTAAAAATTATTCACAGTTGGAATTGCAAGAACGTATTTCATTCATTGTGATAAGAAATGCACTAATTAGTCAATTTTTCGTTAAAAAAACTAAAAAACAAAACCAAACGTTCAAAAATGTTTATTCAGTTAAGCAAGTGTTTAAATTGTTGAACACCAGTTCCATACAAAAGTACAAATTTTGTTTAAAACGAGCTCTGACCTTCTGGAGCATTTGTGGAGTTATTAGACGGCATTCTTCAAAAATGCGTCGTTGTAATTCTTTCAGAGACTCCGGTTCTGTTGCGTAAATTCCACTCTTTAAATGGCCCATAGAAAGAAGTCTAAAGGAGTTAAATCCGGTGATCTAGGGGGGCATTCAATAGCACCTCTACTCTCTGTTCGAAAACTCCATCACACGTTGTAAAAAATGCGAAGGAGCTTCATCTTGTTGAAACACGAATTTATTTTCTTGATAGCGATCATCATTTTCAACAATGTCAATTAGTAGAGGGTAAACGATACCTTCTAGTAACTTCAAATACGTTTCGCCACTCAAATTGCCATCAAGAAAAATTGGTCCGATTAAACGGTCTCCAAAAATGCCAGTCCAGATATTCAATTTCTGTGGAGTTTAAATGTGGACTTCGTGAAAATTTCTTGGATTATTATCTGCCCAATAACGACCATTATGACTATTGATTGTAGAGTTTAATAAAAACGTACACTAGTCTGAAAAACAGATATTGAACAGAAAGTTCCGGTTATCAGCTATTCGTGCAGTCATAACTTCACAAAACTCCAGCCGCCGATCAAAATCATCTTCATTCAGTTGTTGTACAAGATAAATTTTATACGGGTGAAATTTATGATGGTTCAATATTCGCTGAATAGTTCTTCTTTTGATGTTTGAAACAGTGGCCAATTTTATCGTGCTCAAAATTGGGTCTGCAGCAATTTGTCCTAAAACTTCAATCTCAATAGTCTTATTTCTAACCGGAAATTCACGTTTAGGGTCCCGTTTTAAGTTGGATACTGAACCACTTTGTCGAAACTTTGCAACTAACTCCGAAATGTATTTTCTGTTAACATGTCTGTTTGGATGTCGTTCATTAAACAAATTTGCGGTACGGTTCACACAGTCATCGTTTATGAAAAAAAGAGTAATTATTTCCACTCTTTCTTCTACAGAATACACCATTGTGAAATTAATTTTCGGTAGTACTATCAAGTATCAAAGCGATCGATAAACTGAAATAATAAACCGCATTTCTCTTATTCCGATAGGAAATGTTCTTATAGTCAATTTTTTGCTTACAAACCAGCAAAATATTGACTATCAGCACATTTTTTATCGAATGAGTGAAATGCGTTTTTGCATCTCCAACTGTAAATAATCTTTAAACAAGTTGATAAAACTTCCAAAAAAATTAGTTTGCTGAATTCATAAAACAAAGGGCTTTCAAATAATGTAACACTCGACCCATGTTCTCTATTTAAAATGTAAGGGTTGTTATCACCACCCTAAAGGAGTTGATGTGACAAAGTTGAGTTTTATGTCAAAACCTGTTCCCCTCAATATTAAAATTGACGTGTTTCAGCGTTTCTTGAAAAAAAATTAATTCTGTGGATGCAAATCAGTCTGTTTCGTTTTCAATGCGCCACCCTATATATATATATATATATATATATATATATATATATATATATATATATATATATATATATATATATATATATATATATATATATATATATATATATATATATATATTTGTGTATGTGTGTGTGTGTGTGTGTGTGTTTGTGTAAGTGCAGTAAAGAAGAGAACATCTTTGTTTCTGTGACAGTTTTAGGCTGTCACAGCAGCCGAGATCTACACACAGTACAGCAAGTCTGCAAAGCGCTATTCTTTAATGAATTTGATGGCAGTGCCTGCCTGAGGCCGACTTTTATGTATGTCATACCGAAGAGTCCGATAACCGATAACTCAAAAAATAATGGGCCGATTTTGATAAAATTTGGCATGTACCTTTCTTTTGTAAATGGCTTTGATAAGTTCGTTAGTCAGAAAAATCGGACGAGGTTTTCCGGAAAAATTTTGAGTTTTCATTCGAAAAAAATTCTTATAGGCCGATTTGAATAAAATTTGGCATGTACCTTCCTTTTGTAAATGGCTCTGATAAATTTGTTAATCAAAAAAATAGGACGAGGTTTTCCGGTAAAATTTTGAGTTTTCATTCGAAAAGAATTCTTTTCTCAAAAAATAATGTGCCGATGTTAATAAAATTTGGCACGTACCTTCCTTTTGTAAATGGCTTTGACAAGTTTGTTAGTCAGGAAAATCGGACGAGGTTTTCCGGGAAAACTTTGTGTTTTTATTCGAAAAAAAAATTTTTCTCAAAGAATAATAGGCCGATTTTGATAAAATTTGGCATGTACCTTCCTTTTGTAAATGGTTTTGATAAATTCGTTAATCATAAAAATCAGATGAGGTTTTCCGAGAAAAATTTGAGTTTTCATTGAAAAAAAATTTGTATCTTAAAAAATAAAAAATCTATGCTAACCAAATTTGGTAGATAGGTTTACGATATAAAAAGTAAACTATACACGAAAATTTATTATTTATCTAGTGAGGTCAAGAAGGACATATGGAAACAACTTTTTTGAAATGTCGTTCTGAAACTATCAAATGTCACGATTTGGAACGTAAGATTTGGTATGTTCAAATTCAGGCGCTTCTTGTGTGAAAAATATCGTGTGAAAGGCCTAACAAGGTTCCGGATCTATGTCTCAATTGTTACTTTTGAATCTCAAAAAACTGTGTAGTGAATTTAGCAATCATGAATCACTAAAACAAATACTCTTAGAAATCTAAAATCTTAAAGCCCAGCTTAATACTGTTAACAGCAAAATAGAAAGACTTAACATCTTTTACAACATAACCACAAAACCTACACATTTATGGGTTATAAACACAAAATTTGAACTTAGATTGCAAATAGCACAAAGAATAAGCTAGGGAGACTAATCAGATTTTAAATTCGTTACGACTAAGACATATTCCTCATAAATGAAACATCAATTAAATCTTGGAAGAAAATCTCTCAGGTGTTATAAAGTTATTAGGTATGACCGCCCCAGTGAACATTCATGCGGAGTGGCAATTGTCATCAATAATAGTATATCTTATAGGGTTGGATGTGTTCTAACCATATTTAGAACCGCACACCGGTTTCTCTCTAATTAGAGCTCGTCAGTACGGTGTACGAATTACAGCGAGAACACACCTATAAAGTAATACGGCTATGGTAGCCAGCCTCCTAGAACATCGTGAGATGTGCGACAGGGTCGCCATCTCGGTGCGTAACCAGGCAGTATGTTATCACGACA